>CM055092.1:78916526-79432837 GCA_029204225.1 Diphasiastrum complanatum
CAGAAGGTAATGTTGATCATAAACAATAGCATTTTATGAGATCGTATAGTTGATCAGGGTATTGGTTTTGGCTAGCAATAAGAACAGATGTATGCTGCTACTGATAACGGCTACAAACCTCAGTGGTGAATTCACGAATCCCTTGAAATGAGCTTGCTGATCTGACTTTTATTGCAACTTGCTGTACATCGGTAAGGCAACCATGGTAGACAACACCAAATCCACCTTCACCAATCATTGTACTAAAATTATGAGTTGCCTTTTTGAGATCTTGCAAAAGAAATTGCTGTATATTGATAGACTGCAGCTCCTTTTCTTCTTGTTCAGGAAGATTCTTAACATCCTCTGTAAGGTAGATATTGTGTCAGAACTCCATACATACTATAGCAGGATAAACAATTGATCAAACTGTAACCATGCAACAAGTCTAACTCAAACCATCAATTTAGGTGAAAAATTCCTCAAATAGGTACAGACTGCTGCAGAGGACAGTGACGAACGCGATTATTAAAGGCAAAGAGTATCACATGATATGTACAAATAAGTTGATTGTAAGGTAGGGGAGTCAAACCAATTTTGATGGAAATGACAGCGTACTAAGGGAAACAAGCAGAAATTATGACTCGGGTAGTTAAAGCTTTGATACTAGACTTGTTTCTCCCAAATGTTACTGATGTCATCATCCACATAGGCGAAGGAAAACAACCCCATAGTGCCAATGTCATTGATGCTACATAGAATCAGTTAGTTACTTTCAAATATCAACTTTTGCTGCTCACAGGTGGCTCACAGGTGGAACCTTGGCCAACTGGTGTGTAAGCAAGGACGGACATCCATAAATGTCTTCTATAGAAGTCCAAATGAACACATTAGTACAAGCAGACAGGATATTCACCAGTATAGAAATTAGATGAAGTAATGAGAATGGAAACTTCAAACTTGCAGCCATACTTATGCAAAAAATTCTACTGTGGAAGAGAAGTGTGAGCAAGCTTACGGCGAAGTGGTGACTGAAAAATTCCTGATTTCCTGGGTGATCCAAGCTTCTTAGGAAGCCTGTACGAGCACGTTGCCACAAGGAATGTTAAAACAAGCAGAAATAACAAGAAAGGTGCTATGGAGATCCCGCCAAAACTTCCAATTAGCCAGTTTTTATCCAGAACAATATCCTGGATTTGATAGTGATTTTGAAAGTACCTGTCCAAGCAAGAAAGTTATCACTGAGAAACATAAAAAACAAAATAAACATCTATACTGATGTCACTTGTGGCAGATTGTTGGAGTGAGGACACATCGCAAGAACTATTTCCAGTTTTTGAAAAACCTTCAAACAGTAATGTTATGCAATTCGAATGTAACACATCCAGCACCACGTTTCATTTCCTCTTACCCAGAAAACAGACAGTCAACTCTTACACGATATTCCCAATTGTTCTACTTAAATCCATAATGGCTTGGATGGTACCAACTCTGTAGAGGCCTTCATGACATCAGCAGTGATATTTCAAAGACTGATTCATTGACGCATAGTAAAATATCAGATAGAAAACATGTTTTAATCAATTTATAATACAGATCTTTTCAGTAAAAAGAAAACTTGAAACCTACAAGCTATGCCAATTAGCCTAGAAATATTTGAGTTTCAAAATTTAAAGCCTTCCAATCCACAGAATGTTAACTTTTTGAATCAGCCTGCTAAAAGGTACAACTATCTAGGATTGAACATCCTGTGGACCATGAGGCATTGATGGGAGTCACTTGTTTATACTCGATTTTGAAGTCCTTGATTGATTGTTTTGCTTGTCATCCTGAAATAGTAGGGGGCTATGTTTTGGTGAATCACGTTTCCTTGACAACCTGGAATTACTTAGAGTATCTGGAAACACTTTATATGGGTCCTTGTCATAGACTTAGAGCAAATATTTTACGCCTTTAGAAATGAAATTCAAATTCTACAGTCAACTGGGACACTTACAGCAATATTCATTTGAGGCACTACCAACTTCACGCTACAATAGAATGCACTAAAGGATGCAGGAGGGCTTCATGAACCTGTCCATCCTCCCTACAGATGGGCTTTTGGAAATGGGATCAGTGCCAGGCAATTTATTGGAGAAACGCGTTTCCCGGCCCTTTTTGGCTGGGAAATGCGTTTCCCAGCACATCTCGTTGCCTTAAACCTGGGAAACGACCCTCGGGACATGGCCGTTTCCCCATCAGGGAAACACGTTTCCCAGAACACCTGTTTTTGAGAATCATTTTTTTTTTATGAAAAACGACCTAAAAAGCGGTGAAAGGCTGTTTTTTTTCCTGAAATGGCCTGAAAACGACCAGAATCCTACTTGCTGTCGGAATCCCACGAAAATGTTTTTCCAAACTCAAGCTGGAAACAAATACGATAGTGACTGGAATCGCTTTCCCTCAGAAAACTCCATCACTGGACAGCAAGCTGTGTTTTTTCTTAGAACTTTCGCTGCAGGCCTCCGTTTTCAGCAAGATTAGGATTTGATTTGTACTGGAGTAGCGATTCAGACCATAGTGCGTTTTGCTATTATTTCAAGTTGTGTGAGCTACGCAAGCGGTCCAGTGCATATTCGAGTGCACCTCCTTTGTTTGCTTGGCTATGAGATCGGAACATGCCCGAATGATTGCGAGACCAAGAGCGATCGAGAGAGAGGAGATCATTCCTCCGACGGTCACTACAGGTGAGCATCATACACTTGTTATCTGATTCTTTAAAATCTTGCTTTTGAATTCTGAATTTTGCAATGTGCATGATGAATGTGATTGTTAGTTGTAGATTGTACTGATTGGATGTTTTTCATATTCTTTTGTTACAATAGGATCAGCTGCTATGCATCATGCATCCACCTCAAGTCAAGATGAGACAGAGATAGAGGCCGGCCGGCGACACTGTACATGTAGCTGCCCCTCTACTGTGCATTCATTTCGGGGTGACAACAACATAGGGCAGATGTGCCTATCAAAAGACTCTTCTACCGTTGTGACCTCCCTTTCCATCTTGCAAAGACTCTGCTGGGGGGATAAAGACTCTTCTACCGTTGTGACCTCCCTTTCCATCTTGCAAAGACTCTGCTGGGGGGATATGATGGATATGATAGAGAGTGTTGTTGTGATATCAAAAGACTCTTCTACCGTTGTGACCTCCCCTTCCATCTTGCAAAGACTCGTGCTTGGGGGGATATGATAGAGAGTGTTGTTGTGGACCTAGCATGGAGTCCCTAAGTACCACATATTTGATTAGGGAGGTATGTAACCAAAGCGGAGCCTTTTGTGAATCATGGAAACAATTGAACTGCACCATCGTGACTGATGGTTGGAGTGACACAAAGAGGCGACACATGATTGATATTTAGTGTCTTCATGTGTGGGCACCATGTTCTTGAGAGCCATCAACACATTGGCACCTGGCACCATTGTTTCAGGTGAGTAACAAGTTCATGACATGTGTTGGATTTCAATGCTCATTGCTAATTAAAATTTTAACCATTTTAATTTTTTATGCTCGTGAGCAATGTTTCACTTAAATGCATTTCATTCAATGAAACTCCAATTCAAAAAGCCTGTTTCAAACTAACCGTTTGAAACGGATTTTAAAATTAGAGAAAAAAAAAACGCTCCTAATGTGTTTGTGTGAAAGTTTGGCATACAAAGCTTTAGTTAGAACTCAGTAGGGAATAGTAGAATTATGAGTACCTTGTGCCTATGCATTGTGTGATGTATCTCAATGTCTCTTTGAGTCCTTAAAGAGACTGTGATCAGAGAAAGTGTTCCCAAACATGTTCCCATGCATTCCCAAGAATTGAGAAGCCATTCCCTGGTCACATTCCTGTGCACATTCCCAACCAAGACAAGTTTAAGAACACACAGCATGTCCAAATGCCGCATCGCATGTTCCCTGTCACTGAGAGTGTCTTCTCCCAAAACCCACAAGCCTTGTGGATAGTGTGCTCCTATATACCTCAAAGGACTAGGACCAACCACCCTTCAACCTATAGGCATCATCACAGTTATTCAAACCCGTTTTCAGGTTAAGCTAAATGTCAGCCTGAGCTGATTGTCAGAGCCTGCTGCAGGCCTCAAAGTCATGGATAACACAATGCAGCACACTCGTGCTCATCCTCTCCTAAATGGGGTGAAAGGCTGAAAATTGAGGCCTGCAGCCGACTCTGACAACTAGCTCAGGCTGGCTTTTAGTTCCACCCTCCAATTCCTGCACAGAAAAGGCCACTCTCTTGAATACATGAAGCTTCTATTCCTTAGGTTCCAGCATACCTGTGTCGACACTACATGGTAAATCCTGTGTCTCAATTATCTCGTCTTCCTATATTTGAAGCAAATGAAAAGGAGGTACCTGGTGTACTGATCTTTTATGAAGCAACCTATGGGTTAAGCATGGGTGCAGTAAACTCTGGCATTCAGTGTCCAAAAGGGTGAGCTACTACTTGCTTCATTACTTTCAAGTTGATATTACCAAAAGGTATTACTTTGAAGTTTTAAGATACAAATTGTGAGAAGTGTGATGACGATGAGAATTGATTTTCTTTCAACAGCGCTATTTAGAATCTATTGTCTCTCAACTTGACATTAGGCTGTATTCTATGTCAAGTCATAGGCTCTCCATACTGTAGATATCATCACTTTTTTCCTGGGATTGATTAGAAAACAAGAAGTAAAACTTTTCGCATCCTCCCTAGGATGTTACCAAACCAGTGTCCCTAATGCCACAAAACTACAACAGACCAGAATCAGCATATTTAGCTTCTGGCACAATGAAAGCCTAACACAGAAATGGATGCTTGCAAACATAATCTTTCAGCAACAACTAAGAGGGCGAAAGGCGACTCTGAGAAGAATAAAGCCTCAACGATAACATGGGGGTTAAATAATCTGTATGAGCAAGACGGAAGCATGTAGATTGCATGATATATAATAGCATATTTCTTTTTCGAAAGGGAGAAAATTCTAGGAGACTGAAGAGTGATTATGCACGGTCACAGCTCTCTCAAGCAAATAAAGTAAGCTATGATTTTAGAGAAGGATCACAATCACCTGTTATTGCCCAATTCTAGTTGGAAGTGATCCCTTGGCATGGTGAACTTGCCTGGCCTAAACGCTAAAGCTGAAGCAACTGTGTCCCTTTCTTACATGAATGCGTCCAGAGCATCTCTGAAACGTATAATGCTGCCTCAGACGATCCTTTTGTGCCTTGCCAAACATGGTATGAAGAACGCAGGTGCAAAATAATATGGACAAGGACTGGTAAATTAGTTTTTCTGTTGAATTGCAAAGTCAAGTGCCAAAAATGAAACTCTTCATGAACATTTCACTGTGGGGTGTTATATCCCTGTTGGGGGAAGATCATACAGAGAGATATGTCTCTCTAGCCCATGCTTGTTTCAGCCAAATGCATGGAAATTACACAAATCTACTACTGGAGAGTGATGAATACAGCTCTTAAGTAGTAGCAAGTCGTAGCTCGTCTCAAGAAACACACACACTTGATGCAGCAGGTCAAAGCTGAATTTTCCTGCTTGTATTCCCAGTATCTGTCAGTGCCTGACGCTTGATACCCACAATTATCCCGCAGCTACACTCAGAAATACTGAATTAAGTGCAAAAAATGAGTGCCTGATGCTTTAATACCCACAAACACACTGCGAGATTCTGAATTAAGTGCAAGAAATGAGTGCCTGATGCTTTGATACCCACAATCAACCCACAAGCACACTCAGGGATTCTGAATTTACTGCAGAAAATGATGGGTACAGCTGCAAATCTTGCACATGATCATCTGCATTCATCCTCCATGGCATCAATGCATTCATTCACATTCTTCCCGCTAGTAGAAGAGCAGAAGCAAGACAGAATTGTGAGTAGCAGAGAGCTGAGAAGATATCCTTTTCCTTCTTTCCTTCATTCCTTGCAAGCAAAGAATAATAGTAGAGATGGAATATCAGCTTTGTTTCCATATGACGACGACGGAGACACACAAAAACAGAGGAAATGCTCGCCATCTTTTTTTTGGGAACCCCAATTTTTCCTCCTATTTTCTCACCATGCCCACTTTTTCCCTTTTCAATCCCATGTCCAATTCTAGTAAAATCCTTTTGGTTTTATGCGGTTGATTCCACAAAATTTTGCGGATCAAATTTGAAATGGGTTGATTTCATGATTTGCCAATTGGATTTGAAATCGATCAATTGGTGAATGTACTTGTACTTTTGCGATATTCGAAATCAATCAATTGGTTCCATTAAATTGGCCGATCAAATTTGAAATCACTTGATTTCATGATTAGCCGATTAAATTTGAAAACAATTAATTGGTTAATGTACTTGTACTTTTGCAATATTGGCCAACCAAATTTGATATAAGTTGACTTCATGACTAGTCGATTAGATTTAAGTAAAACAAATGGTTGCTATACTTGTACTTTTACGATATTTGAAATCAATCAATCGGTTCCATAAAAGTGGTCGATCAAATTTGATATCAGTTTTTCATGATTAGCTAATTCAATTGGTTGATGTACTTGAATTTTTGTGATATTTGAAATCAATCAGCTGGTTCCATAAAATTGGCCGACCAAATTTGATATCAGTTGATGTCATGACTAGTCAATTAAATTTAGGTCAAACAAATGGTTGATGTACTTGTACTTTTGCGCTATTTGAAATCAATAAATTGGTTCCATAAGTTGATTTCATGACTAGTAGATTAAATTTGAAATCAAACAAATTGTTAATGTACTTGTTCTTTTGCGATATTTCAAATCAGTTAATTGGTTCCATGAAATTGGCCGATCAAATTTGAAATCAGTTGATTTCATGATTTGTTGTTTAAATTTGAAATCAATCAATTGGTTGATGTAGTTTTATTTTTGCAATATTTGAAATCCATCAATCGATTTCATAAAATTGGTCGATGAAATTTGAAATTAGTTGATTTCATGATTAGCCGATTAAATTTGAAATCAATCAATTGGTTAATGTATTTTTGCGATATTTGAAACCAATCAATTGGTTCCATAAAATTGGCCGATCAAATTTGAAATTAGTTGATTTCATGATTAGCAGATTAAATGTGAAATCAATTAATTGGTTAATGTACTTGTACTTTTGCGATATTTGAAACCAATCAATTGTTTCTATAAAATTGGCCGACCAAATTTGATATCAGTTGATTTCATGACTAGTCGATTAAATTTAAGCCAAACAAATGGTTGATGTACTTGTATTTCTGCGATATTTGAAATCAATAAATTGGTCCATCAAATTTGAAATCAATTAATTTCATGACCAGCTGATTACTTTTGAAATCAAACAAATGGTTAATCTACTTGTGCTTTTCAGATATTTGAAATCAATTAATTGGCTCCATAAAATTGGCCGATCAAATTTGAAATCAATTGAGTTTATGATTTGTTGAATAAATTTGAAATCAATCAATTGGTTGATGTGCTTGTATTTTTGCAATATTTGAAATCCATTAATCGATTTCATAAAAATTGTTCGATCGAATTTGAAATCAATCGATTTCATGATTAGCCGATTAAATTTGAAATCAATCAATTGGTTAATGTCCTTTTGCAATATTTGAAACCAATCAATTGGTTCCATAAAATTGGTCGGCCAAATTTGAAATCAATTGATTCCATGACTAGTCGATTAAATTTGAAATTGATCAATCAATTAATGTACTTCTACGTTTGCAATATTTGAAACCAATTGATTGGTTCCATAAAATTGGCCAATCAAATTTGAAAGGACTTGATTTCATGATTAGCTAAAATTAATTTTGAAATCAATCAATTGGTTTATGTACTTGTACATTTTTGGGTACAACAATTTGCTAAGGAAATCCAACTCCCTTTAGATTTGAAGAAGTTGATTCATTGCTACTTGCAAAATTGGCCGACAAATTAAAAAATGCCCATCAAATTTGAAATCAATCATTTGCTTATGGTCCACTTTGTCGATTTTTTGTGAGGTGGAGCAGTAGATTTGAAATCAATCAATTCCTTAATGGACTTTGCCCATTCTTTGTGAGCACCTACAATTTTATATCTATATATTAGCAAAGTACACCTTTGGTGGGGCTTAATGGCATGATATATTTTAGGGTTGACTAATTGGATTTTTGACCTTTGGCATGCTTGCCATTTGGATTCTTTTCAATGGTTTATCATGGAAATGTGGCAAAATATTAGAAAGTGTAAGACAAAGTCTAACAATTGCAAGATTTAAATCAAGGTACTAGGGTGAACCTTTGCACTAGCATTATTATTACAATATTTCAATGAAAATAAGCCAAGCCATTTTCTAGTCCATGGGCTTTGAATGCTCACTTTCCACTTCCACGTGCAAATTGAAATTTAAGGCTCCATATTATTACAATATTTAAATGAAAATAAGCCAAGCCATTTTTTAGGCCATGGGCTTTGAATGCTCACTTTCCACTTCCACGTGCAAATTGAAATTTAAGGCTCCATCTACATGATTGGAGATCACAATCTCATCCAAGGATGGGCATTGTGCACCATTTTAATATATTTGAAGGTCAAAAAAAAAATTCTAAGGCTATCATCGATGGGCAAATATTCTTAAGTTCATCAAAAATGTCATTTCGATGGGGAACTTAGGAGGTAACAATAAGAATAGAAGAATTTTTATGGTAGTTTGCCTTCATGATCAAATGCTAAAAAGTTAAGTCAAGTCGTTGAAACTTCAATGGGAACAATTAAATATCTGTTGATGGTTATCACATTTTAATAACTATATTTTGGAGATTGGATAATCGTGTTGCAAGGATGCAAAACAAAATAAAAACAAAAACAAATTTGCAAGGTAAATTTAGTTGCAAATCTTTTATGAAGGGCAACAATTTTATTGAACATGTACTCAAATTGTTGGAAGGGAAACCCTTATACATTTTTAACATTGCTATGATCCAACTGTGTTCCAATGTGGGGGGGGGGAGATAGAGAGAGAGAGAGAGAGAGAGAGAGAGAGAGAGAGAGAGAGAGAGAGAGAGAGAGAGAGAGAGAGAGAGAGAGGCCTCTTCAAATTGTAAAGCACTTTTGAATAATACAAGCAATGGTGGTGCATTCCTTAATACTTTTTTTGTGCTCTTTTTTTTTGTGGTTGATTGGAATCTAACCCCTCTCCTAACTTGGAGGACTCAACAAACTCATATGGATAAATTCATTGTTGATTTCCAAACCGCCATGAAAAACATTTCTATTGACCTAGTCATACTCGATATCCCTAGTAATGCCTATTCCTATGAGTTACTACTTGGTCGCCAATGGCTCATCGATGCAAGAGTCGTTCACGACTGGAGCAAAGGCCGAGTCACCTTTGGGAATAGAGACAACTCTGTTACCATCGATTCATCTAGCAAAATCAAAACGGTTTCACGACTAGGGATCCTCTACTACAGTGTTTAAGCCATACAATCCACCCATGAAAAAGGTCATTATGTTGAATCTACTGATATCATAAACTGGAGTCACAGTTTAGCTACCATTGATTATGTAAATGTCGACTATTGTGCTCAATATCAGGATAATTGTACCTATACTCCTCTAACCGATAACGAACAATTACCTGATCTAGATACACCTATCATTAATATCTATTTTATTGATATTCTTTCACACAATGATGAGTTGTTAAATGTTGCATGGCTACCTACTAATGAATCAAAAAATTTATTCGTAGATGATGAAAATGTCTTACAAATTCAGAATTGCCCAGAAAAATTGGACATTTCTGATATTCAGATCCTTAACTACATGGAAGCACTTCCACTCAAGGCTTTTTCGCAGCAGTCATCCACAGTGGAACCAGTTGCCAAGGTTACGGTCAAAAAATCTGATACCAAAATCTACCGTGACAAATGACCAAACTATCCATGGGACCTATGTGAGGAGGAAACAATCTTTCAAATCGACGACGAGATCCTCCATGATGTGCCACCACTCTCTCATCCACACACCTCATGTCCTCCGAATCCACAACCTCATGGCCATACCATGAAAGATAAGATAAAGAAACCCCTTCAAATTTAGCCGCCTGGAGACCTTACCACTGTGAAGGATTTCAGATCATTCAAAATCCAATCCATGTCCCTGATCTTTGGTTACAATAAGGAGCAAACCAACAATCTTGCCAATGTAGAAAAATCAGCATCTACATACAAAATGAGATGCAAACTCTAAGAGATATTGATCAAACATGAACCAAAACATAAAATATTTTTGTTGTCCATACAATTACAGTACCCTACTATATTTCACACGTGTGAAACCGAAAATAGCAATAAATGAGCATTCTACACACAAGATTGCAAGATAACATCATGAGAGTGCACCAATGAGTAGTCGAAATGAGAGAGAGAAGAGAGAAGATGTGTCTCTCCACAAGTTATATCCTTTTATAGAGTTTTCAAACCCTATTTGGCCACTTGGCTTTCCCTCCAAAATGTAAATCCTACTATTTTTGGGTCTAGATTCAATGTACCCAAAGTTCAAATTTGAATCTCTCTCAAACTCGACTAACAGCTTTCCCACACTTTCAAAAAGTGTTTATTGAATGTATTTTAAACTAATATAACTTCAAAAAGTTTATCTCTAAGTCTAAAATGAGTTTTGGCCTCTTATTGACAATTTACCAAAATGTGACTAAACTAGACTAAACTAGTTGAAATCTCTCACACTCCCTCTTCAACTAGTTTTGGCATAGTTCTGACAATAGAACTTTGATCCAACTTTAGAATGATCTCCATCCTAATTATAGATCTCCTTTCTAAGGCTCTAAAGTATCTTTCATAATTGATATAGATAATAGTGTCCAAAATGGATGCTTCACTATTTCTTACATCAATTTTATACATCAAGATATAACTAGAACATGAAGAACCAAATAGAATGTAAATGACATGATTCCTCCATGTTTCAAACTTTGAACTCTCTGAAAAATTACAGCAACCAAACAATAAATGTGAGTGTTGACCATTTGTTTGCTTGTCTCCTCCAACTTTGTCCTTTCTTGATATGTCTCCACCATAAAACTCCATGAATGAGCCTCCATCTCCATCTTGCCACAAGATATCATCAACACTTGATGACTTGGCCATGAATGAGTGACATAATGTACCTCCAATAGCTTTATTTCCATCAGCAAAACCAGCCAAGAATGCTAGTACAATTCCAACAATAAGATATTGCAAGACAATGGAGCTAGTTTGTCCATATCTTGACAATTTGCACACATCCACATGAAATAGCTCAAACATGAGATATAACAAGTAAAGTAAACTTGAATAACACTTCCTTGCTGCTCCTTTGACCTAACTTGACTCT
This sequence comes from Diphasiastrum complanatum, assembly GCA_029204225.1. NCBI lineage: Eukaryota > Viridiplantae > Streptophyta > Lycopodiopsida > Lycopodiales > Lycopodiaceae > Diphasiastrum > Diphasiastrum complanatum. The sequence continues at coordinate 78,927,916 of CM055092.1, forward strand.
TCAACAAGCTGCAAAAACAGATCCATAACATCTTTGCCAATTACCTCTCCTTTGATGCTCTTGACTAGCTCCAAATTGCCACCTTTCCTTTTGTGTTGTTGAAGCCCTTTGAGACCAACCTCTTGATCTTTCTCTTGACCATCAAAGTCATTGAACAAAATTTGTTTTTCAGATCCATTACTTGCTTTTCCAGTATGAAAACCATGAGAACCAATATCCACTTGCATAGCATCATCTATACAAGAAAATTCTCCATAACATGTGAGTAAAGCAAAGCAAGTCGCTTCCACTTGCTTACCTTTCTCTTGATCATCAAAGATATCAAAGATATGAATATCTTCAGACCTGAACCTCTGGAAATACTCCCTCTCAAAGATATGATTTGTTGGAAATCAATGATAAACTTCATTGTTACTGTTTACGATGCACATTAATGTTGACAGTTGTGACCAGCTGTCAATAGCCGTAATCGTAGGTTTTTTTCTCTCTATCAGGGTTTAGGGTTTATTTGTACATTTTACATTCTGTATGAGTTAGTGTAATAGAGTGACAGTACGTGTTCTTCTTCTGCCTTCTTGTGGTGATTGCTTATGGTGAATGCTTGATGTTGCATATCTAATTCTTGACATGGTATCAGAGCAGCGATAGTCCTGCGTGCCTGATCAGTGGATACAGCTTGTCACAAGCTCTGCAACGAAGTGAGAAAGTCCCTCACGGGAGGTGAAAGCTTGGAGAGACAAAAACGGCTGGAAGAAATTCTTCTTTGGTGTATTTTGTAGGGTTGGAGCTCAGAATCATCAGTGGGGAACGAAAGCATAGTCCCGGAGGCATCAGAAAGGCCCGGACAGCATCAGACAGATTGAAAATCTGTTGAGTGGGAGAGATTTTTACAATACTTCCTAGTTATTGTGGAAGTGCTATTTGTGTGAGAGGTTTGCCAAGAAATCTCTCATTTGTCTGTTTGGAGTACCGCAAATCACACTAGACAGTGTCTAGTACTACCATTCAGAGTTAGAAGGCTTCATACTTTTCACATTACTGATCTCTGTCTTTTGAACGATCACACATTTCGAAATCTTTGCAAAGAGGAGAATCTAGAATATTCCCTCTGAAAGTTCTTATATTCTCTCTATTTTTAATCTTTTTTGTACCAATATTGGATCGACGCACCAGAGGTAGGAAAAATCTTGAGCAGTCGTACATCCACGCGTCATACAAATATAGCATATTAGTACCAATATCGGATCGATGCGCCAGAGGTAAAGAAAACCAAGAGCAGTCGTACATCCGCGCGTCATACCGATATCACATATCAGTACCAATATTGGAACGACGCGCCGGAGGTAAAGAGAATCCCGAGCAGTCGTGCACCCGCGCGTCGTACCGATATCAGGTGTACAACAAAAAATATACAGTTCTGTGGTGTGAATAAATTTTGTGATCTAGACTCATCTATCTAGTAATGGCAACTCTAAGCGAGAGTGATCTTAATGAGTCAAGCAAATTGGAAGGTGCCGACAACTATGCAGTTTGGAAATTCAAAGTGAAGAACATTTTGATGGAAAAGGAGCTATGGGAGATCGTGACAGGTGAAGATCAGCGGGCATTTGATAGGAGAAGATGGAAAGCCCAAAATGTCATCAACTTATCAGTTAGAGATGCAATTACTCCTTATATTTAAGATTCAGAAGGACCAAAAGAAGCGTGGGATACATTGAAGGCATTGTTTGAAACGACAAATACATCTCGAATACTATTTTTAAAGACAAAGTTGCATACATTGCGGATGGATGATGGTGCAACTATTGCCGATCACATACTGAAGATCAAAGAGATTCGTGATCAATTAGCAACAGTTGGAGAGCGAGTAAAAGATCGTGAGATCGTTCAATTGACATTGAATAGTCTGAGTGAGTCACATCAGATGTTTGTGACGAGTATAGCCACAAGAGAAAATCTTCCAACCTATGAAGAACTAGGTGGATTGCTTTTGCAAGAAGAGCAACGTCAAGAGAACTTGAATCATCGTAACAGGAGCTATGATCAAGCTCTTGCAGTTAGAGGACGAGGTGGAAGATTTGGCCGTGGAAAGTATCAATCGAGAGGAGGAAACTCAAGCTGAGGATCATTTCAACAATTTCATGAGCAAGTCAATGATAGTTCAAATCGAGGTAATTGGAATCAAGATCGAGGTCAAGGACGCGGCTATTCAAGACAAAATAAACCTGGAAATTGTAGGTACTGCAACAAACCTGGTCACTGGGAGCGTGAATGCTTCAAGAAACAGAAGGAGATGGAACAAAGAAAAGACAAATGGCAAGCGGGAAATTATGTTGATCAACATCAATTTGATGACTATTATTATGAAGACAATTATACTGATCAACATCAATACGATGATGATCAATATGAAGATGACACAGGTCAGAGTTCAAAATTGTTCATTACAACATTAATGACAAGTGATGAAGCCAAGAATACCTAGTACATTGATAGTGGTGCATCCAAGCACATAACTTCAAGGAAAGAGTGGTTTTCAGAATTCAAGAAAACTGACAATGGTGATGAAGTTGGACAAGCTGATGGCAAATTGCTATCTGTTAAAGGAGTTGGAGTGGTACCAGTGAAGTTAACCAACGAGAAGATAAAGCATATAAGCAACGTGCAATATGTACCTGGCTTAGCTAACAATCTACTATATGTTGGGACGATGGCTGATCAACAACTCAAGGTTGAGTTTGACAGTGACAAATGTCTTGTCAAAGACATCAAGAATCAGTACAAAGTGATTGCTATAAGAGCTAGAGTCAACGGGAATCGATCTACAAATTGAATGCGAGATCTTTTACTCAAGCTATGGTAAGCACTGTTAATAGTCGAAGTGATCTTTGGCATCAAAGGTTTGGTCATATCAGTGCTCAACTCTTGCAAATCCTTAAAAGAGGTAATCTAGTTGTTGGATTGCCTGATATCTCTTTTGAAAGAAAAATTTGTGAGGGTTGCATTTTGGGAAAACAGCATAGAGAGAGATTTCCCAAAGATGGAGCAAGAAGAGCCAATGACATTCTTGATCTTGTTCATAGTGATCTGTGTGGACCAATACAAACTAGGTCTATTAGTGGTTGTTACTATTTCATCACATTCATTGATGACTATAGTAGACATATCTGGATTTATTTCATAAGCAAGAAATCTGATGCTTTTGCCAAGTTTAGAGAGTTCAAGGCTCTAGTTGAAAAACAAACAGGTTGTTATATTAAGACCCTCAGATCAAATGGTGGCGATGAATATTTTTCAACAGAGTTTATAAATTTCTGCAAGGATCAGGGGATCAAGAGACAAACCACTACACCCAATTCACCACAACAGAACGGAGTTGCAGAACGGAAAAACATATCCATTGTGGAGATGGCTAGGGCAATGCTTAAGAGCAAGGGTTTGCCAAATACTTTTTGGACAGAAGCATGCAACACAGCTACTCATATCTTGAATCGGTGTCCTACGAAGTCCGTGGAGGGTAAGACACCTTACGAAGCTTTTACTAGAAAGAAACCTAATGTTTCTCATTTACGAATATTTGTTGTGATGCTTATGCTCATGTACTTGATGAAAAATGAAAGAAGCTGGATGCAAAAGCTGTTAAGTGTATTTCCTTGGATATGATGAAAGAGCCAAGGCATATAGGATGTATGACACAGATGCACAAAAGATCTTGATTTTCAGAGATGCTACTTTTGATGAGATGGGTCAAAATGACCAAATAAAATTGACAATTGATCTCTTTGATGATAAAGCTAAAATGCAAGTGAAGAAAAAAGTTAGTGTCGATATGGAATAAGAGAGATACTCCCAAATCAAGTGAGTAGGGAGAGCTTAGAAGATCAAGTAGAAATCGAAAACCTCCTGCAAGATTAGAGATGAATCGAGCCCTAATGGGTTCTGTGCTTAAGGCTCAAGAACCAAAAACTTTTGATAATTCAAAAGAGCACAAGGAGTGGCGTGAAGCTATGGAAACAGAAATGGAAGCTATATCGAAAAATAGGACGTGGCACTTGGTTGAGCTACCTGATGGTAAGACGCCTAACACTTGCAAATGGATATACAAGATCAAATATGGAGCTGATGGGCAACTCAACAAGTATAAAGCACGGTTGGTTGCGAGAGGACTTGAGCAGCAGGAAGGTATTGATTTTGAAGAAACCTTTGCACCCGTAGCTAAGATGGTAACTATACGTTCTATCATTGCTATTTTTGCTTTCTATGGTTGGAAGATCCAGCAAATGGACGTTAAATCTGCTTTTCTTAATGGAGTGTTGGATGAAGAGGTGTACTTAGTACAACCTCAAGGATTTGTTGAGCCAGGGAGAGAGCATCTCGTTTGTAAGCTCAACAAAGCCATTTATGGATTGAAGCAAGCACCACGGGCATGATACTCTTGCATTGATGAACACTTCAAGCGAAGGGGAATGATAAAGAGTGATGCTGATCCTAATCTTTACATTCTAAGACAAGATTCAGATATAGTGTTCATTGTGTTGTACGTGGATGATTTGATTATTACAGGAAGTAATGAGAGCTTAATTGATGAAATAAAATCATATCTTTCCAAAGCTTTTGACATGAGTGATCTAGGATTGATGCACTATTGTCTTGGCATTGAAATATGGCAAAATGAAGACATGATCTTTCTTACACAAAGCAAATATGCATGAGATTTGCTTTATAAGTTCAATATGCAAGATTGTAAGCCTTTGAGTACACCTATGGATGTCAACATGAAGCTTACTGCATATGATGAATCTGAGAAAGTGGATGCTTATTTGTATAGACAGCTGGTGGGTAGTTTGATTTATTTGACACACACACGACCTGAGATTTCTTATGTTGTTGGTGTTGTTAGTCAATTTATGCAAGATCCTAGCCAAGCACACTGGAAGTCTGCTAAACGTATTCTCAAATACATTCGAGGGACATTAAATTTTGGTTTGAAGTATGATCAGCCTGAAATGCCAATGTTGGTAGGTTATACAGATGCCGATTGGGCAGGTAATATTGATGACAAAAGATCTACAAGTGGTCATACATTCAGTTATGGTACAGCTGCAATTTCATGGAACAACAAAAAACAACCTACAATAGTCTTATCATCGACGGAAGCTGAATATCGAGCACTTAGCAATGCTACACAAGAAGTGGTATGGTGACGAAGATTGCTTGTGGATTTAGGTCAACCACAGGTGGATGCGACTACTATATCTTGCGATAATCAAAGTTGCATTCACCTTGCCAAAAATCCAGTTTTACATGCTCGAACCAAGCACATCGAAATACACTACCATTTTGTTCGAGAGAAAATTCTTGATGGAGCCATTGATCTTGTTTTTTGTAAATCTGAAGATCAAAAGACGGATATTTTTACTAAGTCATTAGGTAGATGTAAATTTGAGAGGTTTCGTACTCTATTAGGGATAGAAAAATGTAATTTTATCATTGAGGGAGAGTGTCAGAAATCAATGATAAACTTCATTGTTACTGTTTACGATGCACATTAATGTTGATAGTTGTGACTAGTTGTCAATAGCCGTAGGCTAGTCTATTAGTGAACCTATTCATCCTCAAGAAAAAGCCAAATACATCAAGAGGTGCAATGTTGCACTACATTGCATAAAAATGAATGTTGCAAATGAACTCTTAAGAGAGGTAGGAGATTGCACTTCAACTCAAGATGCTTGGGAGACTTTGCAAAAGGTCTATGAATTCAAGAACCAAACTAGAATGTTAGCTTTGAAGAATCAAATCTATAGAAGCTATCAAAAGAAAGGAGAGAGTGCACATATTTTTGTCCTAAGAGTAAAGGAATTGAACAAAGAGCTAGTCTTTATAAGTGATCCTATCAAGGATGAAGAGCTTGTTCAACTCATATTGAATGGACTAAGCTTTGAATTTGATAATTTGGTTCAGGGATATGCAATATGGGTAAGCTACCCATACTTGAAGAACTCCAAGGCACACTCATGGTCGAGGAATCAAGAAGGAGCCAAATGCAAGAGAGGATGGTAGGCTTTCCATCCAAGGTGGAGATGACCAAGCTCTCTTCACCAAAGGCAAAGGCAAGTCCAAAGGCAAAGGATCAACATTCAAGAAGTCTACAAAGCTTGAGTATCGAGACGGACCCTCAAAGGCATCTCCATCAACCACCAAAGTCAAGAAGGACAAATCAAAGGTGAAGTGCTACTATTGTAGCAAGATGGGGCATTATGCCTCGGAATGCTTCAAGAGGAAGCAAGATCAAAGCCAAGCCAACATGAGCAAAGAGGAGGAGGAGGAGAGTTCACATGAGGACTCTCTCATGATGTCCATATTTTCTTCAACAAGCTTCAAAGGAGAAGATCCTTGGTGGATTGACTCGGGTGCTAGTTCACACATGTAAAAGGGTGTTTTTCTCTTCTCTCTAATATTATGATGGACCTATAAAGTCTATCTATACAACAAATGATGAAGCTTGTAAGATTGAAGGAGTTGGTAGCATTCCCCTTTGTTTAGGATCTTTCAAAAAGATCAACATAGAAGGTGTTTTGTACATTCCTACAATAACAAAGAATCTACTAAGTGTTGGCCAAATGGTAGACAATGGTTTCAATGTTGACTTTGCTTCAAATGAATGTTTCATCAAGAAGAAGGGTAAGATAGTGGCTAAGGGCACTAGACTTGGCAAACTTTATAAGTTGAATGCATTTGTGGATACTAATGTTGTCATGTTGGCCGAGAAGAGCAAGATATCTACCTTTACTTTATGGCACAAAAGACTTGGACATGTCAACTCGGGTTCCATGGAGGCTATGATCAAGGAGGAGTATGCTTTAGGCCTACCAAGGTCTATTGGGAAGGAAGACAAGGTTTGTGAAGCTTGTGCCTTATCCAAGGCACATAAGAAGGTGTTTCCTAACTCCATCACAAAGCCATCTCATCCTCTTGAACTCATACACTCGGATGTGCACATTGCTAGCACCAAATCTAATGGAGGTTCATCCATGTTTTTAACCTTCATTGATGACTACTCAAGATATTGTTGGGTTTTCTTACTTTCCTTCAAGTCTCAAGTATTTGATACTTTTGTAAAGTTCAAGTTGTTTGTGGAAAAGCATCATAATCATAGCATCAAGATTCTTAGAAGTGACAATGGTGGAGAATTCATCTCCAATGAGTTCAAGGCCTTTTGTGAGGAGGAAGGGATCAAGAAAGAGACTTTTTGTCCTTACACTCCCCAACAAAATGGAGTTGCTGAAAGAAGGAATAGAACACTATGTGAATGTTCTAAGGCTTTAAGATTAGATGCTTGTTTGCCCAAATCCTTTTGGGGCGAGTCTCTTGTATGTGCAAACTACTTGATGAATAGGGTGTCTTGCAAAGCAATTGAAGGCAAAACTCCTTATGAGATGTTGTATGGAAAGAAACCCAATCTTAATCACTGTTTTTGGGTGTATATGTTATGTGCATGTGCCATTGGAAACAAGAACCAAGGAGGATCCATCTTCCACAAGAGAGATCATGCTTGGATATGCAAGCTCAAGCAAGGGCTACAAAGTCTATCTCCCATCCTTGAACAAATTTGTTGTTTCAAGGGATGTCATCTTTGATGAACATCATATGCATATGCTTGAAGAAGACTCAAGTGCTCCAACAATCAAGAAGAAGATGGCCGAGTAGCAAGATCTTGGTTTTGAAGAGGAGCTCATGGAGGAGCAAGCACCAAACCCACCTATCACACCAAGGAGATCTTCAAGGGCAAAAGTGGAGCCATCAAGGCTCACATATCAAGGCAAAGGACAGCAAGTTGAGGGTATCTCATCCACTTCTTATGCTTTATCTAGTTTTGAAGAACCATCTAATGTTGAAGATGCATTGAACTCCAAAGAATGGTATAAAGCTATGTTGGATGAGTATGATGCCTTGATTGAGAATGAAACTTGGTTGCTTGTTGAGAGACCTCAAAGGAATGTAATAGGATGCAAGTGGGTCTTCAAGCTTAAGTTGAATGCAAATGGGAGTGTTAACAAACATAAAGCAAGAATAGTTGCAAAAGGTTATGCTCAAGAGAGAGGGATTGACTATGAGGAAACTTTTGCACCCGTGGCCAAGATGGTCACAATAAGGCTAATCATTGCACTTGCATCACATTTTGGATGGATTATATGTCAAATGGATGTCTCTAATGCTTTCTTGAATGGTTTTTTGGAAGAGGATATTTATATGGAGCATCCACAAGGGTTCATCAAGTATGGAATGGAGAACAAAGTATGCCATCTCCAAAGAAGCATCTATGGCTTGAAGCAAGCCTCGAGATCTTGGAATTTAAGACTACATTGCTATCTTATTTCACTTTCTTTTGTTCAAAGTGAATATTATCCCACTCTTTACATTAAGTTTGATGATGTTGGTATTGTACTTTTACTCATTTATGTAGATGACATTATCATTAGTGGAAATAGTGTTGATGGTATTGAAAAAATCAAGATAGATCTATCCTTAGAGTTCAAGATGGTAGATCTAGGGTGTCTTCACTTCATTTTAGGCACAGAAGTACTTAGAGGGTCTGATTTTATCTTTATAAGTCAATTAAACTATGCTCAAAGTCTTTTGAAGAAGTTTAAGATGGAAGTATGCAAAAGTGTTGACACACCAATGGAGAAAGATGTAAAAGTGCCAAATGAAGATGATGAAAGATCCTTCATGGACATCACTTTGTTTAGGCAACTTATAGGTTCCTTAATGTGGATCACTATAACTAGACCAGATCTTAGCTTTAGTGTATGTAGGTTGAGCCAATCCATGCAAAAGCCATTGAATATCCATTGGAAAAAGGCTAAGAGGATTCTAAGATACATCTCGGGTACATTGGATTTTGGGATTCTATATAGAAGAGATATGATTAACCTTCATGCATTTAGTGATTCAGATTTTGCAGGGGACAAGAGGGATAGGAAATCAACAAGTGCCTATTCAACTTTCATAGGAGAAGGTGTGGTTTCATGGCTTTCAAAAAAGCAAGAAACTATATCTCTATCTTCAACTGAGGCCGAGTACAAAGCTTTGACAACCACTACAAAGGAGGTACTTTGGATCAAGAGATTATTGGTGGAGCTAAAGATCATGGATTTAGAGGGGGCACCAATCATCTACAATGACAATATATCAGCCCAACACCTTGCATCTAACCCAATCTTCCATGCAAGATCTAAGCACATTGAGATATGCCATCACTTTGTGAGAGAAATGGTGCAAGCCAAGGAGATTGCTTTGGAGCATGTTCCAAGCAATGAATGTGTAGCTGATCTACTTACTAAACCACTTCAAAAGACACCTTTTATGAAGTTCAGATCATCACTTGGAGTGATTAGTAAAGCAATGATTGAACCAAGCTAGATAGTGAGGAGGAGTGCTAAAAATTCACAATTCTAGCTTGACTAGTTTTGGTCATATGACTTGTAAATAGTTAGATGGTCATGATGTGGCTTGTCACACGTGCCAAATAGCATAGGATTCCATTCATAAGGATGTTCTCAAGTAGACCTAAGTGTTAGAACCTTTGGAATGAGTCCAAATTATGCTTAGATACAAGGGAAAAAAAATAGGAGCTATTTTTGGTAAGTTTTGCATTGTTGATGGATCTCCAAGATTCCAACCCTAACTTGGTAGGGATGAAAGATCCACCAAAATTAGCATTAGGGATAGGTTCAGGTCTACTCATACCTGCCCAAAACCGTGATGGATCATGTATATAAAGGTGATGATATCTCACCAAAATCAATCAAGCAATTTCATGATTTTTCTCTCATAATGGTGCAATTGCTCTCTATGTTCATAATTGTTTGAGTACTTGTGATTACTAATGATTATAGGATTGGATGTAGGTCTGGTGTACAGTACTCAAACTGTGGGAGGCCGTACTTTCACACGTGTGAAACCTTCTTCAAGGATTTGGGCCATTTAGTGAGGTTCAAGCATAGATTTTTGATGGATTTTGATGGTTCAACTTGTGCTAATCTTAGGAAATCATAATCTATTGTTTCCCTCATCATTTCAAGTGTTTTAGGATCCTTATTTGTTGTAATTTTTACATTTTAAACTAATATAGCTTCAAAAAGTTTATCTCTAAGTCTAAAATGAGTTTTGGCCTCTTATTGACAATTTACCAAAATGTGACTAAACTAGACTAAACTAGTTGAAATTTCTCACACCACTACTAGGGAAGTTCCTGAGATCGCACCAATCCCCCAACCTCCCAATCACCATCCAGATAGTTGAAAGGTAAGGCCCCTCTCGAATCCCCAGCCCATGATATGCTTGCATATTTTAAGAACTATATGATTGAGGATGTAACCATCCAATTACCCCAAGCTCAACGTGAGCCCGATGGTAATTCACCCTACAAAGGCCCTACTAGAACCATCACTCTCTCCTTGAATGAGGCCAATGAAAGTAACAAATACATTGTCCACATTGGGGCTCATCTCAATCGGGAAGAACACAGAAGGCTTGAAAATCTTCTGCGCAAATATCGACATGTCTGTGCTTGGTCCTATAAAGACATGAAAGGAGTCTCACCCCAGGTAGTGGTGCATCGTATTCCCCTTAAACCGGGTGTGAGACCAACTGCTAGCCATCCCTACAAATGCAATCTGATCTACAAGGCCAAGATCAAAGAAGAATAACAATGCTTGTTAGATGCAGGATTCATCTACAAAATCGAACATACTGAGTGGGTCTCCTCAATTGTCATCGTTCCTAAGAAAAATGGAAAACTCCGCATCTGTGTCGATTTTAAAAAACTTAATACCGTCACAAAATGAGATCAATTTCCATTACCTTTCGGAGAATTCATCATAGAAAGTCTAGCAGGAGATGAGGCCTACACCTTCTTAAATGGCTTTAGTGGATACAATATGATTCAAATTGCTGAGGAAGATCAACAAGAAACCGCTTTTGCCACAGCATGGGAAACCTTCTGTTGGAAAGTCATGCCTTTTGGTCTCTGTAATGCTCCTAGCACTTTTCAACATGTTATGCAAACTGCCTTTCCTCAACAGATGGGAGATACCCTAGAGATTTACTTGGGGGATTTAGGTGCACATTCAGAAGAAACACATCAACTGTCTGTGGTTGAGAAAAATTTTATCCAATGTCAACGCTTTAGCATCTCTTTGAACCCTGAAAAATGCCAGATCTGGGTAACACATGGTATTGTGTTAGGACATATTATTTCAAAAAACAGCATTGCAACTGACCCTGACAAGATTCTGAGCATTCAAAATCTGTCCAAACCACGCACCACCCGCGAAGTTTATTCTTTCCTGGGCCACACCAACTACTATTGGTGCTTTCTATAAAGTAGTTGTGGTTCCCAAATGGACTGATGAATAATGAGTTGCATTCATTCAACTAAAAGAAGTCCTTACCAATGCACTTATCCTCCTGGCTCCTGATTATTCCAAAGAATTCCATGTGCATACCAATGCATCCAAGTATGCCATTGGAGCAGTGCTCACCCAACCAAGAGAATTCAAAAAGTACTATGCAATTCGATTTCTCAATAGACAATTGATACCTACTGAAGTCAATTATACCACTACCGAGCATGAAGCTTTGGCAATGGTATATGCAGTTCAGAAGTTTCGCCATTATCTTCTGGGAGATTCTTTTGCCTTTTTCACTGATCATCAAGCACTCCTATATCTCATCAACATGACTTGCACAACCGGTCGTATTACTCGATGGATTCTATTACTGCGAGAATTTGAGTTTAGGATCATAGTTCGAAAGGGAGTTCAACATTTTTTAGCAGACCATCTATCTCGAATCCTTAACCTACCAACTCTAGGCAAGGCATCAACGATGATTTACTCGATGCCATCTTATTTCAAGTTGACTCTACACCCGTTTGGGCCAAAGAAATCACAGAATATTTAAATTCAGGGCAAATGGATCCATCCTTATCTAAACCCAAACAACGTGTGTTGGTCCTCAAAACCAAACTTATACGTTAACTGCAGTCCAACTTTACAAGCAAGGGTTAGATGGAATTATCCGACGTTGTCTTACTGAAGGTGAGATACCCTTTGTTATCTCTCTCACTCATGAAGGTGTTGGAGCAGGTCATTTCTCTTTCGAAATGACTGCTAAAAAATGTTAGATTTCTTATGCTCAGTCTTAAACAATCCAAGTAATGAGCATCTTGAAAAAAAATAGAAATAAAATAAAAAAATAGAAGCCCGACTTCAAAATTTTTCGGACCTTCACATTTTCCCTTCTTTTATCTTAAACAGATTTTTTAGGTGCCTTTGTCCTTTTTCGCTCCTTAGCAAAAAATGCGACACACTGACCAAGTGGCCAGAATGCCTTGGAAACCATTCCAAAGGCACTTTCGTCTTTTTCAACTTTTTCGATGTCTTAAATCTAAGGTACCTTCAATTTCCTCTGCCTTCAGTGTAAGACACTTTTTCGGCTTTTTCGCCTTCTTCGCTGCCTTGAATCTAAGGGCGCCTTAGAGATTTACATACCTTTAGTGTAAGGGCACCTTCAGGAGTTACAAACCTTCAGTCCAAGGGCACCTTCGGGTTTTTTTTGGCTTTTTTGCGTTTTGCTACATTGGCTGACCGACGTCGCCAACTTATTAGCAACCCTAAAAACAGCTAGACAACCAAATATCCCAAAGGCGGTTGGCGGTTACCAACTTTGTACATATGCAAAGACTGGCATAAATAGCAATAAAGGCTTATATTAAGATATTTTTTCTCAACACTTGTAAATCTATATATTAGCTGATTCAAACTATGTAAGTGTTAATTTGAATTTTTGAATTGATTGAAACTCTCTTTCAATCAGAGTTTTTATCTGTAGCCATCGTTATCACGCTCAGCAAGCTGAAGGTATTACTTCAAGCTATTTACTCACTGTTGATATTTTATCAAAGTGCAATTTTTGTCTGACTAGTACGTCGTTCATTTGCGCATTTTGTATGAATTCTTCTACTTGAATAATTCTGCTACTAACTGTTGCGCTTCCATATCTACACACCGCTCTAATCATCGAGCTTCCGCTGCGCTCACGCCCACACATGATTTTATGACATGGCGGGCATTTCAGTAATCTACATTTCTACTGTGGATTATTGGTCTTGTTTCTACCAAGACGTCTTTCTAGCAAACGCGCAGCCAATAGTATTTCGACAGTAGTTGTTTCTACAAACGAACTCGTTCAATTAGAATGGATCCATCATCTAGTTCATCTCTCATTGACAAACTCGATGGAGATAGCTACCATCTCTGGAAATTCAAGATGAAGGTTATACTTCTAGCCAAAGAACTGTGGGACATCGTTGATGGCATAAAGCTCAAAGTAGAAGGTGATGCAGAGTCAGAACCTCAACGAGTCAACCCACATCAGAGGACCGAAGTTCAACCTAGAAGGTCGAACAGGTCCAAATAGCCTCCATCAAGATTTATGGATGATTCAGCCTGCTACTTTATGCAAGAACCAAACACAGTTGCTGAGGCGATGTCTACTCCTGATCCTGACCAGTGGAAAGCAGCAATGGACACCGAATTCGATTCTCTTATGGAGAATCAAACATGGACACTCACTGAGCTGCCAAAGGACCGAAAACCAATTCCATGCAAATGGATATTCAAGACAAAGTACGACGTTGAAGGAAGGCTAAATCGTTACAAGGCCAGGCTAGTCGCCAAAGGCTTTTCCCAGATTCCAAATCTGGATTATTCACAAACCTTTAGCCCAGTCATCAAACATGCGTCGGTCTGCCTCTCCTTTGCAGCTGCGACAGATCTTGAAGTCCACCAGATGGATGTCCAGACCATTTTCTCAATGGAACCATCGAAGAGGAAATCTACATGACGCAGCCAGAGAGATACGAACTCAACGGCAAGCAACAACACCTTGTATGAAAAATCCACAAGGTGCTCTACCGGGTGAAATAGTCACCCGGAGCCTGGTTCCAGAAGATCAACTCCTAATAGAGAATGGTTTCATTCCAAACTCAGCAGACTGGAATGTCTATTTCAAGTCTGTATCAAATTACTTCATCATCATCACTCTCTACATAGATGATAAACTCTTATTCAGTAATAATCTGAATCTGATGAAGGATACAAAATGCATGCTGGCCCAAGAATACAAGATGATTGACATGGCCCACTATTGTCTCGGAATCCAAATTCAATGAGATCGACTCAGTAGACTGATCTTTATCAATCATCAACGATATCTCAACAACGTGCTGGAAAAATATGGAATGGCCAACTGCAAACCCAGTCTCTTTCCACTCGACCCTGGACTAAAGCTATCAAACGAACAGTCTCCTCAAACTAAGACAGAAAAGGAGGAGATGAAGCGTTACCCATTTTAATCCATCATTGGCTCACTGATGTACGCAATGATCTACACGCGACTAGACCTTGCATATTCGGTCAGTACACTCAGCCAGTTCCTGTCAATCATCCTCTCTACGAGTTCATTCTAGATTTCTGCTCAAGAGTTCATGCTGAAATTTTCAAAAAAATTCAAAATTTCTAGAACCATCTAGAATCACTGCTACCATGGCTTCTCACGACACGTCGCTCTCACTTCATCGTCGTAAGTCCCCTAGCCTTATTCGGGTGACATATTCTTGATTTCCATCAAGAATTATGTTGAAACATTCATCCTAGCCAAGGATATTCTTACTAACCTTGAGTTTGATCTGACGTATTTTACGGATCAGTAGAGCAAGGGTTTGGTCTGAGCAACCTACTCCACTTATTCAGACGAGTTTCAAATATTTCGGATCATGTCTAAGGACGGCAGTTCTACCATCATCAACATCTTCCCAGAACATTTACAAAGCATTGGATTTCCTAACCTGGGCGAGACGATCCATGGCAAGGGTACCAGCTACGATGTCAAATATTTCACAAAGTTTGTGATGGACGACGGAAAGACAATTGCCCAAACCAAAGATGACATCACTATTCACCTCATCACAGATCCAAAGCTCAAGGCAACATCAAAAATCCTCGTGGCCATGGTCGAGGTCCACATTGCCAAAATAGATCACATTCTACCTAGCAATCTATTTTCATTAACCCTCACCATGGATGATCCCACTCACAATTACAAGTGGACAGAGAAAGTGTCCAACAAATTATGTGTGGCCCTGAAAGCTAGAAAAGCCACCACCAAATGTGGATATCTCCTCTACATGTTGATCACAAAGCAACTCGGACATCGAATGACCGCAGCTATCAAAGAGCTCAAAGACATCTATTTTAGCACCAAAAAGCACGCTAGTCCACAACTGTCAGCCAAACCTATTTCACTTGCACCACCAACCAAGAAGCAGAAAGGTAAGGCAATAAGCACGGATGACACCATCCCCCCTTGATCTTATCCAGTGATATAGGGATAGAGTATGCTGAATCCGGAGGGAGCTTGAAATCCTCTCAAGTCTCAAAGGAGGTTCTAGCGCAGCAGGAGGCTCTACTCCAACAAGCTCACCAACGAAGACAAGCGGTGGCTGCAACAGCTGGCTCTTTGGATGCTAGTGTTTCCAGTTCTAGTTCAGCAGGCATGGCCCTGTCTACTTCAGCTATTCCGGTATCATTACCTACTAACACCACTCCCCTTCCACCACTACCCCCACCATTTACTATCACATCCACCCCCTCATTCACACTTAACAAAGGTTTTGACTCCATAATCCCACGAAAGCCCTCACCTGTACATTCTTCCACCCTACTTGACTCTGCAATCAATGTAGACAACTTTGTACTACAGCTACTAACACAAACCACATCCACCACTAATCCACTCCACACGTCTCCGACACGCATTCAGTCACCACCACATTCACCTCCTATCATACCACAATCACCTCCTATCATCCCACAATCACCTCCCCCTACATTTTCCCACATTCCAACATCTCCCCCCATTCCAGACTTTCTTTCATTAAAATTTCATGCCATATCCTAACTATGCATGCACACTCCCTGACATTGGCCCTTGGGAGCAATTACCCCTAACAGCCCAAAAAGCAGTATGGTTGGTGATGTCAGAAGTAGGTGAGTAATGGAATGCGGATTCTTCCTACTTCCAATGCATGACTATGACTTATCAAAAATTGAACAAAGCAGTAGTGATGGAAATCATGTTCAATCTTTAGCAACTAACTTTCGCTAGATACTAAGTGATTACGTAGTCAAACATAAAGTATTGAATTCTCATACAATTTCTATCAGATACAAAAGCAATACAGAGATGAATGCATTGTGACATAAACTATGCAATAAGAAAATAGTATTGATTCAGAAAAACAAGATCAATGCTAATGAGTGCAAGACAATAGCAGATAGAAATTGCGCACTCTAAAGCTGTCTCTAAGTAACTGAGAATAAGTCTGAAATAAGCAACTCTGCTGATAAGCAGTAGCACAATAGCAACTCTAAAATAAATCTCTAAAAGACTGAGCTAGAATGCTCAAGAGAGTTCAAGCTTGAAAGCTTCCTTAGATCAAACGACACTTGTGCATAGCAGAGACATCCGAAAACACGTAGGTGTTTCAAACTTGGTTTGTAGTCATAGTAGCCTTCAAATGGTGTCTTGGAATCAACTGATTTAGTGCTAAAGTAAATTTTGCAGATAGCAGGCCATAGAGATTGCTTCTGCCCAAAAGGTTTGAGGCAAATGTGCGTTGACTGCCATGGATTGTGCAGCTTTCGATAGTGTGCGATTCTTCCGTTCAGCTACTCCATTCTGTTGTGGAGTGTAGCTCGTAGTAAACTGATGGTGCATGCCACATGAAGATAGGTAGTCCTTCATATCATTTGACAAGTACTCTCCCCCTGAATCAGACCGTAGGGCCAATGTGGAAGTCATCTCCATTGAATTTGTTGATGAGACGGATCTCTGAGGTTGAACCTTCCATTGTAATCGAGTAGCAGATATAAAACACAAACTAAATGAAACAACTCTATAGAACAAAAAACGTGTTAAGTACTATTGTAATTCCTAGACTCTAGTAATCCAATAAACCTATGGCTCTAATATCACTTTGTTAGGGGCTGACGCCACCTTGTGGGATGCGATGGAATGTGAATTATCAACTCTGATACCACATCGGTTGACGTTTGGATTGATGTCAACTGATGAAACAAAGAATTCTGATTTTATGAGCTATTCTTTGCGTTGAATCAGATTATCAGTGTAGGAATCTTAGACTGCCATGAAAGAGAGATTGTGGAACAACGATTAGGCGTCTTAGACAGCCATGCAATCCTCTAATACTGATAACCTGGTAAGAAGAGAATGTAGAATCAATTTAGGCATCGGAGACAACCATAGAATTCTCTGATAATAGTGTTTGTGTAAGAGGAGTGAAAGTTATCATTCAACAAGAATGCAAAAGGATGTAGAACAATAGCAAATCTGTATAAAGAAGTTGTAGAAACAATGATCATATTACAATACAATCGTGCTGATAGGTGCGTGATCCTACTTACAGATTCAAAACAATTGCTAACATTCTGAATCTCTCTCTCTCTCTCTCTCTCTCTCTCTCTCTCTCTCTCTCTCTCTCTCTCTCTCTCTCTCTCTCTCTCTCTCTCTCTCTCTCTCTCTCTCTCTCTCTCTGATCACTAACTCTAAGGAGTCAGCTACTATAAGACCCGTTCTGGTCGGTTTGATCTTTGACAAATGACTTATGATGACACTTACAATGACTTCTATCTCATCTGATTCCTTGTCTTCAATCGCTCATATACATTTACAGCAGCTGGAAGATCTTGCATTATTCTAGCTTTACATTTACAAGA
This sequence comes from Diphasiastrum complanatum, assembly GCA_029204225.1. Lineage (NCBI taxonomy): Eukaryota > Viridiplantae > Streptophyta > Lycopodiopsida > Lycopodiales > Lycopodiaceae > Diphasiastrum > Diphasiastrum complanatum. The sequence goes on from CM055092.1 coordinate 78,945,780, forward strand.
TTACTTAACAGCTGATTAACTACCTAATTGGACAGTTGTTATTGGAGCGTGAAGACGTAGATAGTCTGTACATGGAATATTGTGTATTTCTACAGAGTGTCACCTGTGTAATATCTCGTGTAAATCTGTAGTGTCGCCTATGTAGTATCCTGTGTAAAACTGCAATGTCAAATTTTTTGCCTTTTTGCTTGTCAGAAATTGCATGTACAAATGCAGTGTCGCATTTTGCCCTAATTGTCGCCTGTCAAAAACTGCATGTAAAAATGTAGTGTCTTTTTTTTTCGCAAAAAGTGTGGCTTTTCTGGAAGTGCCTAAATGGCCCCAAAAACAACTTGAATAAGTGTCGCTAAACACTTAGCTGCAAATTAAGGCAAAAAGAAGTGACAGTGTCGAGTGTCGGGTTTTTCACCTATGAAAAAACCTGAGTATATAAATCAGAGAAGGTAGAAGGGCTGTTGTGATGAGTAGGAGTTAGATTAAATTCCAACATGGTGGCCTATCATGTATTGTGATGTTATCCAAAATTGCGATCCATGTCAATGAGTGAAAAAAAACTCACAACCACATCAAATTGGCCACTAACACAATCTTACCTCTAACACCATTTAAAAAGTTGGGGATTGAGTTGGACCTAACAAATTCCCTACTCATCATAAAAAGGACTGATATATTATGCTAGAAACTGGCTACTATACTAAAGTGGTGGAATGAGCAACAACCAAAAGGAGTGATGCTAAAACATTGACAAACTCTCTATTTGAAAATATTATAACCAATTAATAATAAGGAAACACATTTTAACAATCATATTACTAAAGAACTGGCAAAATATTTTTTGATTTCCCATCAAAAGACAATTCCATATAATCCAAACGCTAATAGAACTAAGAATATGCTCGTCTCAATATCTATGAATTTTCCAACACTATCCCCTACTAAGATCAGTGGCGGTCTGCGACGAGACTTTGCAAGGATTTTTCACTTGAGACTCTAATTTGCTTCATGACGGATTTCGATTAAGTGATAAGTCGCTTTCTCCATGAACTCCAGCCGATCCACATTCTAGTCATACGCGTGTAAATAAAAACATTTGTGTCAACCAATTTGTTGTTGTCCATGTTATAAACTTACTTTCCCAAGATCCACCGATCATCGACGCACGGTAGTAAAGCCTTGCCAATGAAAGTTGATTTTTAACATCGTCTAACGCTATCGGCTTATTCGGATCGAATGCCAAAGGAGGTAGGCAATCATCCCATCTTGTCGTAAGTATTACCAGATAGGTCAAATCATGTACATAGAGCACCGATTGTCTCACAGTGGGATCGTGTGACGATTGGTATTCATTGGCGTAGCTTTGTAACGCCCTATAAAATCCACTGAAATATTCCAATTAAAGTTTTGATGTATAATTGGCTAGTTGTGCATACGAATGGTGATCTGACTCAACAGTGTGCTACAATCTGTCCATTTCCTTCGTCTTGCATCAAGACATACTACAGGTTCACCTTTAGCCGCATAATTCCTTATGGCCATAGGAATTTTTTCAAACATGATCTGTTGAGTGCACTATAGTGGCAAAAATATATTTGCTGGCATGTGAAAAAAAAAATACTAGAGTTTAAGATATGTTGCTTTCTTTATTTGTGTCTTCTATCTCTCTATGTTATGACTCTGAATTTTGCCTTGATGCAATCATTACTGGAGCTTGAATATTATATCGATCAAAATTGATAAAGATGGTGTATCAAATTTTCTATGTGTGAAGCTGAATTTTGCCGAATTCACACAGAGAATTTGATGGTCTTATGCCAAAAGCTATCAGAGAGATACCAACAACTGCAAAGTCCTTTCAAGTAAGCTATTTTTCTATTACTTTTTCTTAGAATTTGTAGTATTGTTGTTCTTTTCACTTTGTGTCTATCATGATATTAATAGTCTACTTTTATTACTTGCAGTGGGTACAACAAAAGGATTCTTTTAGTTGTGGTTGGTTTGTGATATACAACATCAAATTATTTTTTGAGTGGTATAATTTACAGGTGGATGTTGACTTAGATAAGTTAAACTTCGGTTTATTTTTTTCATTTGATTATGTAAACTTTCTATAGTTTAGCATTGTGTCTATCATGAAATCACTAATCCATTGTGTTGAAAATGATAGTTCACTCTATTATGTTCACATGGACCAATAGAAATCCTACAAATGGACCTCAACATAACTAACACAATCTCCCATAATGATGTAAACTGTAGTTTCCCATTGAGCCAGTCTAAACAGCATGCTATTGGCCTATGAATTTGGTGACGATCGAAATGGTTGCTTGGGCACAAAGTCCCATAATGCCAAAATGAACTCAAGCAACATTGAGCATCTTAAGTGGCAATACTTATAGGACCCTTTCAAGTCAAGAGTTACTCTAATGGATAAGGACATCAATTGATCATCTCATCCAAAGAGTAGAACCACACCTGTTCTAGTGCAACATGAACTACACAAAACTCGTCAATCCTTCAAATATTTGGTGTGATTAACGGCAACAATTGCCAAAATCTGATGATTAGTAGTGATGAGATCACTTTGATTAGCACTTTTGCATGTCTAGTTGTGGAGCCACAATTTACTTGCACAAATTCTTGTTAAATTGGTTGAAAAGATTGTCATTGTACAACTTTTGAACCAAGTTTGGTGGGAATCAGACATTCTTCTTAAATCTACATATATGGCATGCTGCATATACAAGCATGAGGATCACACAAAAGTAAACTAGATATTGCATAGAGGGAAAAAATTTTGCTGTCAAAATATATTGGACAAGCATCATCAAGAAAACTTTCAATTAACAAATTAAAATGCTAAACTCCACCACAACTGTTTGGATCTTGCCAATGTATATTTATGAAAATGTTCTAAAAACTTGCCATATTGTCAGATTGTTAGACACCCTTGAGATCAATTCAGTATAGAATCTTCACACAAACATAAACTTGTGGAGAGAGAGGAAGAATGAGATGGACCTCAACATATCCTAGACATGATCTCATGCACGATTTAAGAGTGTAGATGGGATAATGGTGGACCATGAGCTTCATATCATTGGACATTATTGCATGCATTATTTCATGAGCATAGAACATACAACCACCAACAATATAAGCTTCACATTCGAGTGATTTTGGCTAGGAAATTTCGAGAGTGTGTGTGTGTGTGCGAGCGCGCGCGCGTCATGTGAGAGAGAGAGAGAGAGAGAGAGAGAGAGAGAGAGAGAGAGAGAGAGAGAGAGAGAGAGAGAGAGAGAGAGAGAGAGAGAGAGAGAGAGAGAGAGAGAGAGAATGCATCATGTTTTGTCTCAAATTTTCGGGATGTCATGGAGATCCGGATGTGCACATCAAGAACTGAGCCTACATTCCAAATGCCAAAAAAGTGGTTCCAGGATGTACACAACATCCAGGAACAAGCTTTACTAGAACATCCTGGAAGTGCAGGTTTTTATAAATGCATGTCTTTGATAAGCTTGTACTCCCAAACTGGAGGCCTATCTTGGGGATGTATTCGGGATGCAAGAGAATGCATGAGAGAGAGAGAGAGAGAGAGAGAGAGAGAGAGAGAGAGAGAGAGAGAGAGAGAGAGAGAGAGAGAGAGAGAGAGATATATCTGTAATTGAAATCTGATGTCACTCAATATATTGAGTAGAGCAAGGGCTTTCCAAGTGAAGTTCAATTATGTTGTTGGAATTTCCCAAATAGACTCGTAGTTTATATTCAAACTGATCAGCAGCTCAAACTACATGCACCCAAGATCCGATCAGCTGTATGTTTCCCAAACCAAATCTGATGGAAGTTTGAGTATTCACTAAGCTTCCCAAGTTGAGAAACTGATACATGATCTCTCCTTTGATATGCTCTTTTCCAAGGATCAGATCAGGGTATGTATATGAGCCTGCAATTTCATTTTTCTTGTATGGACCTGCAAAGTTTTGTTCAAATATTTGCTTCTAAGGTTTGAGCAAAGATTGTTAATTCACTATGATGATCAATCTGTCTGTGAATCTACTAAAATCATAGCTCCGGGTTCTAAGTTTCTAACACCAGAAAATTCCTGACACAAGATTCTGCTTCTAGAAAGAATGCATATAATTTCTAAATTCTAAGTCAGTGATCATGTAACCTCTCTATCTATCTGTAAGAGCTCTTATTTTCAGGGCTGCTCTCCTTGTAGAATCCGTATTAACGTAAAAGCAACTGAAAGTCTTTTTCCACATTGAGCCCCATCTTCCCTGTACCATATATGTTAAACGACATATCCAGGTTAGAGTGAACAAGCTTATAGCCAAAGAAGGAAACAATATGACAGAAAACAAGACTGAAGATCTATCATATCACAGTTATTGTGTGTGCAATAAAGACCAAGGAACATGAAATAAAGTATAGAGTTTGAAAACTTTGTCAGAGTAATGCAAATATTGTGATTACGATCAGATAAGAGCCTTAGTTGGAAGCAGCCCTCAGTACATTTGATATACATCGGATTTGCAAATCTTCTTCTTTTTTGTAGGCAATGGAATAGACTTGTTGATTGGCTACGGGATCAAGTAGAATGTCTTCTCATTTAGTAACTGCTATGACAAGAGGATGATAAACACGAGCTTGGGTCGATATGAAATGCAGCCAAGGCATATAAATACTGCAAATTCTCAGCATAGCTTTTGAGAAGTAAGCAAAGTTTTTCAGAGTTAATGCAAAGGTGACTAACAATCGGATAAAGGCTTTGGTTAGAGGCAGCCGGCCTCGGTACGTTTGATAGACAATCGCATTCGCAAATGTATTCTTTTTTTCTATAAGCAATGGACTAAACTAGCTACAAGGACGTTACGCAATTTCTCGTATACTGATTAGTGCTAAGGGGATGCTGAACACTAGCTTGGATCGAGATGAAAATGCAGCTAAGGAAAATCAATATTGCAAATTCTCAGCATAACTGTTGAGAGTAAGCAAACGTGGATGAACAACATTGAGATAATGCAAAAGAACAGTGCATGCTTACTCGATTGATGCGTTTCCTAATTGATGCTCGCAGCTTGTGATTTTTACGCATCGATGCATGTGCTTTCATAAGCTTTTGGAGTAGATTGACGGAGGTCATCTTTGTCATCTCCTTACCACGATTGGGCTCATCCGAGACTTGACTTTCTAATCTAAAATTTGTCCGTCTCCCCTGGCCCTTGCTAACTGGATCCTCGAAGTCGGAAGTTGAGCGCACACTGGAAAACGATGGTGTACTCCTGCTGTCGGACCTTGCAAATCTGGACATGGATGCAGCACTAAATAATTTTTTCTTGGAGGTTTTAGATCTGCCTGAGAAGCTTGAGATGGATCGTGCACGGAATGTAGGATTTGTGCGTTGTGTAAAGGACGGCACCCAAACTAAGGAACCATGTTTGTGGCCTTTGGAATATGGAGCACGAAATGAGGAGGCTACTGCAACGTCTCGATTCTTGTCTACTTCAGCATTGCTTCTGGTTTCCGTAGACTGGCTGAGCTTTCCGCTGAATTCGATACTAAAGTTGCTACTTGTGTCACTGCAATAATATTCCTCCCGAGGAGTATGATACTGACTCTTAGCATATGTTTGATCAAGATGCACCGGCTTCATATTTTGTGAAGTATATGGGCTAGGGCGATCCCTGGAAAGGTTTTTTGTGGAGATTGATGAGGAGCTGTTTGGCAGATGGAGGTTGGCTAAGCTCTTATGGCCGGAGGGCTGTGGCTGCGGCCCTGAGAAGCTGATCAATCTGCGAAATTCCTTCTGTAGATGTGCGCTAGGTCGTGCCATTGGGCCTGATTTGGCTCTTCCGTAGAGGGAAGTGCCTGGCAATATATGTTGGCATGCGGCACTGTCTTGGACCAATGGCGATGAACTGGCGGTGAGATGATTTCTGTCAGGTGAATCCGGTATGGCATGGGATATGGCGTTCACTGACATCAAGCACTTCACAAGAGCTTCAGACGTATCATGCGCATGCGAGGCAGAAAATGATGCAGGGAAAGGAATGGCAGGACGAGGTTTATTGGGATTGTGGATCGAGAGGTTTGCGGAGTGCCTTTCGCTCGATCTGGTGGAGGATGCTACAGCAAAAGCATCTCTCATAAGCTCTTTGCTCTTATGCTGCTGCGAAGTCTGAATCTCACCGGCATGGCTTTGATTTAAGCTCCTTGAGTACAACTGATTCTTGGAGGCTGATCTAGAAGGTGCAGGATTCATAGAGAAATCTGTGATATTAACCGGTTGTGAAAGCTTTCCTTGCAAGAGGTTCTTGAATTTGCCCGACAAGGATCGCCATTTTTTGGGGTACATTGTATTGAAGCTTTTGTATCTGCGAGGAAGCTTATAAGCGGAGGCTTTTTGCTGGTTATGAGGACTGCCATCTGCTTCCCAATCAAATGCAGCTATTGATCTTGAAGCAAAAGCTGATCTGGCTGCCGGGAGATCCCAATTTGCCGATTGCTGCGACAGCTGCTTACCATCTCTCTTCTCAGTCACCTGTACGAGGCGCGAGAAGATCTCTTCCAGCGGAAGCGAATCCACAGCCTCTGGAATGAGGTTAGCAGGAGCAGCATCAGGCGAGGCATCGTCATACTGCTGTTGCAACTCGAATTCTCTGGATTCATTGAAAGTGCTGTTGTGGAAATGCGAGGGTGAGCTCTCCGCCGAAAAATCCGAGAGCCCAAACACAGAATCGCCATCGCCATCGTCATCGCAGGTAAATCCAGCAAAAGCTGCATCCAGCAACATAATGCTGCTGCTGCTATTTGTGTGTAATTTGCTGCAAAATCTACCGAAAAAATATTACTCTATCATGCTCCTGATGCAAAATCCGGCAAATCAGAAATTAACCCATTTCTTCTTTCAATCAATCAATTCATTCATTCATACGGTGCTGCAAAATATTCTACTTGCAAAGCAATCACTCGATCATGCTCCTGATGCAAAAAGCAGCAGATCAGCACTTAACCCAATGATTCATTCAATCAGTCAACACATTCATTCCTTCATTCATCTGCTGCAAAATCTACCTGTAACACAACACTTGATCATATTGCTCCTGATGGAAAATCCAGCACATAAAAATTAACCCATCAATACATTCAATCAATTAAATCGTTTATTCATACATCTGCTGCAAAACCTACTTATAAAACAATCACTCGATCATGCTCCTGATGCAAAAACCAGCAGATCAGCGGTTAACCCATCAATTCATTCTATCAATCAACTCAGTCATTCATTCATTTGCTGCAAAATCACTCCATCATGCTCCTGATGCAAAAACCAGCAGATCAGCAGTTAACCCATCAATTTATTCAATCAATCAACTCAGTCATTCATTCATTTGCTGTAAAATCACTCCATCATGCTCCTGATGCAAAAACCAGCAGATGAGCAGTTAACCCATCAATTCATTCAATCAATCAATTTAGTCATTCATTCATTTGCTGCAAAATCACTCCATCATGCTCCTGATGCAAAAACCAGCAGATCAGCAGTTAACCCATCAATTCATTCAATCAATCAACTCAGTCATTCATTCATTTGCTGCAAAATCACTCCATCATGCTCCTGATCCAAGATGCATTCAATAAAAACCCCAAGATGCATCATGCTCCTGATGCAAAAACCAGCAGATCAGAGATTAACCCATTGCTTCATTCAATCAATCATTCAATTGATCATCTTTTATAAACAGTACTGAATTGATTGATCGCCATCCCATTTTTCTCTTCTTTTTTCTTTGCTGCTGGTGCTGTCTTCTCACAAGCTTTCATAGCCATTTTTCACACTGGCTCATGGTTGGGAGGAGAGGGCTTAATTGCACGACGTATATTCATCTTGATCACTTGGATTTTTGCCACGTGGAAAATCTGCCATTTGGGCTTTTGATGGATGGTCATTCTCATGGAAGTGGCAAAATCTGGACGTCTATGAGAAGATCCAACGGTGGACATCTCAACTCACATAGTGCCATTAAGATGTGAGGGAGGGGGGAAATTGGGCCGAGTGACCCGGCCAAGGTTTCATTGAAGGGCGAGACTTGAACGTCAACTTCACAGCAGCCCTCTTTGGCTTGGAATTTGAAGTGCAATTCACCTTTCATGTTGAAGGGCTAATTTCATTTCTAATTCTCATGTGAAGTGTATATTCCAAGGATGTCCTTAAATAAAAAATGTAAAAATCGTTTATACCTCACGACCCCTCCCTCGACAAAGGCATGACCCCTCGCTCGGCAAGGGCATTACGCCCATGAAAGCCCAAGAACAAAATTGGTCTTTAGGAATGCCCATAAAAGCCGAGGCAAATATAGTGGGCCTTTAGGTTTAAGTAAAAAAGCAGGGGCTTTCTGCCTCTTCATGCCCCGCCCTCGGGCAAGGCATTTAGAGATGTAAAATTTAAAGCCCAGCGTCATCCTTGATCCTATACTAAACATCCCCTTTCAGATTAAAAAGGAGAATTTTGATAAATTGACCTCTTTGGAAGCAAATATACCTTTTCAAAAGGATATATTTCCAAGGTGGTTCTCCTTTCATTGATAGTTTGCTCAAATTTTTGCCTTTCTTTTTTAAAGGAAGAAATTAGCCTTTCACATGCATTTATGTAGGAAATGCCATGCCTTGGCTTATGGGTGTTTTGAAATGAAAATTCTTCCCAAGTTCATGGTCCACTTAGAGAGCACTAAAGACTAACATGGCAACTTGCTTTGATTCTTGGGAGACTTCTTTCTTGGTATTTAACTTAATCTAGACATCCAACACCAACCTAAAATCTTGGCCAAATGTTTTTTAGTTTGATTTTTGGCACATGATATGGAATAATTGCCCTCCTTTACACTTAATGCCAATAGCTCGTGCGCCACCTTAAAAAATAAGAAAAGTTGTGTTTTTTAAACATTTATATGTTTTACCAAAACTCTCACGTGAATAGCCAATGAGAGGTTGAGACCTAATTAGCACCTGACATTATGACCAAATTTTCATTTGGACAACTATTGGGTGGACGCCACATAGCACATGCACTTGTCAATCCACATGAAGTTTTTGTTAAAACCATCTAAATTAAAAAAAAGTTGCACATGCTTATTATGTAGAAAAAGGCCCATTTCTCTTGAGTCTTAGCCTAGTCCTTGAGCAACTACCCTCCTAAGGTGGAAGGACCTCGGAGTAGGGTCTCCCCCCCCCCCCCCCCCCCCCCCCCCTTATGTCTTTGCACACAAAAAAATGCCCATGGACTTTGGAGCATAAAGGCAAAGCTCATGGGTTCCCAAAGAAACCATCCCATAGATGCTAAAAAACGAGGCAACAAAAAATCGAGAGAGAGAGAGAGAGAGAGAGATGCCTATTCTTATGAATTACTACTTGGTTGTCAGAGTCGTTCATGACTGGAGCAAAGGCCGAGTCACTTTTGAAAATCGTGACAGTTCTGTCACCATTGACTCAACGGGTAAACTCAAACCTGCATGGATCCATGATGAGGGATCCTCAACCACCAACTCAGTATTTGAGCCATAACAGTCCAGCCACGAAAAAGGTCATTATGTTAAATCTACTGATATCATAAACTGGAGTCACAATCTAGCTACCATTGATTGTGTGAATGTCGATTACTGTGCTCAGCATCAGGATAATTGCACCTCTCCACTCCCGATCGATCATGACCAATTACCTGATTTGGATACACCTATCATCAATATCAATTTTATTGATATTCTTCCACACCATGATGAACTGCTAAATGTTGCATGGCTACCTACTAATGAATCAGATGAATTATTCATTGATGATGAGAACGTCTTACGAATTCAGAATTGCCGAGAAGATATGGACATTTCTGATATTCAGATCCTCAACTATATGGAAGCACTCCCACCTAGGACCTATCCGCAACATGCTTCCAAGGTGGACCCAATTGCCAAGGTTGCAATTGAAAAACCTGAGACAAAATTCTACCGTCCCAAACGCCCACACTATCCATGGATCTCTGTGAGGAGAAGACTATCTTTCAAATTGATGACGAGATCCTCCATGACATACCAACTGTCCCTCATCCACACACCTCTCCACCACCGAAATCTCAACCACGTGGTCATACTATGAAAGAGAAAATGAAAAAACCACTTCAAATTCAACGCCGGGTGACCTCACCATTGTTCGGGAAGTTCCTGAGATTGCCTCTAGTCCTACACTAGTCTCCGAAAAATTCCAAGCACCATCCCGGCAAGAGAAAGGCAAGGCCCCCCTTTAATCTCCAACCCATGATGTTCCTGCATACTTTAAGGACTGTACGATCAAGGATGTCACAATCCAATTACCCCAAGCTCAACGTGAGCCAACTAGTAATTCACCCTACAAAGGCCCTGCACAAACCATAACCCTTTCCCTGATTGAGCCAAATGAAACCAACGAATATCTTGTCCACGTCGGAGCTCATCTCAATCACGAACAACGCAGACGGCTTGAAAAGCTCCTGCGAAAATATCGACATGTCTTAGCTTGGACCTATAAAGACATGAAAGGCGTCTCACCCCAAGTAGTTGTGCATCGTATCCCACTTAAACCGGGTGCGAGACCCACTGCGAGTCGTCCATACAGATGCAATCCCATCTATAAGGCCAAGATCAAAGAAGAATTACAGTGCCTCTTAGATGCGGGATTTATCTATGAAATTGAGCATACCGAGTGGGTCTCCCCAATTGTCATCGTCCCTAAGAAAAATGGAAACTCCGAATCTATGTCGATTTTAAAAAACTTAACGTCGTCACTGAACGTGATAATTTTCCATTACCTTTCGGAGAATCCATCTTAGAAAATCTAGTAGGAGACGAGGCTTACTCCTCCTTAGATGGCTTTAGCGGATACAATATGATCCAAATCGTTGAAGAAGATCAACACAAAACAGCTTTTGCCACAGAATGGGAAACCTTCTGCTGGAAAGTCATGCCCTTTGGTCTCTACAATGCTCCTAGCACCTTCCAACGTGTTATGCAAGCGGCCTTTTCTCGGCAGATGGGCGATACCTTAGAAGTTTACTTGGACGATTTAGGAGCACGATCCGAAGAAATGCGCCATCTGTCTGTGCTCAAAAAAAATTTTATCCAATGTCAACGCTTTGGCATCTCTCTTAATCCTAAAAAATGCCGGATTTGGGTAACCCATGGTATTGTGTTAGGACATATTATCTCATGAAATGGCATTGTCATTGGCCCTGAAAAGATCCTTATCATTCAAAATCTACCGGAACCGCGTACGAGACATGAAGTTTACTTCTTCCTTGGCCACGCCAACTACTATTGGTGCTTTATTTTCAATTTTGCGAACAAAGCACGCTTAATCTACAAAGTAGTTGTAGTTCCCAAATGGACGGATGAACAACGCATCACCTTTAATCAACTCAAAGAAGCCCTTACCAATGCACCCATCCTGTGGGCTCCTGATTATTCTAAAGAATTCCATGTGCATACCGATGCATCCAAGTATGCCATTGGAGCAGTACTCACCCAACCGGGAGAATTCAAAGAAGACTACCCAATCCGTTTTCTTAGTCGACAATTGATACCTGCTGAAGTCAATTATACCACTACCGAACGTGAAGCCTTGGCAATGGTATATGTGGTTCAGAAGTTTCGCCATTATCTTCTAGGAAAAGTCTTTGCGTTCTTCACTGATCATCAAGCACTGTTGTATCTCATTAACAAGACCTGCACCACAGGCCATATTACTAGATGGATCCTATTACTACGAGAATTTGAGTTTAGGATCGTGGTTCGTAAGGGAGTTCAGCATTTTCTAGCAGACTATCTATCCCGAATCCCTAACCCTCCTACCCTTGATCAAGGCGTCAACGATGATTTACCAGATGCATCATTTTCCAAGTTGACTCTACACCTATATGGGCTAAGGAAATTACAGAATATTTAACTTCAGGGCAGATGGATCTTTCCTTCTTTAAACCTGAACAACGTGCGTTGGTCCTCAAAACTAAACCTTATACGTTAATTGCAGGACAACTCTACAAGCAAAGGTTAGATGGAATTATCCGATGATGTCTTACTGAAGGAGAAATACCCTCTGTAATTTCCCTCACTCTTGAAAGTATTGGTGTCGGCCATTTCTCTTCTGAAACAACTGCTAAGAAAATCCTCTTGGCCGATTTTTGGTGGCCAACACTCTTCAAGGATACGCACAATTATATAAGGCTTGTGATGTCTGCCAACGCACAAAATGCTTTCAAAAAATAGGCTACATGCCTTTACACCCCATAACCACTGATCAAGCTTTCTAGAAATGGGAAATTGATTATGTCGGACCTATTAGTCCTACTGCTCGACACACACAATCTCGTTACATCATAGTAGCTACGGACTATTGCACCAAATGGGCTGCAGCAAGAGCTGTTCGCAATGTTGACGCTCGTTCTACCGCCAAATTTCTCTATGAATAGGTTATAGTTTGGTTCGGATGTCCTCTAGAGCTTATCAGTGATAGGGATACACATCTCCTTAGCTCTGTCATAGCAGATCTTCTTTCCAAATTTTTTGTGGTACATCGCAAAAGTTCCCCATACTATCCATGCTGCAATGGCCAAGCAGAATCCACCAATAAAATCCTATGTAGAATTCTCACCAAAGCTGTCGAATCCAGCCGATCTGATTGGGAGCTCAAACTCCATGGTGCTCTCTGTGCTTATCGCACCACCCCGAAGCGAGCTATAGGCTTAACCCCTTTCCAGCTCACATATGGCCAAGAAGCCGTTATGCCTGTGGAATTCCATATCCCCTCCCTTCGAGTAGCCTATAAACTTGAGCTTGATACTCATCAGAATCTAGCAAACAGGTTATTCCATCTGGAGCAACTTTGTGAAACATGAAGGATCAGCATCCATGCTCAACGAGTCCACAAACGACAACAAAAAGCATGGCATGATCAATCATTGAAGCTTAGAGATTTCCAAGTTCGAGATAAGGTCCTGCTATACCAGGCCAAAGCCTTTAAAGACAAACTGAAATTTTCTGGCCAAGGACCTTACATCATTGGGCAAGAGATTGTCGCAAAAAGAAGACGGATTTTAAGAGGGACAAAGTGAAGCAGTTGACCTCTTTGCCTCTGGATATGTACAACTCCAAACCCTTCAAGGTGATATCCTCGACATTGTGGTCAATGGGAGCCGACTGAGAAAGTACAATGAACCCTGTTTTTATCTTGATATGTATTAGTTGTTTTCTTTCCTACTATTTTTCTTCCTTTTTTGTCTGCATGCCATTTCGACAACATTTTTGCTGTGCTTTCTTGTTCAAACCATCAAGATACTATCAGATCTGGTGTTTTTTTCCGGTCCTCGCTCTGAGAAAACCACAAGAGTCATTAGTTTCAGAACAAATTTTTTTCACAACATCTCAGATAGAATTCGCGTGACCCCTTTTTTGACAGTGCACGATTCATTTTTGGCCTCCGCGAATTTTGTCTTAGAGACAAAAATTTCCAAAAATAAAAAAAAAATAGTTTTTTTCATCAGATATCCACTATCAGAATTCGCAAACAATTCGCTGGAGCTCAAATTGATCCTCACGATTTCTCTGCTATCTCTGCGAATTCTGATCAGACACATTTTTGCACTGTCAAACGTTTTTTCTCTTTTGGCATAAAAAAATCACTTACAAATATTTGCGGGCCCTCAGAACATTGCCTCGAAATTCGTGACCATCATTAACAAATCATGGACACTGAGGATGATTTCTGAGTGAAGTTGCAAATTCCTATCAAAAAAAGTCTATATATAGTCCTCCACCCTTTTCTCCACGAGTTCATTTTAGATTGCTGCTCTCAAGTTCATGCTAAATTTTTTTCAAAATTTTCAAAATTCTCAGAGCAATCTAAAATTACTACTATCATGGCTTCTCATGATTCCTCGCTTAGCTTGCATCGCCGTATACCCCCTCGTCCTTATTCAGGGGATATATTCACTGTCTCAAGAATTACGCCGAGCAACTCACCTTGGCCAAGGATATCCTCACCAACCTTGGCTTTGATCTGACACTTTTCCAGGACCAGCAGAGCGAGAGCCTCATTCGAGCAGCCTACTCCACCTATTCGGATGAGATCCAAACTTTCCGGATTACATCCAAGAGTGGCAGCTATATCATTATCAACGTCTCTCCTGGGGATCTCCAGAGCATCGGCTTCCCTAATCTCGGAGAGACAATCCATGGAAAGGGCACCAACTATGATGCCAAGTACTTCACCAAGTTTTTGATAGAGGACGACAAAACCATTGCCCAAACCAATGACGGGATCGCTATCCACCTCATCACGGATCGCCATCTACGGACCACCTCAGAAATCCTCATCACCATGATTAAAGTGCATACCACCAAGATGGATCGCATACCACCAAGCGACCTCTTTTCTTTGACCCTCACCATGGACGATCCCACTCAAAATTAAAAGTGGGCTGAGAAGGTAGCAGAGAAGCTATGTGACGCTCTGAAAGCCCAAAAATCAACTACCAAATGTGGGTATCTCCTCCACATGTTGGTCACCAAACAATTGGGGTCTAGAGCGGCTGCTGCCATCATGGAACTGGATGATGTTTATCCAAGCACAAAAAAGCGAGCCATCCTCCAACCGACAGCAAAACCGGTCTCACCAGCCCCACTTACTAAGAAGTAGAAAGGGAAGGCGATCAGCACAGAAGCCGATGTCCCACATGACATTCTATCCAGCGTCGATTGGTGTGGAACCACCAATCCAATAGGGAGGGGGATAATGTTAGCAACTGTGCTAACACAGAGAAAATAAAAAAAGAAATAAATAAAACTCTGTGGCATGTGTTTTGTAAGACCACGTATGAGTATCTATCAATAAACTTCAGCCATGGCATGTGTTTTGTAAGTCCATGAGTAGAAGCCTAAATAATAATAAAATAGCTTAAACTTAGATTTATAACTTAGACTTAGGGAACTTAAGATTAGAAATATTTTATCTTAAGTTTTCCTAAGTTAAGAAATTTGAGGTTCTAAATCCTAAGTTAGAAGTTCTAGAAAGGCTAGAAATAATTTAGTCCCATAAGTTAGTAGACACTTATAGAAGACCCTCCTTGCCTTAAAAGGAGAGGTATTTGCATTGTAAACAACACTTTGTGATTAAGGCAAAATCACTATTGTGATTATCTTGCATTTCATTGTGTTCCCATTGGAAGGTGCATAGCTTGAGGGAAGGTGCTCGGGCCTCCTCTTGCCTCCTTTCATTGGCCTTTATTTGTAGCATGGTTTTAAGTGTTTATTGCTTAGTTTAGCCGCAATTCTTATTATTTCCCTTTGGGTGTTACGTAGGATTTAGTAATCTTGCTAGTTGGGTTTGCCTTAGCAAGGAGTTTTAATGTTGTCATTAATTAGCTTTATTTCTGTTACGGGCACTAGTTGGGCAAGCCTTAGTGTTCTCATTCCTGTTGATTCTTTCCGTATTCTGTTGAAGCTTGTTGTAGAAACTTAAAAAGTGGACGAATCTCTACATCCCTATACTATACCCGTAAGTAGATCTAGTCATCGCGTAAACTAGAAATACTTTCAACACATTCTCAGAAGAAGAAGATTAACAAAAAAAAGTTTGAACAAAAGAAAAGTGGTTGAAAACAAAAAAATTTGCGATAAAAAGGCACTAGAGATCGATATTAGAACTGAATATCGGTTTTGAGCGCAAGATCTACACAGATTATTTTATGAAAAGAGATGCGCGCTCGAAAGCGATATTGCACTACCAACGGTATCGGACTCGAGCACACTCTATGAGAGGGCAGAAGCTTGAACGGTGAAAGAGCGCGCTTGAGAGCGATATTGGGAGCTAAAAGCAAAAATTTTGCGAAAAAAATGAAAATTTCGAGGACTTATATATACAAAATTTTTGCATGTGTGAAAAGACGGTGAAGACACATGTTAGATTATTGGTCGTGGAATGTCCGTAATGACAATGATGACTCAATTATGAGGCCACGTGGGCTAAGACACGTGTGCGAATCCGTTCTCGACGCGTGTCATTCTTGCATGTGACAGATGTCAGATCAATCATTCTAGGTACGATGCATTTATTTCGACCAATCACAAGTCAACACGTGTTCCTTCGTCACTCCTCCACACGTGCAGATTTTTTTTTATAAATAGGTCTTTTTCGGCTCGGATTTTCATGCAAATTTACGATTGCTTTGCCAGATATCGATTTCAAATGCGTCGCTTGCTCTCATTACCCTTCGTTGATTATTTTGCACCTGGATCCGATACTACATCGTCTGATATCGCATTCAAGCGCGCTTCGCATCTCTTTTCTTTTGTCCTCCGTGTTCTTGTGCTCGTATTCGATACTCCAACTTGAAATATCTCTCTTGATTGCATGTTGCTTTGACGTGCTTGCCTGGCCTGCGGTTTGCGCCTGAGAGCGATATCTGAAACTTTAGTTATGTTGTTTTTGTTTAAAATGTTTAATTTTGAATCTAGTTTGCTTTCTTTTTTTCATGAATTTGGTATCACTGATAGGTTGGAGTATTTCAAATCTCTTTTTTCTCCTTTTCTTTGTATTCTACCTTCTATAACTGAGGGCCCTGGTGTGGAGGCATTTTCTGAGATATATCTCAGATCTAAGTCCCTGCTCAGTACTCTGTTATTTAGATCTCAGAATAAGGACATGATTCATTATCAGGACCTAGTGGCACTCGACAAGCATATCTATAAAGCTAAGCTTGACAGAATGTTTACCAAGTTACATAATGATTTCCAGTCTGTAGATGAGTGCCCAATTCATAATAAAAAATGTGGATTTGTTTATTTTCAGTCTGCTTTTGTTTTTTTTCTTCTGTTAAATATTTCTGACATTTGGAGGCTATCCCCTCCACTTCTGAAGCAGTTTCTTCTAGTGGTACAAAGTCTGAAAAGTCAAAGATTGTAGATATAGATACTTTTTTTATTGATACGAGTGTTAATTTAGATGATTGTTCCGATTTTGATCCTGCTCGCAATAGGGCTACGTTTATAGGCCCTAGAACACCCACTACCCTTTCTTCTTTTGATAAACCTTTGGTCACTTTGCCTACTTATAATATAGATAATAATTCCTTTTTGACAATATCGGATAATGCGAAGGAACTACTATACCTTAAATGCTGCCAACCACCAGATATCATTTTCTGATTGAACACTGAAATTGAGGCCTTTTGAGTTTTCTGAATTTGAAAGTGCTCCATTCATGATCGTGAGACTGACTCTTTCCATTTTTTGTCCTTTTATAATTTCAAACTCATCTAACTTGAGAACAACTATCAACTTGTTATTGACATTCTCATTTGTAATATCGTAAAAATTTATGATGAATGTTAATAACTGATTAGTGTCAATAAATAAATTGTTGGAATTGTTATAAGCTAGACTTTCTCCTTTCGAGCAATACACTTCATTGATATGAGATGGATTACCAACTATTGTCTACATACCATGGTTTAACATGTCTCTTTTATTTTAAAGATGAAATGGTCGTGGAATTGGAAACTTTTTAATATTTACTTGTGCAAATGCCTCCTTTATCATCTTAAACATTGTTGCATATACTTCCCTACTGATGCTAGAAAAGTCACATGCTCCCTAAAGCAATGTAGTGTTTAATATTTTTCCAACTTCATCCATAATGCTATCAGTAACTGAAGCCTTAATCATTTTCATTTTGTTATTATTTAACATTGATTTCATAGATTTAGAAGTCAAGATAGAGCCTAGTGAGTTTCCAATTGAAATCTCATTAGCCAAATGGTCTTTAACAACCAATGCTGATCTGCACTGCAAACATAATATTCATGAAAATGTCAGTAGAAATTAGGACACTCATAGTATTCACAGCAGTATATAATAAGCAAATCAACAGAAAGTGGAAATGAATAAATAGCAAAATTAGTGATTATGAATGAATCAAAAAGTTTAAGCAATATTCAATACCAAATAAGCTATAACTTACTTGAATGCATGGATTCGTCTTTTTCTATGACCTCCTCTAGATGATGATCACATATATCCTTGTTTACCAGTCTTTTCCTCTTGTTGCTTCGGACCTTTCTGTTGAGCACATCCATATGTTTAACAAGAGACAAATATGAGATACGCATGGATTAAATCTCATTTTCATCCAAACAAGTTTTCATCTTTGTAGATTTTTCTTCGCACTCCTTTGATATTTTCCTTGATTTCTCTTCCAAATAATGTATTCTTTGCATTGAATGTGCATTCCCATAGAGCATCAAATTCTCACAGTAACCCAAAAGGCCATTTTTACCATGACACATAGATTATTAACTAACTCACCGAATAAAAATCTGGATGTTGCAATGAATATGGATCAATAGGATAAAATGTTCCTGATGACCATAAATCTACATGTTTTAGTTTTTCCTCCCTATATCGGACCATATCAGAAGTTGACAATTTGGGTTGCTTTGAATTTCTTGTCTTGAGCGGAGCATATTC
The DNA here is from genome assembly GCA_029204225.1 of Diphasiastrum complanatum. NCBI lineage: Eukaryota > Viridiplantae > Streptophyta > Lycopodiopsida > Lycopodiales > Lycopodiaceae > Diphasiastrum > Diphasiastrum complanatum. The sequence goes on from CM055092.1 coordinate 78,964,322, forward strand.
TGGTGACAGATCCACATGATCAATACAGTACAGTAGTATAATAACAAACAACACAATGGCAATAACAAAGCTGGAGATGGCGCTAACGACTCTGCTGGAGATAGAGATGGCGCTAAACACTTGTTTTTGACCCTGGAGATAGAGATGGCATAGGCTTTTTTCAGAAATGTCACTCCTAATTTAAATTTTTGAGTGTTCCCAACTATTGGGAGGGAATATTTCAGCATTTTGAAAAATTATATTTTAACTATGGTTAAACACCAGTGAAGTTTGATGTGACTAAACTAAGGTGCATTCATTTACATGGAAAGTAGTGCGGGCAGATGCGTAAAGAAGCTAGAAAATGATATTATAATTACTTTATAGTTATTTTTCTCTCTCCTACATGGCATTTCTTATAGGGCCCTCTTTGGGCCCATATATTCTCTAATGATTTGAGATGAAGTCATGTTGCAATACAGCTAGCTGATTGAGCAGATGTTTGATCAGTGACTGAGGTTCCTTCACTCATCTTGAGCAATAGGAACTTCTTTCTCAAATGGAGACTAGTCGATACATCTGTTGTTTCATATAGACCAGAAAGAATGTCCCATGTTGCTTTGGAGCTAGAACAATTTGCTACTGATCTATTTGTGAATCTTTAAGATTCAGAGATACAATGGCAAGTGCTTTGCCATCCTTAGTTTCCCAAGTAGTCAGCATGTCAGGTTCAGCTGGTTGGCTATTGAACCATTGATGTATCCCCAGAGTTCTTTCTCAATTAGTATCATCTTCATTTTAAATTTCCACATGTGAAAATCATCTCCATTGACTGATCAAGCGGATCTCTGAAGATGTACCTTCCATAATAAATGATCCAAGAAATTGTAAATACTATAACAGTTTGGACCGTTGGCTCTAATACTGCTTGTTGGGTTTGTATGAAAGAATATTTGTTTAGGAAATTATTTTATCAGTTCTGATACCACTCTTGCTTAATACAAAATCTAGTCAAGAGAAAAACTCAATGCTAAATTGTTAGATTATGATAGAATCGATTCAACTATTACTTAGATCGACTAGATGAATATCTTTGTAGGTGTCAAAGACAACCATGAAGGGAGCGAAATAGTTAGGCATCTATGACAACCATGCTTCCTTCGAAATAGATATTTTGAATGAGTCATGGAACGAGTATCAGTAGTACAAGAGAAAGGAATTGTCAGAAAGCATTTGTCAGTCACACATAAAGAAAATAGAGAATTTGTGTTAAGCTATTGTGAATACAATGATTAGATCGTGATCATGTGTCCGAGAATGGTTCACAATAATAGCGCACTATGAGCTATGATCTTACTACGCTAGTTATAGATTGAATAATGTCTCTATTTCTTGAATTACTTTCTCTCTCTAAAGATCTCTGATCCTATGGAATCAGATAGTCTGATACAAGGGAGTTCACGGAGGAACTCTAATTTATACTACCAGTGATTATTGACTCATCTATTGTATATGCCTATTGTCACTTTTGGTATATATAAAATACATCGGTTGGAGTACAACTATAAGATTAACGGTCATGAAGTGATACAATTACTGCAAAGTGAATAGTGACGTAGTTTGTGTCATGCAGAGCTCCATTTTGACTAGTGATAGTCGACATTAGTTGAAGGTGTTGAATGAATCGAGTCGACTTGTTCACCCTTGAGTTGATGTCGATGGAGTCGAAGTCGGGATGTTGATGGACTTCCTATATCTTGCGGTATCAGATAATGTTGTCCTCTTCCCCCCTACCTCTTTGTCATTGCTTCTGAACCTTTGATTTTCCATCTCCTTAAACTTAATGACCTTCCCTCCTTTCGTCTGTTCATCTTCCGCGATGTGCCTATTGGCCCTCAATTCTTTGCTGATGATCTGACTTGCACCATTGAGCTCTACCAACCTTCTATTTCTCTTCTTCTCCTTGAGTTATCGCGTTTTTGTCTAGTCTCTGACTCTTTGATCAACCATAAGAAATCTGAGCTCATTGTTCTTTCCCACGATGCCTCTCATGTCTGGTGCCATAATCTTGGTTTTAAAGTCCTCTCGCACGGTACCATTTTCAAATATCTTGGGTTTCCACTGGGGGCTTCCCTTTCCAATAAAGACTGATTTAATTGGATTATTGATAGAATTAGATCCAAAATCCCAGCTTGGAATTTGTCCGACCTCTCTTTTATAGCCAAACTAATTGTTCTCAAACACAGTATCTCCTCTTACTTCCCACACTTTCTTTTTATTTGGTTTCTCCCCCCCCTCCTATTCTCTTATCATTGCCAAGTCCTTTATAATGTTCCTCTGGAACAATGGTCCTAGCTTTTTGAATTGGGATATTTGTACAACACCCAAGAAGAGGGGTGGCCTGGGACTTCTTGACCCGTCTACCACCTCTCTTTCTCTTCTTATCTGAAGAATTCATTCAAACTTTGTTTCCCCTCAACCTTGGGCTATTATGATGGCGACTACTCTCCCTTCTCTTCCCTCGACCACTGAGACTAATCCTCTATCCTACTTTCTTGAGTTTACCCATTCTTCTTTCCCTCGTTATTCAAATCCGTTCTTAGAGTCCTACTTTCCATGAGAGATTTGACATATTGGTCGGGCGGTAACTGTATCTCACCTCTTGAATCCTTATGGTTTTCAAAAGCTATAACTATCAACTCTAAGCCCCTTGCCTTGACTGAAAGGAGGATTTGTCTCAATCTTACCCGTAAAGCCCTTGTAACATGGGAGCATATCATGGACTTTATTTATACTTTCAGTCTCTCTTGACTTAGATCTGAACTTGGCCTTTCTATTCGTGAAACCAATTTTTTATCCTTTGCTTTCTCACATGGTGACCTTCGTTGACTTTCTACCTCCCTCTCCTCTGATAGCGATAATAAATGGGTCTTCAAGGCCATGGACAAAACTGGTAAGATCTCCTACTCTTCCGTTTACTCGGCTACTAAAGAGCCCCTCTTTACCTTCTCCTGGTTTAAGTCTAAGTGGAATATTTCTGACTCTCCTCATCTTTGGAAGGCAAGTTTCTGTCGTACTCATAAAATCAAAACGGGTAAATTTAGAATCTTCTCTCTCAGAATTATCCAACTTTCTCTTCCTGTTTGAGCAAATTATAGGGGCAGTGTATCAAATGTCTGTTCTAAGTGTAAAACACTAGACGAGGATGTTTCTCACTCGTTTTTCATTGTTATATCTCTTCGTGGAGAACAGTGACTGACCTTTTCATTTCTCGCTTTCATGTCAGATTTAAAAAGTTCAGGCACGTTGCCCTTCTGCTTAACGATATCATATTTGATGATGTTGACGTCAATGATTTTTGGCAGTGTATTCGAGTTGTTACTCTTTGGAATATTTGGTTAAATAATAGGGAATTTGGGAATGGTGATCATATCATCCCCCCTGCTTCTCTTTAAAGAGGCAGAGAAACCTTTTCTTTTGTAAAACTAGTTTCTATCTGTACTTTGTATAAAGTCATTAATCTATGGTTTACTTTTCAAGAGAGAGACAAAATTTGTGATTTAGTTCATAACTCCAACAATCTTGAAAATAGAGAATCGATTTATTTCATGAGAATTTTAGTTTAATGGATTATCATTGCCCTTTGAACGTGTAGAATTAGTTATATGTAACAATACTAGATTTAGCAAAAATGGAAGCACAAAAGTTCATTGATTGATTTCATGAGAAATTTAGTCTAATGCATTATCATCACCCTTTAAAAGTTTAGATTTAACTATATGTAACAATACTAGATTTAGCAAAAATGGAAGCTCAAAAGTTCATTCAACTGTGCTATCTTGGTGGCTAGGAGGCATCAAGAGTGTGTCGAGTGTGGCATTGCATTTATTTTTGGATCAAAAATGAGAAAATTGTGAGTTTGCGGGCCACTTTTTAAAGCCATGGCAATATGGGCAAAGCCGTACTTGGAGATGTAAGCAAACTTGATGGTGTCTCTATTTCTCTCATTACAATGTCTAAAAATTTAAATAAAAAATATTATCATGGAGAAGAACTCAGAGAGGTAATTATAGGTGATGAAGCTTGTCCCATGACTCATGTGGATATAAAGGTTCATAAATAAGAAGGCACGAAAAGCTCTTACTATCATACTATGGAGGGTAAAACATTTATAGCTTTTTAATGGAGATATTGTTTCTAAAATAAGTGTGCCAAGCCTATAATGTATCTTTATAACATCTAAAAGTTTTAAATTCTTCATTATTTTTGAAGTGATTTTCATAGCTTTATGCAATAGAAGTTAATTCACATAATCCTTGAGTTCACTTAACATATAAATGTTTGTTACCAAAAAAAAAATCATGTTGTAGCCATTGCATGTTTTGAACTCCTTTGTAGGATCTAAATGAAAGTAGTGATTCATGATAGTGGTAAAAGTTTTGTAGTGAATTTTATTTATGTGACATGGTACACATATCACAAGTATTATCTATACATAGATAGATAATCACACAAACAACTAGAGCCAAATGAGAGTGTGCAGGCTCTCGATTACAACCAAACTTGGGGCACATCTCAAAGTTCAAAATCATTGAACATCTTAGGCAAACTTTGGACACGTAGACTCTTGATGTCTCTTGGATGTAAGCTTATACATGTCCCTTGCATGTATGTTGATATTCATGCCTACATTGCCATTGTCACAATAAACACCTTTATCCAGCTTATCTACAATGTGGACTAAGAGAACTAACTATGTAAGCTTATACATGTCCCTTGGATGTATGTTGATGTTCATGCCTACATTGCCATTGTCACAATAAACACCTTTATCCAGCGTATCTACAGTGTGGACTAAGAGAACTAACTATACCTCCATAACCTACTTTGATGCAACCAACCTCCAAGAATATGCTATTCTATCTTCAAGTCATAATGACTCAAATCAAGTGCTGTCTTTCTTGAAGAATCTATAAATAATAGAGCTTTAACTATTGACTCTACTTGCCTTCTACAAAATAAATTCATTCATTTTAAATGCAATATATATGAGTACTTTATTGACCTTATGAATGTATGTAGCCTTCATTCCCTTCTAAATGGATAACTCTTCTCATTATTATTAAGAACTTAAATTTTATAAAACCACAATATTAATCTTAAATTGAGCTAGCTCAAAACAGGTACTTCGAATTTAGGCATAAACTAGCTTTGAAATCTTATATATGCTCTCTATATATATGAACTTTCAACATTCTATATACGCATCTCCATCATATATGCTCTCAACTTCTAGTACAAAATATTTAAACAGCATCAAGTTTTAAGCATGACTACATAATGGGACTTGATTTAAGTGTTAAGAAAGTAGCACGATGTTTGTAGTGGATTGTAAAACATCATTCTCTACTATGTACTAAAAAAACAGCTATGTAAAAAATGAGCATTTGTGTTTCCCACTATAACTATAATGTAGTCCTCAGGAAAATGATGAATGGTAGTTAGATCCCTAAAAATAGTAAGTGCATAAGTATACATGGCCAAAGTACATTACACACACACACACACACACACACACATGCATGCATGCATGAATGCATGCATATGTACACATCCAAAAATCTGGAATGGATAAGCCTACCAAGTCCCAAAGCAAGTCTAGACAAACATGGCTAAGCCTTTGTGAGCTAGTAAGATATATTTGGATGTGATTGAGCCTTCAACCTGTGTGTGAACCAAGCACTTAGTTGTGATAGTAGTACATGAAGAAAATCATATGCCATAACTAAGGGTTGAATGGTAGAATAACTATAAGGAAAAACAAGCCATGTCTTAGCTCCCCTTACCAACAATAGCCAAGCTCTTTGTCCCAGCTCATGTTGGTGGCCTTAAAGACTAGTTAATGCCACAATGAATGTACCATTGATAAATGAAGATGAGCATTGGCATTGAGAATTCACTTCTAAGATACGTCTAGTTGATAGTACCAATTACAACCTTTTCTTGTAGTGGACATGTGACTCATTGCTTTACTTACTGGTTGAGTTCTATGCTCTTGGTTTCATCGATTGGCAATGTCATCTTGCTGATTGTTTTATGTAAAAAATTCATGATATGTTGGTTGGGTTGTTTGGATGCTTAAAGACTTACTCTATGCTGCTCATGATGTTGTGGTGTCAGGTTGAGTCTTTATTGTGTTTGTGTTGGATGACAAAGTTGATTGGGTTGGTCTCTTAAGGTGTGTGTCTCATGGAGCCAATGTTGGCTTGCATGTTTGCCTTTGTGCAAGTGGTTGAACAAAAGAAGCTAAGTTGGTTGTCCCATCTCCCTTTGAGGTGTTGATGCAACACGCACGCACGCACACATGCAACCATGCACATGCACACACGAGCGCATGAGCGCCCACCCGCCCGCACGCACGCGCACACACACACACACACACACACACACACATGCAACCATGCACATGCACACACGAGCATAAAGCTATTTAGCAAGTTTCGTGTTTTTTAGACACAGAGTTTTCACAACGTATCTTGAGGTCCCTATTTTTTGGGGGCCTAGGATAGTTGTAAACATACAAAGCAAGGCCAACATCATAATTTGATCACACTAGGAAGAAATTGAAAAAAAAAAATGGATATTTCAATTTTTACTTTTTACTTTTTAGAGATCAAATATATTGATGTCATGTCATAGTACTTCATAATAGAATGTCATCTCCTACTTTAATGTAGAATTGTACATCATTTAGTTGTGAATATTTGTATGATTGCCAAGAGGCCTTTGGATGTGTTACAGATCAAATGATATGAAGAGTATCAGAGTGAGGGGTAATCAAATCAATAGGTTACAAGATCAAAGCTTTTAGAAGTGATAAGGGAGGTAACTGACACATTTACTTGGCATGTTATCCAATAAGTGAAACTCTTGCATATATACGATGACACCATGAGTATTCAAATTCAATAGACCAATTTTCTTACATTTCCACTTCTTGTCTGGTCCTTTGAACCTTCCCAATGTGAGTTTCTTTTTGGATCCAAAGAGCTCATTATTTTTTGGTTTGTTAAATAGAATGCTAAATGTACAAAGTAATTTGTTTAACTTGCTCATTTTCTTGACATCTTGATTGATTGGAAGGAACTAAAGCTCAATGTGTCTACAACTCTTCATCAAGTTGCCAAAAGTGTTCACATGGAAAGCCACGATTTACAAGAACTAGAACTCCTTGAAAATGAAGATATGATCTCCCTCTCATCAAGTGATCTTTGATCGAGATTGGTTTTTAGACAATTTTCCAAATAGTTCTCTATTTTCCTACTATTACGATTGACTACATTCCACCATTATAATTTTCACACTCTCCAATTTCTCTATCTTACCTTGCAAAGGGGAAACATTCAATAGAATTGTTTTATATGTATACCATACTTTGCCAATTTTAATAGAACAAGTTGGTCATTTCCATTATTGTTGATGTCCTTCAAGTTTTCATGGTGGTCATCTCTCATTGATCTCAAGAACTCTTATTTCTTATTGAGTCTACTCAAGTACATTTGCGAATCTCTATTTACAAGTCAAATCAAATTTCTTGCAATTACTTGTTGGTCCTTTTAACTTGCAGTGCTTGAACAGCCCAATTGTTGAAATTCATTTTTCACCGCTTCATCTTAGATTTATAGGTTTTTTATATGTCTCAAAATCCAGTGGTTTTAGTTATAAATCTTAGGTTTTAAGATTTTATTTCAATCTTTTACCGATTCCGTAGTTGTTTTGTGGGTTTTTATAAGGTAAGTTTGAAACTTTTTTACAAGCACTAAGATATTGAGTATTTCAAACTATCTTCAACATTAAGTATCTCAAGGATAAAGGAGAATGAAGTTGTCAATGTTCTTTCACAGGGTGTGGAAACTCCAAAATAGAAGACTTGATAGCTATTGCAAACTTTTATGCAAATTCTCAAGTTGATGTGTATATTCATGCATGCATCAAAATCATCCTCAAACCAATTATGGGCACAAATGGTGTAGAGAATACTCTACACTATAATGGTGCAAGGTTGATTGGACATAGGACGTGGGGAACTTTGTTCTTCAAAGGAGGTAAAAAGAAACAAGAATTAAAAATCCATGATAATAGCAAAGGAGTTCATTCTTCCAAATTTAAATACTTCCTCAAATATTGTATGAGCATATTCATCTTCTAATGTAGGCTCATATGAAATTTTGAAGATAATATAGAGTGGAAGGATATTTAGGTGGGAAGGTATGAAAACCAATGTTGTAAAATCCGAATACCAAGCTATGCTTCACATTTTTGGTGGGAGAGTTGTAAAATCCAAATACTACGCTATGCTTGGGAGAGTGATGGTCCAAGTCATAAAGGTCCATGTATTCAAAATGATATCTTCATCATTACATCTATGTTAGAGAACAAATGCATCGATTGGTTACATCTTGCCAAGCTAAATGTAGCTAAATTGCTACGCCCCACATGTTTAGCACTATGACTCCCTTGTTTGCACTTTAAGCCTATGAACCTTTACAATCTATACATATAGAATTCAAGTGACATTTTTTGTTGTAATACATCAATTATGACGCAATATATTTTGAAGACCAACAAAGATCATATGAAATAGGCACAACAAGAAATGATAAGTTAAATTGATAAATTATGCTCATTTTGAGTTTGAAGTCGGGGAATGTGTATAGCTAAGGTTACAATCTCATGGGTAATTCAAACTAAAGAAAAATCAATGAGAAGTTTCTTTGCTCCACAAATGATGGTCCACCTATAATTGTACATTTATGGTCCATCCACAATTGTCCATTAGGCATGTGATCTACCTTATAGAAGCAAATTTGCCTACACAACTAGAATGCAAAAGGTGTTCCATGAACGTTTTTGACACATTGCATTGAGAAAAGACAATTTAGCATCTATAATCTTGTGATGCAATTGTTGACATTGGCAGATATCTCGAGTATTCTAAGATTATTAGGTAAAGTGAGCGGGTTTACTTGAAGATAACTCTTGGGTAAAGACTCCATGGATTTATTCAGATGAACTATGATTAAAGACATCTTTTGCTACTTACATTGGTCATTTTGAGTCCTCATTAATCAACTGATAAGGAATTCTCCATTTTTTTGGGAAAAATTACGTGAGGGGTGTCATGGAGTTGTTATTATGCATACATATTACTCAATAAAAGGGCCTTGCACTGATCTAGAAAAACATACAACCACAAATCGGACCCTAAAGGGCTGTCTAACTGAAATCAATGGCAGTTGTCCTTAAGGTTATCAAGTTCCCTTTAGGGTCACTGATTAAGTGAAGGCTAGTTGGTGTAGTAGGTGCCTAACTAGAGGATGAAATTTTTTTTGATTGAAAGTGAAAGCAGAATGAACTCATTCAAGGAATCTGTCTTATATTTTTCACTTTTTGTGGATCTTGGATGCTATCTCCATCTATCCTTTGTTCATGTGCCTTCAATTCCATGTTGCGTTGTAACATTCAAATGAGATTCTTCATATCGAATAAACAAACTGGTATTTTCCTTTATTCCCATTCGTTGTACATTTCATTCGTTGATTATTGTGCTGCTGTGTTTTCATAGGGCATAGATGCATGACATTGTTGTGCACTTGATGCTTAATTGTAATTTTGACCATATTTTTAGCAAAAAGGCTGGCCATGAATCGGTAGGTTAATTGACCTTCAAGCATGGTACAACCTATGAGGTTCATGATCATCAAGAGGATTGTTAATAGCACTAACAACCAATAATGAGGAGAATTGTTTTGCTAGAGTTGTCAAATGTTTTAGCACCACCGTTGTGAGGACACTTGTAGCATTGCATATTGTTGGAAAAATCAGATTTCCGTGTAAACAAAGCACTAGATACATGCAAGAACTTCTAATTTATAATTAAAAAATCTTGAATCGTGAAAGGAGCCTCAATTTTGACAGTTGATTACAGGTCAGACATTTGCAAAAGGTGAAGTCATCTTCTCTAATATCTATAACACACTGTGTCAAGCATGCAGTAATAGCTTTAGCATCCTCCACTTTATATCATACCAAACGCTTGAAAGATCGACCCTGAGCAGTCTTCTTTTCTTTTTGAGTGTCCGGTTTTGCTCGATTGAGGACCTGCAGCTCAAAATTAAAAATCAGCCTTCACATGAGATGGCTTGTAAATAAAAGAAAAATATGACAATTTGATGCAACATATACTAAAAGTTTGACCTGGATTAGTGTCTCCACTCGTCGCCTCATCCGAGTGTGCATGAAAGCTTTAGAGCACTGTCCAGGCATTTATCATTCTTAGTAATTGGTTTGGAATATGCAGAGAGAGAGAGAGAGAGAGAGAGAGAGAGAGAGCATCAAATAAGATATGTACTTGTGACTGCAGAGTGTTAAGTGCAAGAGCATTAACTGATATGAACACACACAGGCTAAACAGATGATATTGAGGTAACTGGATGTTATATGTTCAGCATTGGAAAATTGTAGAAAAATTGAAGCTTCAAGGTAGGGTCCCCAGCATCAATGAGCCATGAGCTGTGATGGTCCTGACATGTTCTCTTTCTGGACTCTCAGGTTCTTTTTGTCAAATCATGCAAGAACTTATTTGCCTGAGTGCATTAATTACTGAGGGGTTACCTAATCTGATTTGGAATAATATCGTTTTTGGAAAACAGAGGGCCTTGTATCAATGGAAACTTAAGTGTGAAGATACACACTGTTGGAATGTAAATGGAATTGCTTACATTACCATAGGTTACTTTGACCCAAAAGGTCGAGAGTTGTGTAACCATGGTCATTTATTATATCAGGCCTACTAAACTTAGAGTTAGCTAAGTTAGTATGAAATTAACTTGGTAGGGACTCATGGGTCCACTAGGCCTAATTGTGATATTAAGTACCTCAACTTGACATATTGGAGGTACCTTATTCTTTCTATGTAACTTATAGAAAGTTGGATAGTCAATAGTCAAGTAGTTGGATAGCCAATAGTTATGAAGTTAGATAGTCATCTTGGACTATATATATATGTGCATCCCATTTGTATGAGACACTTTTGTAAGCAATACTGACTATTCTCCTTGGCTGTCCACGAGTTTCTACAAGAGGGTTTCTAGCCATCTCTTTCTTTCTTTTGAGAATGCTTTGTGTGATTGAATAGTTAAGATTCTGGATCCTTAGGCTTCTATTTCCTACATGGTATCAGAGCCTTTAGGTGATCTTCTTCTTATAACTTTTTTGTAGGAAATTGCAGGAAATTGAAGGGCACCTTCACCTCTTTGAGAGCTAGCAGTAGGGTACCCATGCTCAAACCAATTGCATGTGATCTTGACTCAATTACATGCTGAAAATTTCAGATTTACTTCTTAAATGAAGATACATGTTTTTCACACATTTCTTGCTGAAATTTCCCTGTTGGTGAGCTTGGAGTAGGGTGCACATAGTGTGCACTCTTAGCCACAAATTTCTGGTTTTGGTTTAGGCTTCATTTGAAGTCTACCTATTTGTGTGCATTCTGTTTTTTGTGCAAAAATCAACCACCTATTTCATTACTTATTGAGCAAATTGCATGTAGAGTATTGCAATCTATTGTGCTCATAATTTCAGCTTTGAGGTTGTTGCCCTTTGAGTAGATTTTGACTTGGAAAGTCTATTTCCTATCTACTACAAGCTGATTTTTCTATTATGGCTAAAGAATCGGAGTCTATTTGTTCTTTATTTAATGAAGATAGGCTGGATGGCACAAACTATTCCTTGTGGTGCTACATTATAAAGAGCCTTCTAATTGCTAAAGGTTTGTGGGAAGTAGTTAATGGTGACGAAGAGAAGCCGCCTACCTTGGCACCTATTACACCATCTAGAACAACTACTTCTTCATCTACGGAGGTGTCTTCCAATGAGCAAAAGAAGTGGAATCGACGAGATGCACAAGCACATTCCGTCATTGCGTTATCAGTGAAGAGATCTATCCTTCCTCATATTAGATCATGCAAGAGTTCCAAAAGTGCTTGGGAGACTCTTGCCAAGATGTTTCAAGTAAAAAATGCAGCAAAAGTGGTATATCTTCGAAATCAACTTTCTATCTTGAAGATGCAAGAAGGTGATTTGTTTACAAACCACTTGACGAAGATCAAGGATCTTCGAGAGGAGCTTTTTAGTATTGATGAGGTGATTGAGAACTCATAATTTGTATCTATTACTCTCAACTCTCTTCCTGATTCTTACCTTCCATTTGTGTCATCATTGAGCATTTCTCTTAGGGGACAACAAATCTCCTTCGACGAACTATCGCGAAAGCGAAACTGTTTCTTTTTCTTTTGGAATGTGCTTGTATGCTGCACATCCAAACACTCGTACGTATGATAGATTAGGCTTTCTACCTGTCCACATTTCGTATGGTGTCTTGTTTTCCAGCGTTGTCGTTGTAGATCTGTTCTGCAGGTGTACAGCTGCAGCTATTGCCTCAGCCCAGCAGTGACCTGGCAATTGAGCCTGTGCCATCATGCATCTGGCTCCTTCGACTAGCGTTCTGTTTTTTCTTTCTGCTACACCGTTGTATTCTGGTGTGTATGCAGGAGTGAACTGGTGTTCAATCCCTTGTTCTTCGCAGAATTTTGAGAATTCTTTGCTTTCGTATTCACCTCCGTTGTCAGATCTGAGAATTTGTATCTTTTTCGAGGTGTGACGCTCTGCAAATGCCACGAACTTCTTGAAGGAATCAAACACCACGGATTTCTTCTTTAGGTAGTAGATCGTGGTCATCCGGCTGTAATCATCTATGAACGTCAGAAAATATCTCAAACCTGAGAGCGAATCCATCTTCATCGGTCCACAGACATCAGAGTGGACGAGCTCAAGAACTTCCTTGGCTCTTCTCCCCTCATGCGTGAATGGATTCCGATGTTGCTTGCCTTTCTAACAGGCTTCGCATAACTCAGTTTCGAACTTTGAAATCTTGAGACCTGTGACTATGTCTTTCCTGCTCATGTCATATAGGCTCCGCATGTTCAAAAGATACATTCTCCTATGCCAGAGCTGATCTTCATTTTCTGATGCATTTAATATGCTATCAGAGTTGCTGACTATCTTGACCTGGTAGAGGTTTCCTTCTCTGCATCCGACCGTCAGCAACTTGTTTGTCGTTTTCTCGATCATGCGGCATGTGTTGCCGTCGAACAAAACTCGAATGCCAAGATTTGCCATCTTGGAGACAGATAGCAGATCTTTTCTGAGTGAGGGCACATAGAGTGCTCCTGGCAGCTCTGCTTGGCCTGACAGTGTTCGTAGCTGTAGAGTGATAATGCCTTTGACATCGTGTCTGCTCCCATCTCCTAGAATCACTGCTCTGTTATTTTCGAGCTCTCTGAAGTCGATCAAGATCTTCTTGTTGCAGGTGATGTGTGATGTTGCTCCTGAATCAATGACTACATCGTAGTCGTGTTCAATGTAGCTCGTTGAAGCTTCATCAAGTATCGTGAAGGCTTCGTCACCTCTGTCTGCATCCTTGGATGACTCTACAATATTAGCCTTTTCAGCTTTGTTCTTTCTTTTTGGGTTGAATCTGCAATCGTATGCAGAATGCCCTTTCTTCTTGCAATGCATGCAAGGTATTGCTGGATTGAACCAGCACTTGTTGGCCGTATGGCCTGGTTTGTGGCAGTGATCGCAAGAAGAAGATTGTTGATTCGAGAACTTCGTCTTCTCGAATCTTGGCTTGTTTGTAGGAAATCAAAGTGCCAAGATCCTTCTAACATTCAATCTCCATATACAAGAAGAAGAGGGAGAGGGTTAGGCGCCTTCAAGGAGAGAGAAAGTAGTAGCAATGCTTGAAAGGGAATGAATTACAAATGAACACTGGATACATATAAATAGGCCTTCCAAGGGCCTAGACTCTTCCAAACCCTAAGTTCTAGAACCTTCCAAGACCCACTTCTAATTACAGGGCAACCCCAAAAGTCAAGATAGGGTCCCTTAACATAATTAGACTTTACTTGGACCCACGAATTACTACTGGACCAAAATTGGGTCCAACTCAACTAAAACTGACTTAACATGGTCTAAATAATAAACCTAACCCATGGTTACACAAGTCTCGACCTTTTGGGTCAAAGTAACCTATGGGAAACTAACATTATCATTTATTACTTCTAACACCCTCCTTAAATGATATTCCAAAAAACATAACATGACATGAAGTACGAAAAATTGCAACAAAAATGCAAAGTGTTGCATGCTGCCCAAAACTCCATGTAGCCGAAAAAGAAAAGATGTAGCTTGCTGTCCAAGCTTAATGCCGCCAAAAACAACTTCAGATTGAAGTAGTCAAAGTAGCCAAAATCTCAGCCCCAATCATGCCCGATGTAGAAGAGATGTAGAATACGAAGCGCAGTAGCATCAAGTCGAAGAGTGAAGACAAGCATGTTCCATCCAAAGTAGTTAACCAAAAAACCAGCCACAAGCCGAAATATGGATTTGCAATAAATCAATGGTTCCCACATGATTCCATAAGTCTTCTTACCACAAGAAACATAAAGAAGAGTATGATACTCTTTTACCATCACATCCTCCCGAATCTTACTATCAATGATCTGCTCACCAACACTAGGTAAGACAACACCGTCATCATAAGAAGTAAGCATCAAAACATGAAAATCAGCATAAGGTACTGATTTTGGTGAGGCATGTGTGTTTCCTCCATGGTAAAAAGATGCTTTGCTATCCCGCAAAGACTCGGACAACCAACAAGAGGCTGTAGCAGGCTGTCCAACAGCCACAAAATCACCAACACTTCGCTCTCCAAAGTGTTCCAAATGTGGACCTTGCTGTCCAAAAACCTTCCGCAGGCCGTTCCTGATGCATAATAGGATGCTCACGATGTAACATAGGCTGAAAATGATCAATAAACCATGGCTGAATCTGGTGTCCACCATCTTCAAGAAAAAAACCAACAGCTTGCCACTTTGAACACTCAAAAAATCCAGCAACACGCCACTTTGAACCAATGTACTAATTGACATGATTTTTTCTCCTCCTCCATTAGTACAAAATGGCTTCAAAGAATGCTTGATTTCAGCCTTTTCCAAAACATTATCTTGAGAAGCTTGCTCATAAAGTTCTTCACTAATGCATCCATCATTTGCAACAAGTGGCTCAAGAGCATTTACCAAACCAACATTCCAATGCAAACTTGTACTTGTAGAAAGACAATGATCAAACTTTGCATGACTTTGCTCTTCTACTTTCAAAGAGGATGAAGTAGAGAGGAGAAAGCATGATGATGAATCCTTTATTCTGTACATCTTTAAAAGTGTTTCCCAAGCACTTTTAGAGGTCTTGCAAAATTTCAAATGATATAAGATAGATCTTGTTACCGATAAAATCTTGATCATCACGTCGATGCAAAATCTCAGCTTGCAACTCCATGAAGAATAGTTGGTGCCATCCAACATATCTTCACCTGAACAAGTACGAATCGCTCCCAGATCTCTTGCCATAAGAACCAGCCAAGAAAATAAACTTTTTCAAATCCTAAATGTGCCCTAAAAGACACAAAAACCAGCAAGTATCAAATCTGACAAATCAGCACCGGAATGTGTCGAAACCACACACTAGATGGATGTAGGAACTCAACCTCCTACAAGCCTTGTGTGCTGAAAATTTCAGCCTAAAATTGCATTACAAACTCAAAAACCAGCAAGCAAAGAATCAGGTTAGCCTCCAACAAAGCTTTTTTCGAAACCCTTCTTTCTTGCCAAAAAGTGTGAACAATACACACACAGATAGGACTGTTGCAACACCCTACAAATGGTAATATGCTGTCCAATTTTCAGCCTCGGAATGTGATTGGATCATCACAAAAAAATTAACGCCTTCTTCCACACCTAGAAACAAGCAAAAAGAAGCGGATCTTCACTTTGTAAAATCAACAAGGGTGCTGATTTTTCAGCCAAATCAGAAGAATAGAAATTGCTTGTAGATGGGCGCCCTCCTACAAAGGAGCAAATCTGAAAAATAGGGCAGCAGCGGACCAACGGAAGTAGGATAAACCTACACGGATGTGGGCGACCTAAAAGAAGCCCCGAAGAAAATAATTAATAGCGCCTTCCTGCAACCTGAAAAATCAGCAAACAACAACCTGATTTTTGGGCGCCCAAAATCCTGTTATCTTCTTTGATGTGTGGCGCCCTCCTGCAAAACGGAAAAGAGTCAAAAAACGGATCTTCACTCCAAAAAATCAGCAAAGGTGCTGAATTTTTGTGATCCCTAAGTGAAGACGATCTCTTTTGGTAGGGCGCCCTAAATCAAGCATAGAAGATCCATGGCTCTGATACCATGTAGGAAATCAAAGTGCCAAGATCCTTCTAACATTCAATCTCCATATACAAGAAGAAGAGGGAGAGGGTTAGGCGCCCTCAAGGAGAGAGAAAGTAGTAGCAATGCTTGAAAGGGAATGAATTACAAATGAACACTGGGTACATATAAATAGGCCTTCCAAGGGCCTAGACTCTTCCAAACCCTAAGTTCTAGAACATTCCAAGACCCACTTCTAATTATAGGGCAACCCGAAAAGTCAAGATAGGGTCCCTTAACATAATTAGACTTTACTTGGACCCACGAATTACTACTGGATCAAAATTGGGTCCAACTCAAATAAAACTGACTTAACATGGTCTAAATAATAAACCTAACCCATGGTTACACAAGTCTCGACCTTTTGAGTCAAAGTAACCTATGGGAAACTAGCATTATCATTTATTACTTCTAACATTGTTCTTCTTCTTCTTCCCTTTCGTGAAGAAAGTCTTCTCTTGATCACTGCTTCCCTCTCCTTCGTCTCTCATCAGCGACAAGACTGATTGTTTGTCGAATGTCATATCCGGTAAACTCAGTGAGCATTCCCAGCGGCTGATAGGATGTTGGTAGAAATTTCATGAAGTACATCAGCTGATGTGGTGCTGGGACCTGGTGCTCATGTCCTGGTGTAGCGAGCTGAGCGAAGATCATTCTGATCTTCTCAACGTGCTGATCTAACTGGTTGCCATCCCATCGTATGGATTGCAGCTGATTATGAAGGTGCATGACTGAAGCTACAGTCCTCACTTCATACTTCTGCTTTAATCTTTCCCACGATGCATGGCTGCTTTCGCAGTCTTTAATTTGCATGAGTAGATCTTCATTTATGGATGAAACGATGATCGCCATTGCACGCTCATCTTTTTTTATCCATTCACCTCTCCTCGGTCACCGACCAGATGCCTTCGCCCTTCAGAAGTGTTTTGATTGCGCCATCAAGACTGATTGCGCCATCAAGACTGATTGCTACTCTTGTATGTATTGTTGTAGCCATATTGTGTTGTCTGGAAGAATCACTGCTGGGATATCAGTAGTGATACCATGTGTGCTCTGATACCATGTCACAAAAGCGAAACTTTCGTTGTCTTTGATTTCTTTTTGGTTTTCGTATTCGCGAACGATTTTGTGTCTTTGAATTTTCTTTTGCGCGGAAAGCTTAACAGGAACCTAGACACGCGACTGCACATCACAGAACACACTCCATTATAACAATAAAGACAGACGACGCAAGACAAGGAGATGCACGAAAAAAAGAGCAACTGTATTATCAGTTTAATTTTTAGAGTGAAATCGTCAGTGTCTCGCTCGTTGGCGGAATGACACTCTGTTCTTCCACTGTGTTCTGCCAGCTGGCAGCTCAACGAGCTTGGAGTCGTAGACTTCCAACAAGCTGAAACGAGTGGCAACGACGGAGAGTAACTGATTAATTGATTAGCGTTAACTAGTCTTGTGATTCTGCGTTTAGCTATCTTGTAAACTCCACACTGTGGAGATATAAACTATCTTTTCTGGATCAAAAAGATAGACAAGAGAATAGACAGAATTTTCTGTAAGAGACTTAGCGAGTAGAGCAGAAAAGAAAAAATACTAGAAACAAAAAGAGCTGTGCATGAAAGTCTACCAACGAGCATAACACAGCGGAAGAGCAGAGTGTCATTCCGCCAACGAGCGAGATACTGACGATCTCACTCTAAAAATTAAACTGATAATACAGTTGCTCTATTTTTTGTGCATCTCCTTGTCTTGCGTCGTCTGTCTTGATTGCTAGAATGGAATGTGTTCTGTGATGTGCAGTCGCGTGTCTAGGTTCCTGTGAAGCTTCCACGCAAAAGAAAATTCAAAGACACAAAATCGTTAGCGATTACGAAAACGAAAAAGAAATCAAAGACAAAGAAAGTTTTGCTTTCGCGACACGAACTTGTTGGCTTACTTCTTCAAGAAGAGCAAACAAGTATCAACTTTGGTGAACAAGAAGATCAAGCTTTCTTTGCAAAAGGCAAAGGCAAAGGCAAGTGGAAAGGGAAGCCTTCTTTCAAAACTTCCAAAGATGATCAAAAATCTAAGGAAGCTCAAGATCAAGGCTCCAAGAAGAAGGGTAAGTGCCACTATTGCAAGAAATTTGGGCATCTCATCAAAGAATGTAGGAAGAAGCTTACAAAGGAAAAAGAGAAAGGTAACGATACAAGTACTGCAATCATTACTTTGGAACAACAATTTGAAAAGGAGAATAATTTTTTCAATAATGATTATGCTTTTGTCACTAATAATCTCATCTCTTCTAAAGACGAGATTCCTGCCACTTCAAATCTTGCTGGTTTTTCACCAGAAAACAGCTCATCCTCAACTTTACAAGTTGTTGTTTTTTCATCTATTGATTTGGTGATTGATAGCGGTGCCACTTGCCATATGACTTATCCCAAAGAAGTCTTCACAAAGCTTGTAAAAGTGCATGATGGAAGCAAAGTTCAAAGTGTTGATAACACCTCTTATCCTATCAAAGGTATGGAAGAGATCTCCATTATCTTACCCAATGGAGGGGAGAAGTACATTTGTAATGTACTTTATGTTCCAAAACTTTAAAAAAAACTCATTTCGGTGTCTACAATTATGAACCAAGGATTGGTTGTGGAATTCAAAGAAGACAAATGTCTTATCAAAGACCCAAAGAGATCTCTTATGATCATTGTTTCGCGAACATTACGTGGTGGATTGTTCCTTGTGGATACCTATGAGCGAAGAGCTTCATCATCTTTTTGTCTTGTTGCATCAAGTTCACATTCTTTGGAATTGGCTGAATTATGGCATGCTAGGTTTGGACATCTCAACTTTGCTAGCTTGAAGATGTTGAAGAGATTCAATATGGTTGAAGACATTCCTAATATTGAGCATCCCGAAGGACATGTATGCGAAGGATGCATACTTGGAAAATTTCAAAGGCAAGCTTTTCCAATTGATGGAACTATTAGAGTTGATGGCAGATTTGATTTGGTTCATAGTGATGTATGTGGTCCAATGAGGATCGAATCCATTGGAAGGTGTAAGTACTTTGTTACTTTTATTGATGACCTTTTAAGATTTACATGGGTTTATCCTATGAAGGCAACATTTGAAGTTTTTCAACGCTTTAAGGATTTTCTAGCAATGATAGAAAATCAGTTTGGGCACTCTTTGAAGATCTTACGTACCGACCGAGAAAGAGAATATATAAAGAATACGTTCGGTACTTATCTTCAAAGCAAAGGTATCCATCATCAAATGACAACCCCTTACACACCTCAACAAAATGGTGTTGTCAAAAAAGAATCGCACTATCATGGAGATGGCTCGATGCATGCTCAAGGCAAAGGGCCTACCTCACAAGTTTTTGGATGAAGTGGTTATAACGGGGGCTTACATTAGTAATCGGTGTCCTACTAAAGCCTTGATGGTATTAACTCCTTATGAAGTTTGGTATGGTAAGAAGCCTACTGTTTCTCACTTACGCATCTTTGGTTGCACGGCTTATGCTTTCATTCCCGATAAGCTAAGAACCAAGCTTGATGATAAAGGAGTTAAATGCATATTTGTTGGCTATAGTAATGAAAGCAAGGGCTATAGGTTGTTCAATATGGATACTAATAAAATCATAGTGAGTCGTGATGTTCTTTTTGATGAAAAGACCTCCTATGCTGCTGCGCCCTCTCATGTCATGAAAGGGGACTTCCCCCATGATGCATATGTTAAAATATTTCCAGATTTGGTTTTGCCATCTAATCATGAAGAGAAAGAACTGCCATCTACTTCTAGTGGACAGCCCACTACTTCTTCAATTTTGCAGCCCATAGTTCATCAAGAAGAACCTATTTATGGTGAACAACAGCCTGTTGAAGACATTGGACAACAAGGTCCAAGTTCGGAAAACATTGAACAGCAAGGTCCAAGTTCGGAACACTTTGGATAGCAAAGTGTTGACAAAGGTAGGGTGTTGGACAGCCCAAACCAATCCCTAAATGGTTGTTGCAGACTTTGCAAGACAACAAAGTGGATCATTTCTATGAAGGAAAGACTCGTGCCTCTACTAAATCAGTAGAATTTGCTGATTTTTCTGATTTTGCTCTTATTTCTATTGAGGATGCTGCAGTAGAACCTGTTTTTTATGAGCAGGCCAGAGGAGTAAAATGTTGGGAGGATGCGATGCAAGAGGAGTATAACTCACTCATGAAGAACCACACTTGGGTTCTTGTTGATCTTCCACATGGGGCTAGAATCTTCATCTCTCGAAAACGATACATTGAGCAAATGTCAAAGCAATCTTCTTTTTTCAAGTCGCCGCAAGTTGATGCATATGATGGATGCATTAGTGAAAAGTTTCATGCGAAACCTTTTCAATTTGATGTTTTAGCAAAGGCTGAAAAATTCAAACACTCTTTGGAACCTTTTTGTACTAATCGAGGAGGAAGTCAACATGTGTCAATTAGTACTTTTGTTCAAAGTGTTAAGAGTGAGCATTTGTTTGGAGGGAATTTTTCATTATTTGAAGAATCTTCTATGTCATCCCATGCCTCTTCGAGGGATAGCTTTGATGACGCCATCGTTGATGCATCTTTTGATAGTTTGCCAAATTTTTATGATGAAGACATTGGACAGCAGGGTCAGTCTTCTTCTCTTGGTCATTTACAGCCCATTTTACATCATGAGCAGTCTATTATGCTTCAGGAACAGCCTGCGGAAGATTATAAACAACATGGTCCATGTTGGAAACACTTTGGGCAGCAAAGTGTTGAACAGCCCATAACAATTCCTTGTCGGCTATTGGAGACTTTGCAAGACAACAAAAAAATGTCTTACTACGAAGGGAAGGTACATGCCTCTTTAAAATCAGTACCTCTTGCTGATTTTTTTGATTTACACTTACTCTCCATCATGATGTTGGTACATTGCCTAATCTATGTGAGCAAGTCATTGATGGTAAGGTTTGGAAGGATGTGATGTCAAAAGAGTTTGGTACTCTTCTTTATTGTCCTTATGGTAAGAAGTTTTTTCAAATGATGTGGGAGCCTATAATAGATTACAAGTCCATGTTTCGACTTATTGTCGAGTTTACGTTGGTTCCCTACTTCAGATGGAGCATGCAAATCCTCACCCTTCGACGTGATGCTTCATTATTACGCATTCTTTTCCTTTTATATGTTGGACACTTTGCATATAGTTTCTGCTGAGACATTGATAAATTCAGTTCACTTACAGATCATATCAGAAGCATGAATTTCATCATTCTAACTGATGACCCGTGTTTTCCAAGGTCAAAGTTATGATATGAGATCTCCAATCAAATGCTACTAGTTATGTACTTACATATCCATGGTTGCAATCAAAGAACGAAATATTTCAAACATAGAAAATTCATTCAACATGCTTATAAAAGTAAAACAAGTGCTACACAAATCTCAGTCTGCTCAAGCCTCTGCATCTCCTCAAGCTACTTCTTCCAGCTACCTATGTGGACTGCTCTTTCCCTCATCTGAGATAACAGCACACATACTGGCTACATAGCAAGCAGTGATTCTATTTGGTAAAAGAACAGAGAGCAGAAAAAACTGCTGCAAAAAGCAGACAAGATAAAGCATCTTCAATCTATCAAAATAGAAAGAAAATTATTGGCAGTAAAGCAAACTCTATAATTGAGTTGTGTGAACATGTTACAACCTGCCAATTTCATGCATAGAAGGTATAAAATGTTAGTTTTAAACGTATAGAAAAGGGGAAACATTTATTGTATTTTCAATCTACCACAAGGATAATTTTCCTGCATGCAGCTTGAAAACTTCAGTATGTCTAACAGGATGCTTGTGACATTGCCAAATTAAATTCCTTCATGCTTTCTTGACTTTTTTGTACATAATAAGATACTTCCTTCGATTGATTGAGTTAGTGCTAAAATATCAACCTTGCATTCCGATAGTCACACATTTGAGCAGCTACTTTAAAGCAAGGCAGCGTGTATTCTCAACACAAGGTTCTTCTGAGAACAAGTGCGGCCTACCTTAATATGATAGCTGACATATGCATAGAATGTAGACAGGCTCCACACAACTCGATCCAATTTTCCACCATCCACATGTCGAGGAAATATTACTACATGAACAGATAGTCCTTGTTAGAAGAAAAAAAAAGCTTGAGAGCTCATGTCAGCTTGTAAAACATGATTCTAAGTCTTGAACATCTATACTGCTATATGCAATTTTTTAATGATACTTAGGTTAGTTCGTGTGAATTTCACAAGACATCCTTGTAATGAAAGAGCCTATTCCATAGCTCTACCAAAAGTGACAAAGCCTGAGTTGGCTTCAAAAGCATGTGTGGGCGCGCCTTTCAGCTCCATAGGTGGATTTGGAGACCACAAACAAGGGGGTGCATTTTTTAGCCCTGCTGTGCGTCCGGCTTCCATAAATTCCTGTATTTTGAAATATAAAATCAGATTTGTTTTCCATTAATTGCCATACAAAATTCATGCATAATAATCAAAAATGAGTTTTTTTATAAAGATGGTTTCCTGATAATTATAAAAAAAGCTCACAAATCAGCAATCTAGATGGAAAGATAATCTTGAGAACTGTTCAACCTACAAACTGCAAAAAACATCCTTCCACTTTCCGTATAGCAAAACACCCATGAACTCACCAAGCTATGACTTTCTATTGCACAACAGATCGGCTGGCACAACAAGCCCCTAGATGTGTCTAATTTCATCCAGCTCAAAGGAGAGCGTCAGAGATGAATTTAAGGAGGCTAGAGAGTGTAAAAGAGCGGGACAAGGGCAACATCTTTCCATTTTCCTGTGCAACCAATAAACCTGAGACAGGTACCATCCCCATTGACCTTCAGAGTAAACTACCGATGCCATAAAATCTACAAAGATTAGTACCCCGTAAAGGGCCATTGCCCACAATTTAGCAACTAACCTCTTCCATGATCTCGCAACAAAAAATGGCAACTATTAGATACTGTGATTTCTGATTTCAGGATAGTAAGATGAAGAGAGGATCAAATTGCTTAAAAGTCACACTGCTTTCTGGCCAAGATCTTCAGATTCACATCGCATTTGCACGCAGTTTTACAACCAACCCCTTTCTTACATAAAAACACAGATTTATGGCTGCATCATTCACATTAACCAATTTCTTAATGATACATCTTGCCGCAAGTGTATGTATTTGAATCTTGTAATTTGTAAGCAGGCCCTTCAACCTCTATTTTGAGCCTTTTGGGTTAGCATATGTCAAAGAGAATGAATCTCCACATTCTATGAAAATCTAAATGCTATCAAAGTTAATCACCTGCAAGAAAGCAGTTGCCAATATAATGTCATTGTTGTCCTTGAATCGCATTGGAAAAACCACTGTCACCTTCTCTGGCTGCCAAAGTTTCCACATTCGAAACAAAAAGCAAAGGGAAAGTATCATTTACATGACAGGAAGTTAAAACGACTACTCACACAATCATTAAAGCATATAATGCTTACTATCTGAGATCTCTAACAAGCTTAAGCTATCCTAATGCTTGAATGTCAATTCATTTCAACTACTTTCTATGCTATGGTTCTAGCTTCAAGATGGAATTTCAACACTTCCTCTTAGTCTTTTATCTGCAGAAAAGTCTTATTTAGTAAACGTAATGTAAGCAATGCAAGAGGCAAAGAGTATAACTTGCGGTAAGAGATAGCATGACTCCTTAGGACGGTGCATCAAAGAAACAAGACGATCTGCATCAGGAGACACAGTTTTGGTAGCAAGATGCTTCAAGATTTCTCTCAACGGTGCTCCCAACACGACTGCTCGAAGTGAGGATATCTTTGACAGAAGCTGCAACCGATCGCCTGTAAAGGTCATACAAAGTTACTATTATGTGGATAAATTCATGTTTGTGAGCCGAAATGTTGGATTTCAAATTCTTGCAAAGGTTTAGCCTTCACATTTGCTGAAAAATGACCTTTTCAAAATGAAAATTGAAAAAGTCTCTCTGTGAGTACGACATACTGCAGAATTGCCAAGTTCTGGATGACTAACCTGCAAGCCAAAGCTCAACTATATATGTTCCACATCTCCAAAAAGGAAAGTTGACTACCACAACTAGAAAGGATACTTTTCGCTTTTGGCACTCTTTGTATCCAACTACTAATTAAAGCTATAAGCAAAAAATTGCTCTCCTCCCTTTTCATTATCATTGCTAGAGGACAATTTACATAAATCTCATAGCAAGAGGCAACAAGCGAAATTCTTGATTACAAGCCACATAGAATTTCATTGAAAACATTGACAAGAGTTATGAACTCTTACTCTTTATTATGTCCATACACAACTCAAGTAGGCCAAACTACAAATACCCTTAGCTCTACTACACAAACCTCTATTTCAATTCATGCACATTTCCCACATGGATGCACATCCGTATCTACTCAAACCTCTAGGAATCGTAACAGGAGAAATACATCAAACTTACAATACATAACTAACTATGGAGAGAGTCGACAAGCCATTATTGTCGTTACTTCTTTTTATATAACAATGCAAATTTCTGATTAATCTGCCATCACAACCCAAAAATGAAGATAAAAGGAGACACCAATGGGGTGAGTCTCCTTTCTTACCCACTTTAGGGACTGCTAGAGTGGGTTCCCCCACTGATGCCGGAGTGGAGGTCGCTTGTGATTTGCTATCTATGTTTGCCCTGCATAAGGAAGTTAGGAAGGCAAATACCAGTTGTGGCCTTCTTTTCTCTTACTCACTGGAATCCTACACGAATCATGTATTTCTCCTCTTCATCATGGAAATTTGACTCACTTAAGGATGGCAGCAGTTGTTATTCAGATCACTAGAATCAAGCCAAGACCCCATCTCATGCAAGAGCATCAACCAATTATCTTGTATCTCAAGACATTGCCGGGCATTTCAACCCATCCCAATAAGTTCCAACACGCAGTTTTATGATCTGCAATGTGTGATACCCAAAAATGAGCCCTGCAAATATGCCACGTGCACAAGCCCCAAATTTGTCCCACAAGTAGATCTTGCTTTGAGAGAAGGCTTCACAGAAGGTGTGACTATTCATTTTCTCATGTGCACAGGTGAACAGGGAAGCAGGAGGTAAGGGTTAGCAAAAGGAAAGTAGCTGCCACCACCCAACTTGGTTAGCACATGAGAACTGGCTGTAGTGATTCGCATTGAAGGCGAAGGATTTTGATTTACCATACATTCTTCACATGGCAACTGATTATTGAGCTTTTATATTGGGCCCCAAAACATGAAATCTATCCAAAAATCTCTCCCCTGCATTGGAGAAGAAGAAGTGTTGGAGAAGAAAATTTGTCATGCCATTCCTAATTGTGGCCAGCAAATGAGGGACCATGAGCTGGGTGCCCTAGCAACTAAAAGGCTGGTTGTGCTCTCTAAAGAGCTTGTGTCCCTCCTTTTACTACAGCAAATTTTTCCAGGACCTGTCAATTCTTAAAACATGAGGAAGGAAGAGTTTATATAACGATGTTTTGTCTAGGATAAAACTGGACATAACAAAGGACATGTGCAATCTTCAACCTGATGGAGTCCACCCAAAGTCTTAGACCCTCAACTTCATCATGCATAGGATGGACCAAATGCTATGACATCCCTACTCACTTCCTACCAAGCAAGAAATAAAAACACTCCGCAACTTTTCTACAAGTAACGAGTTCGCCAAGTGACATGGAAGTAATACTTGTGAGGAGTTTATCATGACTATTTTCCAGCTTTTCAAACAGGACTTTTACTGGTATGAGGGAACTGAAAGGTTTATTGTTTGAAGACTTGCTGCTACTAAGAGAAATGCATCAAAGCTTCTAGCCTCATGTTTAAATGTCCTAATCTTTGATGCCATAACTGGGCATTTGAAGTACTCACATTGATAGAACGTGCATACTCATGACTCAAAATGTACAAATTACTTTCTTTCTTTGCAGAGAAGATTTTGTTACGATCTTTATCCAAAATAGTACATTGCTTTGAATTGAACAAGGCTCTACAACCCTGATATGTAAGCTTGTTGATAGAAAGTAAATTCTTTGTCAGCTTAGGTATATAAAGTACGTCCTTAAGCAATGTTGAATTACCATTTGGAAGATGAAGGCGTGTGGAACCTTAGCCTTCAATCTGATGTGTACTGGAGTCACCGAAGTAAATATACTTTGAATTTGCTAGGGTGAGTTCGTCAAATAGGAACTTACATGGAGTCATGTGTTGAGAAGCACCGGAATCAAGATACCATAGAAGGACATCTCTACTTTCTTGATCATTTTGTACCATTAGCAGTGTCGGATCTTCATGAGAGGTTCTGGCAGAATCAGATCTTTCATCTTGTTGCGTCTTCTTGTTTGCTTGTTGTGTTTGAGAACTCAACAATATTTGAAGTCGTGATTGGTTCTCTTATAGTACTTGCAGAAGAGTTTTGTTTTTTACTTTTGATGTTGTCAATTGTGTTGTTGTGATTGTTGGTTTGAATCAGTCTGCTCAGCTTTTGTCTTCTTGTCCTTTGAAGTTTTCTTCTTCTGGAACTGTTGCTTATTTGAATAGAGGGCAACTGTCTTCGTATTCGATGTGGATAAGCTTTTTCTTCTTACTTCTTCCTGCAATAAACTTGTTGTCAACTTTTGTAGAGACAGGTCAGGAGCATTGCTCAAAAGCAATACTAAGTTGTCGTAAGAGGGAGGAAGACTAGATAGATTGAGGACTCAATGAGGCATTGAGATACAGCAGGTTTGCAGGCTACAGGCTGCAGCTCAGCCTTGTGAATCGTGATTCGTTAGGAAGCTCAAGGCTTCAACCTCATGAGTCACTAGGCAATGGGCACATTGTTGTAACTTGCCCTAGTATATCTCCCTCACGTTTGATGATAGATCTCCCTCTCACGCGTATGCTTAATCTCGAACCGCGGTTCGTGCAACTATGACCATCACCATCTCTCTCTCTCTCTCTCTCTCTAACTCCCAAGAAGCAAAAAAATTTGTGGGCAACGAGCTGCCTGCTCGCGGCCCACATAAAAAAATGGAAATCTTTTTGGCGATCTGGGACCACATTTCTAGTCCCGGATCACCAACGTTCCGAATCGCGCAATGATCAATCCAAAATGTGGTTGCAGCAGATCACGATCTGCTGCAACTCAGATCACAAGGACTAATAGTTCAATAGATGTTCTACTTTTGGGGCACCCTCTCATCAAACATATTGATGGAGCGTGGTCAGGGTTTGAACACTCGGGGAATATAGTTGGAACTTTCGTATTGCCATGAAGTGTGCAAAACGTCATTGTTCAAGCAAAAAGGAGCTAAATCCTTGTTAGAATTGAGTGAGTCATACCTCGTTCGAAAGAAGAGCTCAAGAGCTTTCTAATGTTGTCATTGCATGCCACATGTGGCGACTAGAGACGAAGATACAAAAGAGATAGCTAGTTTTAGGTAGCTAGTCGTCTAAACAACTCAGTGGATGTTGTTCTTGCAAATAGGGCCAATAGACTAGGGCACCCCTTCACTATGACAGATTTTGGCATTGAATACCATATTTATCGATCCTAGTTTGTCCCTTGCCCTCACCTACATATGTAGGTGGGTGTGGGAGAAGGATACTCATACCGTTGTGTCCATTTGAGCGAGAAAGGTGTGTTGGAGGGAAGAAGAAGATCTACACTAATCTTTTGTGCTTGCAAGTAAGAAGAAAGTCCCATCTCTCCATCGGTCAGCTTCTAGCAAGGCTTGAGGTTTAGCACCTACGATTAGTAGGGCAATGTACCTAATTCACGAATGTACTATTTCAAGGAGTGAGTCATATGCTTGGCATTTAACAAGGTTCTTGAAATGGGAATAACTGCATGGATGGCAGAACTACTTCTGATCAGTCTATAAACTTGATTAATATTGCATGTTGGTATCCTCACCTTGATTTTTATGTGATGCAGCTCAACGGTGATGCATGCATTCATGCATGTGTGTGGCTGGTTGTGCATGTGCCTTTTATTGGCCTTGTATGTGTTAATTACTAAGTGTACAACTTGCATGCATCTATGGTTGGGTGGTAAACATGAAGCATCCTGATTATTGTGTTGTATGGAATAAGAAATAAAATTCACCAAAACTGAACAATAGCCGACAAGAAAAATGGTGAAACGATTCATTATCAGACATGTAGAAGAAATTATTTCATATGACACAAGTTGGTATACACTATCCAACAAAAAACTCCACTCACTTTGAGGGGAATAAGACTTAGAGCATTCTTGTAGCATAGAAAAAATCGATGATTAACAACAGAAAAACTCGGATGGAAAGACGTCACAAGCATTCAAGGTTGGTACCTTCATCTTCTGGAAGCTTTGTCAAATCAAGTTTGATTGTGAGATTGTAACCAACTTCTGGAGGCTCAACAATCTGGATTGCAGTTCCAAATGTTGCTCTCACACCTTCAATGGCACCAAATGGAAGCCCACCAGAAAATACTGTCTCTGGAGGTCGAGGAGGTAGTGCGATTGATAATGTTACAAAATGAGGTTCTTTTAGAAAAGCCTGTGCTCAAACAAAGAAAAACTACTAGTAAACAAGGAAAACTTCAATAAGACAAACACACGATGATGATGCCATCTCACAATAGGAAGAAGTAAATGAAAACAAGATCACGACACACCTAAGCCAATTTCAAAAACTTTGCTTCTTGATAACCTAAAACATCTATTTCTAGTTTTTGAATCTCCACCTTATACAAACCATGCAAGTACCTATTACCTACCTGGATATGATAGCGAACATCATCGAACTCCACCAAGTGAAAGTCTAACTCTTGCGGTTTCTCTAAACTGAAATACCATAACATAGTAAGGTAAGTATGACCCCATGAAATTCAAAATACAAGCCCTACAAGTGTGATGCCAAAACGTTCTAAAAAATGGCATCTTATTACCTTCTTCAAATATTCTTACTATATTATTGTGACGCAAAAAGCAAGAGAGGAATTGTGTGGCTTTGTGCAGAAACAATAAAGCCCTTTTGGATAGTATGAACCAAGCATGGAAAGTAGAAAAAAAGTTTGCCTTCTTACTAGGAAATTTCAATGGTTAAATAGAAAGCAACAATTTGTGGTTTCCAAGGTAGAGCTTGTCACTGAACTTCTTCTAGGAAAAGAGTTATGACTTCTAATATCAACGTTAAAATATTCTCACATAGCTCCATCACTACTTTGAACAAGTGTTGTACAAAAGGGATGCCACATGAGCTAAATTTATCGATTGTTCTAACCTTCTTAACAAATAGCCATCGTACACAGCACCTTTGACTTAAAAGGGACTAGCAAAGTGTACCCAATCTCTGCTCTCAAATTCTTGATAAGATGGTTCTCATGAGAGTAACTTTCTGCCTTGACCATTGCCTTAGACAGATTAGCTTGTGCCATTTGTAGCTTTTGTTGCATCTGGGTCAAAACTTCATAGCACTAGGCACCTTATGTGGAATTCCTACAATCGCTGGGATAATTGGGCTATAATGAAATTTTTCACATAAAAATATTGATAACAATGATTTGTCTAGCATTGCACATGATTTATCTCTTAGTACTATTTCAATTGTACAATGGGAGTTATGATTTATGATATGGCCCAATGGTCTTCCTTGCTTGTGATTGGCCAGTGACAAATCGACTTGCAATGCAATGAGGCTAGGCCCAAAAGTTGGACTTGAGTTGCACTTGTTTGGCAAGGAGGAGTGGCACCTCACGTGCCACATAATGGCAACTCAATTGTAGTGTGAAATGGGGAAGGGCAAGGGGCAAGTTTTAAGACATGAACCAATGCAAGCGAGACATGTGGACCAAGAGTCTTGTCATAATCTTTCATTTTGCAATAGTATTAGCACTAGCTTCAATATGCACAATATTTACACTATACATCCACGCACATGCCAAGCCAAGATTGGAACACAAGGCTCCTAGGTATCCCTTTAGTGCAACAACCTGGATTCTAGCACAGCAACCACTCTTCTCCAACTCGATACTCCGGGGGATGTGATTCTTTGTTTGAAACAAGCCTAAGAAGACGAAGGCAAAATATGACTAGGGCTCTGAAAAAGAGTGTCTCAGAGACATCAACAATTAATGTGTTGTTGCAAAGGCTTCAAATCAGGAAAACTGGACCTCTATGAAGATTGTATAACTCGTATAAGTTAATCAATCATACATCCTTTCTGAATCATCTTCAGATGGATCTGACCCTAAAACAATATTCTTTGACATTTGAAGAACCTTGAAAAGCGACCACCTTCCTGACACAAGGAATAAAGTTTGTACTGCGCATGGTCGTACTAGCAATCGTCAACTTTTTCCACTGTAAAGGAAGACCCGTTACCGGGCATACTTTTCAGCAAGTGAAACCATATGCCAACGAAGAGTACACACCTCATCTTAAGGAGGTAACCAGCTCCTTGGTGATGAGGGTTATGTCCGTAACCTGCTCTAACACTAGTTTTGATTTAGAGGTAGCTCACAAAATCACTAAAATGTGAAGATTCATATTGCTAAAAACTAGTGGAACTGCCTGCATTTCGGGAGTTCCGGCCGGAACCCTTGGCTTGTCCTATCATGCTTTCCAACCCAGGTTCTTGAGCTAAACCGGCTCAACCCAGCCGATTCCACTATACGTACAATAGCATAATTCATGTGAATAACAGCAAATGCAGGTGGCCTGCAACCGCTAACCAGCTTGCAAAATGAACAAACAGAAATGTGATAACACAACACAAGCACTCCAGATTGAAATGCAGCGAGATTGAAGTGAGAAGAGATTCACTTACACACGCACACGGTTGAGCAGGATTTGCATGAGAGCTCTTGCTTGGGGATGCATCAAGATCATGGTCGCTAATCTGTTGCCAATTCAAAAAAACATATATAGATATATGTGTGTGTCTAGAGGTCTACAGAGGCATAGAACACATTGCCCGATCACCTGATTTCCTCATTCTGGATGTGGCGGGTCTTTTGATTTGAATCAAAGCCAGGAATCTCCTTCCTTCATGATGGATGCGCCCACATACAGCGATCAATTCTTCCCAATGCGGAGAAATCGAAGAAAACCTAATGGATGCATGGATGGATGGATCGGAAATATATGCGAAAAAGGTAAGGAAGGATGGATCGCGCGGCGAAGGAATGATGAGAGGAATGGCAGAGCAGGCAAGGTGAGGAAGGAAGAAGGAAGGGGGGGGGGGTGGGCGCCCCATTGCTTGGATTTCGCCACGTCGCATGCCTAGAACTTGAACGGTTTTCAGTGGCTGATCATGGGAAACGTGGCAAGATCTAAAAGTTATGACAAAATTGTTGGGGGCGCGTTAAAATTCAGCTTGGTGGCATTAAGATACACATTAATTGATGAAACACATTGGTGCATTTATTCATAGGAAAAAGTAGTAGGTACATTGATGAAAAATATACAGAGACCCATTGCAGTAAAGTTAAGATTAATCCAAATCTTAGATGGCCAAAGACAACAAAAAAGAAGGAATAACAGGCCGAGCTTACAGCCAAGCCTCGCACCAGGACCCGCATAAGAAAGAAGTCGAGCTTGATTGCAACGCCGAAGGAACCTCAAAGAGCATGTTGGAAAGGGTTTGCTTGTGCATGGGCTCCAAGAGGGTCTCTTGCAGGTGATCAGAGTTGAAAGTGAGGAGTTGCTCAAAAGGAGGAAAACAAGCTTGGGCAGAGAGGGGGAGGAGCTCTCGCACAGCGATGAGGAGGTGCTGGAAAGGCAGAGAACCGCTATCCACGTGAGCAATGCAATCCGCCAAGAGAGGGCGAAAGCCATAGAGGAACCGAGAAGCAAAGCAGGGGCGACAAGAGCCCAGCTCCCAAGAAAAGCTACAAATGCAGAAGAAACCGTAGAGAGAAGACCCACACCTCCACAAGAAATGGGTAACCGAGCCTGATTCCGAACTGAAAGAGTCTCCACACCATCCAAAAAACCTGGGCCCAAAAGGCGACCAGAAACAGCCATAATAGAGTTGTTAAAGGAAGAGAGAAAATGCAAAAAGTCCTGAGCAGGGGGGAAAGTCCGCGGCAGATAAGAAGGACGCTGGATAAAGCAAGACGTCAAGATGCCAAACGCGACCTGAGTGTCGCCCAACCGAGGAAGCAGATCTGAATGAGCAACATCCTCCTGGAGAGCCTCACCAAGGAAAACAAAACAGAAGGAAGCAGACCCAAAAGGAACACCCAGAATGCGAATGCCATCCGAAGGAGCAAGGAAACCTTGAGGAGGAACAAAGTTCGAGGGAAGACCTGCTGGAGACCACACTGAACACTTGCGAGGTTGAATAGACAAACCAAGAGAAGCCAGCTACTCAGAGAAATGATGAAATGCGAGGAGCACCGTAAGAGCAAGACGAACATTATGAGTGTCATCAGCAACTGATTGCGCAGTTACGGTCTACGTCTTGCTGATCCATATCACAATCGGCTGCTATTGTGCATCCTCCTGAGATGCTCTTGCAGTCATCAACAACAGTATCAGCAAAAGAGGGAGCGAGTGTGAGAGGAGCTAAAGCTCGAGCTGGGCGAGAATACTCACCAACTTGCCCAAGATGTAGGGTGCGACGAAGGTGACGGTGGAAAGGTGGAGTGCCTTGAGGTTGAGAGTCCTGTGAGTTGCGAGCAGCAAGTGCCTGACAACGAGCAAAGTGTTCATCATGAAGCGTTTCCCAGTCTCCCGATAGAAAGCGACGAAGGAGAGCACGAGTTTCTCTATGACCAGCATCCCCACCCCTCGGAGGGAGGACTAGACACCAAAGAGAAAACTGAAGAAACAAATTCCAAGCCGCAATGTCAAAGGGGTCAATAGCCAAGCGATCAAGAGACGCATAGCAACTTGAGTTTAATGACGGAGAGCGAGAGGAATATGAAAGTAGAGCCTTGGACGAGGGAAGACTAGAGTAATTGGAACTGGAATATTGGGTGCTCGAAAAAAATAATCGGTGCTCAGAAAACCTTTTTTAAGTTATCACAAAAAAATTGCCGTTTTATAAATTTTTTGATTTTTTCACAACTATCACTAATGAAAGGATATATATGCCTATATAAAACATGGTTAAAATTTTCATAATATCGATTTTTGAAAAATAATGCCGATTCCATTCATATGCCAATCTTCCCATGCATGGCAAATAAAAATCAAACTATTAATATATACATTATTAATAGTTAAAAGGGCACTGTATGTTTACGAGTTTTGCCAACGTGTATGCGTAGCCTCAAATGCGAAGAGGCATGCAAGGAGCTACTCCTAACATGGTCAAGGCCTACTCTCTTTATGCTACTTGACATGCCTAGATAGGAAACCAAAATTATCATCCCATGTAGGTTTATCTTGTATTTTTTGGCACCCTATGCAACCATAACCGTACATGATAGATGGTTGTTCATAGCATAAAGTACTAAGCTCCACGTGCCCTCAAACAAATGGTCCACTCGCGTATTTAGACACCCAATTGCACCTAAATATTATTGTGTAGCAATGTGACTATCCCCATACACCTGGGTCTAAAAAAACGACAATGCTTTAAATGTGTGTTGCACCTAGATGACCATCCAATAGTCATGATTAAGTGAAAAATTGTGAAGTGATTGGTGGATGATAATCGGTGTTATTCTAATTTTACAATTACACATTAGCAGTTCTGTAGTTGATCTATAGATCGTTTATTCAATGGAGCATGAAGACGTAGATGGGTAATGTATGTGCAGATTTGTAGTATTTCACATTCCTCGAAAAAATCTTGGGTGCATGAAATGTTGAGTAAAACACTTTGACGCATTCTTTGCTTGTTGAAATTTGCATATAAAATTGCAGACTATGTAGAAATAGTTTATTTCTACAATTTCTTAACAACATTCAAGAAAACAAGTTCAACAAGAAACCAAAAGTTTAAGGATTAACATTTGCATGTACTTACAAGCAAGAGATGGTGTCATGAGGAACTACGTAAAGTAATCACTATGCTAACTTCCACATTTGTGCTTCACCTTCAATACAAATCCAAAGAAAATTAGTTAGGACTTGAATTTGCAAGTTGGGCAAACTAAGCAATGGAGCAATGTATGCACATCTCCAAGAATTTCCACTCTTGTCAGTCACCCATTCATCTTTCTTGGCATGGTCTTCAACAAAGTCTTTGAATGGACTCAACGGACTTGTTCATATTACATCGACCACCAGGAGATGGGTCTTGAGCAAGCTTGGCCAAGCGAGCTTTTCACCATTGCACTTTTTATTTTTCCTCTAGTATCTATCTTTCTAGCACGATAATTATTGATCATAAACTCAATCTAGATGTCATTTTATGTTTGTTTGCAATTTTTTTGTGATGAAAAATATTGATAGGAAAAAATGAATCTAGTGATGATTGAGTGCATTCACATAAATTAGGTAAGTAGTTATAAAGTCAATTGTTTGACACATTAAGTAATGTAAAGTGTTACAATAAACATAATTGAGAGGATTTCAATAAACAATAAGATATTGTTATTGTGATTTTTTAACAATGAAACATTAGTATGACACATACACAAAATGAAAAAAAGTGGTACTATGATTGTTGAAACGAATCCAAAAATGATGGAAGATAAGCAAATAAAACAAGGCCTTGTTGATTTTGAAATTGAAATATCAAAACTATCTAGACCAATCTCATAAATTTTAGTAACATGACTCACATCAACATGTATGTCTACTAGAGAATATTTGGAGTGTGAAAGATTTCAGATCCTTAAGATCCAATCTACTTGAATGATCTTTGGTTAGAAAGAGAAATACACTACCAATTTCACCAATGTAAAAGAAAGAGAAATACACTACCAATTTCACCAATGTAGAAAAATCAGCATCTACACACAATTTGAGATGCAAACACTAATAGAACTTGATCAAACTTGAATGAAATGATTATGTACTGTTGCTCTCCGTACAAAACCAGCAAGCTACTGTATTTCACACGTGTGGATCCAAAAATAGCAAATATAGATCATTCTACACATAGAATTGCAAGCAATCACCAAGATAGTGCACCAATGGATAGTATAACCCAAGAGAACCATGTATAAGCATGAAATGAGATAGAGAAGAGAGAAGATGACTCTCTCCATGAGTTACATCCTTTTATAGCAGGTCCAAACCCTATTTGGCCACTTGGCTTTCCCACCAAAATGCTAACCCTACCAATTTTGGGTCTAGATTCAATGTACCCAACTTATTCAAATTGAATCTACTCAAACTCGCATTCTATCTTTCCCACACTTTCAAAAAGTGTTTATTCAGATGAAATTTAGACTAATGAGCTTTGAAAAGTCAACCTCTAAGTCTAAAACAAGTTTTGGCCTCAATATGCCAAATATGGAAATATTGCAAGATGTGATGAAACTAGTTGAATCTTTCACACTCCCTCTTCAACTAGTTTTAGCATAGACTTTGATAATACTCCAAGTGAAGTCCTATGCTTCATGAACAAGTCTTTTCCCAATGCTTTGGTGAAAATATCAGCTACACATTCCCTTGAAGACACATGTTGAAGCTCCACCTCCTTTGCAATGACTCGCTCCCTCACAAAATGATATTGTATCTCAATATGCTTGCTCCTAGCATGAAAGATAGGATTGGATGCCATTCTTTGGGCTGATTGATCGTCACAAAAGATGATTGGGCTCTCTGAAAAATCCAGCAAGTGAAGATCCTTGATCATCCTCTTGATCCATACCATCTCTTTTGTGCAATGTATAAGAGCTTTGTACTCGGCCTCACTAGATGACAATGAGATAGTGGCTTGTTTCTTTGACATCCATGATATAGCTCCATCACCTATGAAAATACGATAATAACTAATGGATTTCCTATCCATTATATCTCCAGCATAGTCTGAATCTGAAAATCCAAAAAGATTAGGTGATGATCCCTCATACAATATGCCAAAATCTCGAGTTCCAATGATGTACCTCAAAACTCGCTTTCCTAGCTTCCAATGCTCCTAGCATAGTTTTTGCCAATAGACTTTGATCCATCATAAGAATGATCTTCTTCCTAAGAATAGATCTCCTTTCAATGATCATGTAATGTTCAAAGTAGAAACAACCATAATTGATATAGAGAATAGTGTCCACTTGGGATGCTTCACTATTTCTTACATCAATTTTACATGTAAAAATGTGACTAGAACATGAAGAATCAAATAGAATGTAAATGAAATGATTCCACCATGCTTCCAACTCTGAACTCTCTGGAAAAATACAGCAAACAAACAATAAATGTGAGTGATCAACTTTTGCTTGCATGTCTCCTCCTCCTTTGTCCTTTGTTGTCTTGTATCCACCATGATACTCCATGAATGAGCCTCCATCTTCATCTTGCCACAAGAAACCATCAAATCTTGGAAATCCATGAGTAGGTGAGTACATAAATGATGCAAATCCAGTACCGCATGACTCCATAAACCAAGTAGTTTGCACTAGTCCATCTTCAAGATCTACTTGACACAAGAAAATGACCATGAATTCACCAAAAATTGACAATCTCCAAGTATTGGCACCAAGTAGCTCAACACTTGAGAACTTAGCCATGGATGAGTGACATAATGAACCTCCAATAGCTTCATTTCCATCAGCAAAATCAGCCAAGAATGCTAATACAAATCCAACATCAAAACAATGCTCACCAATGTAGCTAGTTTTACCATATCTTGACAATTTGCACACATCCACATAAAATTGCTCAAACATGAGATAGAACAAGTAAAGTAAACTTGAAAAACACTTCCTTGCTGTTCCTTTGACCTTACTTGAGTCTTCAATATGCTGTAAAAACATATCCATAACACCTTTGCCAATTACCTCTCCTTTGACATAGCATTTGCATCCAAAGGTTCTTAGAAAGTTGACACTCGGCCTCCTCTTGAATAGCATCTCAAAAGGTGTCCTTCCATCCAAAATAGCACTCGGCCACCTATTGCACAAGAAACTGGCACACAACAAAGTTTGATCCCAAAATGGTTTGTCAAGATTAGCACTTAACCTCATAGCTTTAGCACTTTCACATAAAGTCCTATTATTCCTTTCAGCCACTCCATTTTGTTGTGGAGTCCTTGATGTTGTATACTCCCTCTTGATCCCATGCTCATCACAAAAGGCCTTGAACTTGTTAGATATGTACTCACCACCATTGTCACCTCTCAAGCACCTGATCTTTGTGGAGAATTGGTTCTCCCTTGCATTCTTGAACTTGACAAAGACATCATACACTTCATCCTTGCTCTTTAGTAGATAGATCCAACAAAATCTACTAAAATCATCAATGAATGTTACATACATCTTAGCTCCACTATTGCTAATTGAAGTAAATCCATGAATATCCGAATGTACAAGTTGAAAAGGCTTTGTAGATCTAGAAATAGATCTAGTATAAGGTAGTCTATGTGACTTAGACAAAGCACAAGACTCACAAACATACTTGTCATTACTTAAGAAACTTGGAAGACCAATCACAACCTTCTTCCTTGCCATTACCTCCAATGACTTGAAGTTGAGGTGTCCCATCCTTTTGTGCCAAATCTCTTGAATAGAAATTTGCTCCCTTGCAACACATCCAACTTGGTTAGCAATAGCACAAGCATCAAGTTTGAACAACTTCCCTTGCCTTTTACCTTTTCCAATCAAGACATCCTTCCTTTTGATCAAACAAGAATCTCCATCAAACTCCACCTTGAGGCCCTTACTTAGCATTTGACTCACACTAAGCAAATTCTTGGTAATAGATGGAATAAACAAGACATCCTCGAAATGAACATTCCTATTTGTAGAGAGAGAAATAGGAAATGTGCCAATCCCTTTGATTGCACACTCACCATCATTGGCCGTGTAGATCACCCTCTTGTCATCTCCATATGCCAACAAAGAAGTGAAGTACTCTTTGTGAGAGGTCATGTGTGAACTTGCTCCACTATCAATCCACCAAGGATCTAGCTCTCCATCATTAGCAAGCATACATGAAGACATCACAAAAGCATCATCATTTGCATCTTGCACATCCAAACCATCCTCATCAAGAGTAAGATTACCTTGCTTGTCTCCTTGATCTCTCTTCTTCTTGTAGCACTCACTTGCAAAGTGTCCTTTGATGCCACAATAGAAGCACTTGAGCTTTGATCTATCCTTCTTTTTGTCACTTGAAGAAGCATCCACTTGATCTTGCCCTTTAGACCACTTGCTTTTGGTTTTGCCCTTGAATTTGCCCTTTGTAAACATAGCATCCTTTTGAAGTGTCGATGTAGATCCACCTCTTGCTTGAAGCCTATATTCCTCATTGATCAAGATCTCTTGAAGATCCATCAAACTTGGCAAAGTCTTTTGAATAGCAATACTTTGAACAATGTTAGCATGAGCATCTAACAAGCCATTAAGAATCACTTGAATAAGCTCTCCTTTCTTAATGCTTTCATCTATGCAAGCTAACTCATCATTCAATGCTTTCATTCTCAAAACAAAAGTACTTGGACTTTCTTCATTCTTTTGCAAACAAGAAAAGATTTGCTTTCTTAGAGTCAACACTCTAGAAGTAGACTTGGATTCATAAAGCTTCTTCAATGAATCCCAAGCTTCCAAAGATGATGTGCACTTATCAACTTCCTTGAGAAGTTCATTGGTAACAATCATCTTTATCATGTGTAGAGCCTTCTTGGCCCTCTTGTCATACCTCAATTGATCTTGTTGTGTTGCTGGTCTCTCCTCCAAACCTACAACAATATCCAAAACATCATTCATCTCAAGAAGTGACTCCATCCTCACTTTCTATAATGAATAGTTACATGAGGTAAGCCTATCATTGGCTTCCAACATGACTCAAATTGAGGTTGCCATGTAGTAACGACCTGATCTTCTCTTTCAACCTGTTTCAATGCACAAAGCACTCCTTTGAACAACAACAAATGCTTTCAAAAGAAATCCCCAAGATTTGAAGCTATCTCACAAATTCTCTTCTAGCACTTATCCAAGCAAATCAACACATACAATCATGGAATCTTGATCAACCTATGATCTATCCTCAATCTAATGACTTGCCACTTTCTAAGATTGAAACACACTCAAATGAAGTCCAGCAACCTCACTATCTAGAGATCCAATCAAAATTAGGGTTTTGACAAAATCACAAAAAATTGACTATTCCAAATCTACATGCAAATGCTGAAAATTTGATATGCAATCTATAAGCCACCACT
Organism: Diphasiastrum complanatum; assembly: GCA_029204225.1. NCBI lineage: Eukaryota > Viridiplantae > Streptophyta > Lycopodiopsida > Lycopodiales > Lycopodiaceae > Diphasiastrum > Diphasiastrum complanatum. The sequence goes on from CM055092.1 coordinate 79,003,980, forward strand.
TAGGCTGAACCAATGATCCAAAAATTGGCCAAATCCAGCATGTAAATTCAAAAAACGGATATGAACAAGTACATTGACCTATTTAGTGTTTTGATCTACAAAAGATCCAATCTACAAAAGATCCAATCTACAAAAGCAAGAAATCCAATTTTGGTGTAGAATCCTCTCTAGCATGCTCTAGACTTGATATCTTCACCAAATCATTGATAGATCTGATTTCCTCCTTCATAACCTGAAACACAAGCTCTGATACCATGTGAAAGATTTCAGATCCTTAAGATCCAATCTACTTGAATGATCTTTGGTTAGAAAGAAATACACTACCAATTTCAATGTAGAAAAATCAACATCTACACACAATTTGAGATGCAAACACTAATAGAACTTGATCAAACTTGAATGAAATGATTATGTACTGTTGCTGTTCGTACAAAACCAGCAAGCTACTGTATCTCACACGTGTGGATCCAAAAATAGCAAATATAGATCATTCTACACATAGAATTGCAAGCAATCACCAAGATAGTGCACCAATGGATAGTATAACCCAAGAGAACCATGTATAAGCATGAAATAAGATAGAGAAGAGAGAAGATGACTCTCTCCACAAGTTACATCCTTTTATAGCAGGTCCAAACCCTATTTGGCCACTTGGCTTTCCCACCAAAATGCTAACCCTACCAATTTTGGGTCTAGATTCAATGTACCCAACTTATTCAAATTGAATCTACTCAAACTCGCATTCTATCTTTCCCACACTTTCAAAAAGTGTTTATTCAAATGAAATTTAGACTAATGAACTTTGAAAAGTCAACCTCTAAGTCTAAAACAAGTTTTGGCCTCAATATGCCAAATATGGAAGCATTGCAAAATGTGATGAAACTAGTTGAATCTTTCACATGGAGTAGTTCTCTCTTCTTAAGCTGAGATTGGTGCATACACATATTGTGATTAATGTCTAGTCCTAGCATGCGTAGTAGAACATAGTGAATATGCTTGCATGCAAAAATGGTTGGTTTTCTTTTTCTACGAGAAGTGATTCGATCACCTAATAGGCCTGGTTTACTGTACATTGGTGTCTCTCCAACTGTATTGGAAACTACTTTACCTATTATCGACGGGCTCGGTGTGGCATTGGTCCTAGACGTGGCTCTATAATTAAAGAGCCTCCAAACTAGGGCCGATGTGCTTACCTTGCAAAAAAGCCTACTGCTTGGTGCTTTGGCATAGTGCATTTGCCATATCAATAACTACAGTAACATAACGCCTAATTTGTGATTTATTACCCTCACCTGCCAACCAACTAGCATGTTTTGACTCTGTGTGGTAGAGATGTCTTTAATGTTGTTGGCTTGAATCAATGTTAAAAAATGTGATCTAACAATACATCAACTTATAAAAGACCAATTTATTTGATGATTTCATAAAAAAAAATGGAAGACCAATGCAGTTGATGGTTGTAAAAAAACAAACATGAACCAAACATCTTACCCCAACTAAAAGATGTCTCCAGTGTGCATAACATACATTCCACCAACTCAACCAACTCCATCTAATTTTACTTTGATCTAGAGCGAGGCTTCTTTGACTTCTCCGTGAATTCTCCTTTTAAGTAAAAACTTCTGGTTCCATTTGAAAAACACAGTCTTCTGTCTGAATCAACCACCATGTCCTATTTGTGTGGCACTGATAGATTTTCATCGCAACCAAGCGGAGTGTTGCACCTAGTTCCAGTGAACAAAAAAAGTTTGAAGATACACAAAGTTATTTTATTTGAAGTTGTTACTTGTCTTTGTTGGCTATTCCTTTTTATGTTTGTTGGTCAATTGTAAAACTAGCCCTTCATTTGAAATTTGGCTTTGCTTGTGCAAGTACTCCTTTTGAAGTTTTTTGATATGTATTTGGCTCACCTTGAGCCACTGAGGGAAAATGAAATTATTGCAAGAGAATAAGAAAGAAGGTTGCCAAAAAATTTTGAGGTTAAGGAAAAAGCTCTCATTAGTTTGGAGAGTACGAGAAGACATGCAAAACAAACTGAAGATTTAGGATGAGAAGCTTCGAGAATGAGTGCACAAGTGGAAGTCTTGAGGAGGAAAGCCACCTAATTAGGCCACGATCTTGATTTCTTTGTGAGAATTTTTTTTTTTCCTTCCTATGGCTGGTCGTGGAGCCCTCCTATGTGATTTCTTGTGAGATAAAGGCCTATCCTCCTGTGGGTGGTTGTGGACTTCTAGGAGAAAAGAGCTCTTCGAAGATTGATGACATCTTAACACCTGCTCTGCCTTCATTGAGATACAGGTTTTCGTCTCTATAAATGAACCCAACAACTTTGTAAAGCTAGATTCAATAAGGTCAATAGGTTGTCAAGATAGTGTAGATATGAGGAATATGCCTTCTCAAAATTGGACTTGGATTTAACTCAGTTTGATTGTCCATTTTTTGGTATTTTTTTAGGTTAATTATGTTTAGGCTAACTAAGTTTGCATGCGAGCAGAAATCTTTCCATGTCACAATTTCTAATGGTTCAAAAGGTATTAAGTTTTTAAGGTTTAAAAAGTTCAAAAAGATTCATAGGTTTTTTAGTTGTTCAAAAGCAGTTGGTTTTAGTTATAAATTTCATGATTTAGGTTAGGATTATATTCTAGCTTTTCACCGATGTCATGATTTGTACACACAATGGATCACATTGTTGGTGCACTTATCGTGTGGTATCCCATTACTTACCACTCTTTCTAGGTGAGATTTTGTGTGCTTTGACTTTACATTTCATACAAATTTGGACATGACTTCATGCGAAATATTCTAGCGACAACAATTTTTTCCCAATCATCAGACATTTCTGATTGATGCCTATGTGATGGAAGGAAGATAAGAAGGATTATCTTTTATTTCCACTGATTTTGATGTACTTTGGATTTAGGCTATATATATGCATCCAACTTGTTTAGATCCACGTCTTAATCTATGCATTATGTCTCTGAGCATTGTATTCATGATTTGTCATAAACACAGCCTGCAATTGATGACTATCTTCTCTCTTTTGTCTCTTAAATGAATATCATGCAATACTAAGTCATCGAACAAGATCTATGTTGTGTAATCCAATAAAATCCATGTTATGTGATCTAATAAGATGGAGATAAGTAGTGAAATAAGATCTACCTCTCTCACCTTATGATAGCCATTCCATGTTTAAACATTTTAAATGTCTATTTGCACATACATTGTAGAATGCTTGTAAATCTCAAGTGTTGTGTTGATACTACAGTGATTTATAATCCATTATGAGAGGAACACAAGGACCCAAAGGGAGACTTTCTAGCATAATGAATGTACTATTCTTGTTGCTAAATTGGTTTGTTGATAATCAACAAAAAACTTTTGATTGTAAGGTTTATATGATTGGCAATTACATGTGTTTTGCAGTCTTACAAGAAATGCGACCATGTAAATTTACTAAATGAGATAGGTATTATTGCTGAGGGTGAAATCATACATGCATCATCAATAGAATTGTTTCACAATAGGCCACTAGTAGGGGGGGTCATGATGCTAAAGCTACCAGTTCCAAATGAAATAGCAGAAATGTTTGTTCTTAGTGATGCTATAGGAAGCATCATTGCATGACATATTGTAATGTTGTTGAGCTAATTATTACATAATTTTGTAGCATGCATAAAGGATAATCAAGTAACAAAACCATGTTTGGAAGAACCACATCTGTCCATAAATGTTTCCAGGCTCTACAAGCCAACCTGCTTGTCGCACCAAGTATCGTTGCAGCAAGTGTGCACTCGGTGGCCAAATCTTCAAAAATTATCAGGGAAAAAAAATTTGGCAATTCAGGTACATGTGCATAATGTTGTTGCTAATTCACTATGATGCATGAAACTAGAGTTGTTATTCTAAACCGTGTCCATTGTCCAAGCAGAGTCCAAGATCAGTTATTGAAGGAGATACAACTCCATAAAAAAAAAAGGAAGTCTAAAAAAACTTCATTATCATCATGAATGCAACTCGGCTGCTTTGTGTCTTGATAAAGTTGTTACATGAACAAATATACTTGGTGGTTATCAATACACATGCTTTGTGGTGTTTGAAGAGTTTCTACACAGTGGTGGAGGATGATGAGGATGACTAGGAGGATGAGGATGGACTCGGATGGATCTTTTTTACAACAAGGAGCTGCATCTTGATTTACCACATGAAGTCATGGAAAGATTGCAGGTAAGTATTATTTTTAAATAAATTCATCCATTATTTGTTGGGTTTCATTATCGTATCTTAATGTTATTATGTGTGTCGATGTTTAACACTCGTTTTGTAGATTGTGAGAAAGACTACCCCACCGAATATCCCTCTATGTCGTTTGATTTTGAACACTTCCATTCGACAATGGAAGTGATTGCTACAAGCGATTGTCCAAGGAATTCTCGTTGCATGGGTATGTCAAACAAAAAAGAAAATTCATATGCTCTATGAAGATGCCATCTTCTGGCACATTAGAGGAGTTCTAAATCCAAAAAAGACCCTTTGTAAAGATTCTTTTTATATTTTTTCTCAATTTTTTTTTCTTACACATGGACCAATTAAGGCACTCAAATTTGAAATCTACATAATGTAACTTTTTGAGACAACATTTCGATTCTACACTAAAAATGGCATAACTTTTTAGTGATAAGTCCGAATTTAGCGGAGTTTGGTGCATTGAAAAGCGCTTGACAAGCGCTTTCCAATGATTTCTTATATGACATACTTTTGAGCCACAATTAAGAAGATATGGCAAGTCAAAAATATTAGTGCTATAATATTTTAATAATATAAACTACATCTTGCACGAATTTTTAAGGGATCTTTTTGGAGTCCCAAACTCCCCTAATGAATGCTCTTGCAAATTTCCTCATGGGACCCTGTTTGGCACAAAATAAGCACTGATTTTGAGGAAGAATTGAAAACGAATACCGAGTGGGTGTGTTAGAAATCATACACACAATTGCATGTTTTTTTTTCTATGTGTAGATTTCTTATTCTCTTCAAATTTCTCTGCCACTATTGCGAGACAGCCTCATGTAAAAGTTACAATCATTGAGATGAGTGACCAAAATGAGGGTGAGTTGTTGACAGTCCTTGCAAGAATGAACTAGTAAGAACTACTCTCTTGTTTGAATACATAAAATTTGTCAAGATGACTAGCAAATGTGTTACAATAGTTAACCATAATACTTCACTTCCAATAATTCAGGTTAAATGAAACTGGGTTCATAAAGACCAAAGTCAGTGATAAAATTTGCATGATACGTGTCCTTAAACAATCTGACAAACAAAGTTTGTTAAAGCATGTGCTTGACAAAGACAAGGGATGGATGGCAGAATAATTGAGTCTCGAGGACAAAAAAAATGGACATCGACCTTGATATGATTGTCCACTAGCCATTTTGAGCCAAGTGGTGTTCCAAACGTGTTGTTGAGATTTGTTCCGTCTGGTATCTCATTGTTTTTTATTTTTTTCACGTGGACTTGTTGCTATGGTGCTAGTTTCTTTTCTTTTTTTGACGAACTCACGGACGTGCGAGACAGAAAGGCATTGCTTCCACCAGATAATTATCAGATTAAATGGGATAAATGTTGTTGATGTCAAGCAAACTAAAGACTAGCAAGTATGCGACACTAGCCAATCTGGCCAATGAGGACCAATTTTTCAAGTAAGTGCCCATCTTGTGCGTTATTAGAAAGTTTTTACTGTATTTATTTTTTAAACTTTTATATTTCTTGTTGTGAAGTATTGTGCTGAAAGTGGATTGTGAGCACCGGCCATGAGAAGTTACAGAAGAATGCCTCTGCAACATCACGTGTGCAAAGTTTTCTGATATAAGAAAGACACACATTGCTAATCTTGTGAAGGAAGTGCTTCGAGATCAAATTATAAAGGTTGGCACTACCATGCTATGCTCCATCGAAGCCCACTATAATCGACAAATCTCTGGTGGATTTGTCATGCACATGCTCGAGCAAAAAACGATAGTACTTTTCATATTTATTTCTCGAGATGGTGGTGTCATTGCTTATTTTATATTTCCAAATGGCAACCAGGTCTCTAGCTTGCTGCACAACGAGTCGTGCACATGTATTAAAATTCATGTATATGTGCATTTTTGAATGATTGATGTTGTCTTGGTGCTAATATTATAATGGAATCAAATTTATAAATTCTAAGGTGGCGAATGGATCTAAGAGTGGTTTGATATAAGCATAATTGTTATGATGAGCAGTTTTTGGAGCCCATGGGTATTCGAAAATTGTCCATGGTGGCTTGATTTCCTACAAGTCAATATCTCATCGAAGAGAAAGATGATTTTCTATGAGAAAGTCGATCTATGCATATTGAATAAAATCGCTTTTGGTATCATTGTAGTAGTTAAAATTTATCTCTTGTAAGTGATATATACCATTTGTGGCTATAGACCAAGCATTTGAGATCCACCAAAGATTGCACCCGAAAATCAAACCCCTCGTCTGCATCTATAAATCATTGCATTATGATTGAAAATATTTCCCACGAGGTTTGAATATTTATGAGGTGTAATGTGTTCCATTCAAACTTGGTAAGGCTCTTGCAAGGACTGAAGTTGATATTATGGGCAGAGTAAGCTTGTTGAAAGAGGTGATTGAGCTCTTATGAGAGGGTCCGACAAACCTCCACATTCATGGTGCCTTTATGAAATCACCTTGTGTTGTCGCTACTATTCCGAATGCCCTTATGGCTAATGGCCTAAAGCCACACACTCCTAAATAGAATGAGCTTCACATAGATCATGTGGAAGGGATTTTTGCATTGGCAAATAGAATTCTTGCAGATGAGAAATTTCTTGTGCTCATGCATGGCTATTTGAAAAAATATGTTATTGCGACCTGTGTAGCTAAGTATGGTTACAAAAAGTCTCGATACCAACTCATCAGTTGTAGCATTGCACCGTTCTACTCATTGGATATGGAGGTAACCACTTAATATGGTTTCTTCTCAATGTACTATATAATTAATTCCTTGATATAGCTATAAATTATGGGTTTGATGATTCTAATTTTATTATTAATGCAGGTGCACACTCTACTCATGGCTGCGTATAAAAGAATTGAGACCCTTGGTGGCCGATATAATATGGAACAGTTTAGAGATAACAAAATAAGCCGGATAAGTCCATTCAAAGACTTTGTTGAAGAACAAGTCGGGAGGGATGAATGGGTGATTGACAATAATGAAATTTTTTGGAGAGGTACTTACATTGCTCCATTGTCTAGGTTATCCAAATTTGTACATACAAGTCTTAACTAGTTTGCTTTGGGTTTGTATTGAAGGTGAACCACAAAGGAGCAAAGCTTTTATGACATACACGGTCTGATTTTTTTACCAACCCTGGTGATGTGCTCGTAAATGTATTGGTGTGCTTCTACATGTTGCTTCCTCCCTAAGTAGACATGCGGTGGGCTTAGAGGCTGAAACCAATTTGCACAATCAAGTTTTGATTCCTAAATTCAAAAAATCCTAGGTAGTTGTATGAATGAGCTTAATAATTATAATAGCATGCATTGTGTAAGTTATATCAAGGATGAGATACATATATGTGTAGGAATTCCAATATATTAGCATAGCGTGTCTTTTCCTTGGAGTTGCTTGCTATTTAGGTTGATAGCTCACTAAAACTTTATACTTCATTGCAATTTCTTTATTGGACTTAAGCCCAAATTTGCAAGTTGAACACAATGTAACATTATAAACTTCAGTTTATAAGTTGTGCATACATAGTTTGAGCCCTCAGTTAACCAATAAGTCTTTTAAAACCGAGTAAATATAATTATAATAAGGTCACAACTTGGACTTATATACGCAGGACATAGTGTTGAAACAATTGCTTATGAAATATGCTTCTGTGACCTCTGCACCAACCATGTGATTCAAACAATTAGAAAAAAGCTTGTATACTTTCTACTATGTACTTAAAGTTTTGTATGCTATTTTTAATGTCCAATTATGTGATGCATATTCTCATTGGTTTCTCATAATGGAAATAACTTATATGAAGTCGTAATAGAAACACTATTTAGAACTATACAATAGTATGCAAAATATTAGACTCATATCTCTTCTTATATAAAAGAGAGAGATATAGAAACACCAATGTTAGATTTTGGAAGACATGATTGGATATTTTTTGTAGTTGAGTCATTGGAAAAAGCAAACTGGAGAAACTAGATTCATCTTATCACCTAGTTGAAGACAATTTGGATGTATCACGATATTAAATCTTTTTAACCGAAATCTCTTAATATTATCACTACATTAATACATGTATCACACAATGATAATAGACATAATTATAAAAGCCACATCCGTATCTTTTTACTGAATTGAAATTACATCTACATAACACAATTACTCTAAATAAAAAATAGGGCAATCTTTAAAAACTTGTTGGAATTCAAAGAGTAGAATAGTGCAACGCTACAATGGATGAGCTGGTATCGAGACTCTTCATGATCGTACTTCGATGCACACATCACCATGACACATTTTTTTACATAGTTATGCATGAGCACAAGAAATTTCTATAAGAACTCTACCTGCCAATGCAAACGTTTTTCCATCTGATCTATATGAAGCTCATGTCAATTAGGAGTGTGTAGTTTTAGACCACTAACCATGAGCTTGTTCGAAATACTAACACAACACAAGGTGACACACATCTCATAGAGACGCCATAGGCTTATTATACAACTACACATATGTGTGTTTTGCCACGCGACGCCATGAAATGAATTTTTATAATATAAAATAAAAGATCATTTAGCCAACTAAAACATTTGACTTGAACAACACATCTATTAAATTCTTTAAAAAAAATCTCAATCTTATTTACCCAAATAAGGATGTAACACTTGCATCACTCCATTTATATTTTGCTTGGAGGTTCAATATAAGCAACAAAGCGGCCAAACGAGATGTCTTTGCACCAAGATATATTGGTATGTTTGATTCTTCTCTCAATTTTTTTTCCTCGATACTAATAAATGATTCACTATCATGTTCAGTGCGTTCTTCCACATCATGATGTTCATAGACGTTATTTATCAAGTTGTTCATGATTTCAACTTCATCTTGAATGCAAAAATCATTCTCAGCACTTGATCTTGATTTTGAAGAAGAAAAAGAAGAAGATCGAGGCTGATTTGCTTTGGCACGTTGTTGTTCATCTATTTTTATCATGACTCTCAATCCCATACGCTCACGACATGATAGTTGATTTATGTGCGACCCATCGTATGCCAATCTTGTTTTGGATATGGAGTGACTGTTGTCATCATCACTAGAGCTAGATGACAATTCATAGTCCTTCAAACATGAGAAAAAAAAAATTAAAACTAAAATTAAGGCATGCAAATCAAACACCATATCTTAAATTAAGGCATGCAATATGAAATATAAAAAAAACAATTAATTTACATTCAACATAACTTGCTCTCACTAAATAGATAAAATGTATTTTGATATTCACAAGGTACATGCTTGAGTTTGGCTCAAAGCCTTTTGTACACAACTTGGAAGAGGGCGATTGAAACTATATTTAATAAATAGCTCTTCACCACATTTAATGGGCCTTATCACACATACCATTACGTATGTAATTTTTGAGTTCCTAGAAAAGTATTTTTCCTTTCCATTGGTGCGTTCCTCGAAATCACAATTAGTTAATGATGGGTGCCCAATGGAACTATTTATATATGCAGCAATATTGCCATATGGTGATATCGTGGAATGAATAGAATAAATAGTAAAATTTGTGTGAGATGTTGTGGGATGGATAGAATCAATGTGAGGTGTCATGGGATGGATAGAATCGATGTGAGGTGTCATGAGATAGATAAAATCGATGTGTGGTGACATCGTGGAATGAATAGAATCCATAGTAAAATTTGTGTGAGGTGTTGTGGGATAGATAGAATCCATGTGAGGTGTCGTGGGATGAATAGAATCTATGTGTGGTGATATCGTGGGATGAATAGATTCCATGAAAAGATCTATGTGAGGTGTGGTGGAGTGAGTGACGTGCGAAATGGAAAGATGCATAACTTCCACATCATGAGGTGTGTAATGACTAGTGACATCATTATGATCATCAACAAGATCTTCGTCTAATGCCAAAGATAATCCAAAATCGATATTCCTTATCTTGTTGATAAGATTGTCAATCGACATGTTATAAGAGATTGACACCAATGTATTATTCTGCAAGAGTGAAACATTACACAAGCATTAGTTTTATTTTTTGTCAAAAAAATTATAAATATGTGTATGATAAAAACAGTACTAAATAGTCAAAATGTACCTCCAAATCCACATCGGGATCCTCAATGTGCTTTCCAAACTTCCACAAATGTTGCGCCACTATTTGTCTTTCTCGAATTTTCAATCATTTGCATTGTTGGCACTTGCAATATATCTTTTCATTGTACCTCTGTTGATACTAATTTCATTTTACAATTACAAAAATAATTAGCTTAATGTTACAAGCTAATTTATATGTGTATAAATACAATCCTAAGTTTTAAACAAAAAATTATATAGTACCTGCTATTTAGGTCAAGGCTGGGGACCAGAACTTGATGACGATGATGTTCCACTAAGTCTTTGCTCAAGCATTTGTGCTCTTTTTTGTGATTTCATTTTATAATAATATTGCATCTTCTTAAATTTTCGCTATCTTGTGGAGGCGTCAAGCTTTAAACAATCGTAGAAAAAAAACAAAAAAGTTATATCCAACACACAATGCTACAAATCCAAATGTTAAGTACATAATATCTATTGTACATTTAATAAATATACCTGTTTCGAGATATTTCCTCAATAGAAAACATATTCGCTAATGAACGATTAAATTTTATCTGCAATTTTTTAACAAAAATGTTAATGATATTGACAAAATACACTTGTCAAAATATACAGTTAAAATTGATATGTACACACAAATTTAACAAGATCCACGAATATCTTTATCACTAAAACATTTAGATACCTTACCAATGTAAAGTTGCTTGAACGAATATGGCATTGTCTAATTCATGAAGAAAAGAAGCAGATTCAAGCAAACTATGAAATAGAAGTTTGATTTCTTTTAACTATTTAGGAAACTAAGCCGTAATTAATACATATTTTTCATTTTTCATTAAAATCTTCAAAATATCGAGTTTGAAAAAATCAAGTAACTTGAATTTGATACTTACATGTGAAACAACTCTATTTTGGTCCCTATCGCTTGACATAGCCCATTGAATAATCATAATTAATCAACATCACATGAGATAGCTCAAACAGCTTGATGTCTATCACTGTAAAACGTCTCATTTTGGCACTTCTCACCTGAAGCTCCTCATAGAGTGATCAACTTTGAGGGATTTCATCCAAATAGATTAAATTTGTTGCCTATCGTTTGGGAATGCCAAAATTTGCTGTCCAATGTGTAATTTTTTTTTCTTATCACCCAATATGGCTCATCAAGTTATTAGACTCAACTAGTTTCAAATCTAATATATTTTGTTGCACCAGTTATTGTTGACATTTGATTCCTATCATATCAGATAGCTCAAATTTGCTATCTACCATTAAAGATAGTCGTATTTTTGGCCTTTATCACTCGAGATTGTCTATTGAGTGACGAAACCAATAGAATAGTGACTTCGAGACATTGAAATAGCTTGAATTTGGTACCTATCACTTGGAATAGCTCAAATTCGATGACTAACGTGTGATTTTGATGCTGATCACTCGACATGGCTGATCAAGAGATTAGACTCAACTAGTTTTGAATCTACTATGAATGAGATCTAATGACTTAGAAGATCTAGTAGAAGAGTTAGCAAATGGTTGTTTGCGAGCCTTTGAGAATAGCCTCATTTGCTTAAATCTGTTTACAATGCAAGTATCATAATAGAGCAAACACCTTCCTTAAAATGAACATCTAAACCACTATCCATTAGTTGCCCAACACCAAGCAAGCTCCTAATAAGATTAGAAACATAGAGTACATTTTCTATATCCAATATTTTAGAGGATCCAAGACTTAAAGAGATTGTTCCCACTCAATCTATTCTACATTCTTAATCACTTGCTGTTAGAATAGAGTTTTTACAACCTAAAAAAGATACACAAGTTGAGAAGAATTTCTTTTGGAATGTCATGTGGGAACTAGCCCCACTCTCAATCCACCATGTGTCATTGGAGTAGCTCTTGCTTGTTGGTGTAGATGCCATCAAGGATGAATCAATTTCATCCTCATAATCCTCAATGGTAAGGTTGTCTTGCTTACTCTCATCTTGTGCATTCTTCTTTTTGTAGCACTGGGATGCAAAGTGCCTTCCACAAAAGAAGCACTTTTGTTTGGCTTTGTCTTTCTTCTTTCCTTTAGAGCTTGATTCTTGATCATCATCACTTTTGCCATGCTTTGGATCTTTTTCTTGGACTTCCATCATGTAGTACATTTAGATTGATTGTTTTTTATCGCTTATCAATGGAATTGACCCCTATCATGCGATATAGCTCAAAATTATTGTCTATCACTTGAGATAAGGCATTGAGTAATCAAGTTAGAGTAATTTCGAGTTTATGACATTCATGTAACTTTGAATGTTGTGCTTACATTTGAGACAACTCAATTTTGGTCCTAATTACTCATCATTGTTCTTTGATTGATCATAATTGACCAACATCACATCAAATAGCTTAATCTGGTGTCTATCAATGTAAATAGCCCCATTTTGGTATCTCTATCACTCGAGAAAGTCAAAATTTGCTACCTAACATATGATTTTGTTGCTTATTACTTGACATGGCTCTATCAAGTTACTAGACTCAACAAGTAATATATTAAGACAACTCAAGTTCAACCCTTGTCGAACCCCTATTACACGCGATAACTTAAATTTTATGTCTATGCGTGGTTTTGTTGCTTATCACCCGACACGGCTCATCAAGTGATCAGACCCAACCAATCCCAAGTCTAGTATACTAGATAGCTCAAGCTTGACCCATTGTCAACGAAATTGACTCATATCACATGAGATAACTAAAATTTGATGTGTATATTTTGGAATAGCTCACTTTTGGTGCATATCACTAAAGGTTTCTCATAAAGTGACCAAATTTGAGAAATTGTGTGCTCATGAAATAGATTAAAGTCGATTCCCATCACTTTAGATAGTTCAAATCTAATGTCCAATACAAGATCTTGGTCCTTATCACTTGACATAGAAGATCGAGTGACTGAACTTGGTCAATCTATGATTTGGAACAATCAATTTTGGCCCCTGATAGATTGAATCTAGTCCTTGGGCAGGATGATTAGTCTGCTACTTGGAAGGACAAGAGAGCAATAGTTTTATTTTAAGAAGATATTACGGCAACAGAGATCTAATATAGGAGCATGAGCACTTCAACAGATGGACATTGCAAATGCTCAATTTTTCCTTGTCCCCCATTACCATCTCAAGAAAAACCCATATTATGCTCTCAATTATCATCTGAAATCAAATTCGACTGTGATACAATCAATTAGTCCTGGCGATCCTCTTAGCATTGCTGGTAGCACCTCTACACAAGACCACAGCCAAAGATTTCACAAACAAAGATGTTTGATCCATTCCTCAATGCTAGCAATCATCTAACAACGTCCCCCGAGTTATTTCCTTTCCATCCACTCAACATAAAGTCCAAAAACACCCCACCACATTCCCTTGCGCTCTTGTCAATTGCTCCCATCTCCATCCATCAACAATCGACCCTTCACGAAAAAAACCCACCTTCAATCCCTCCTCGGATTCCACCCACATAGATTTCAGATCTCTTCTATCCTTAATCTTCCTTCAACTGGCTTTAACCGCACAGCACACAACCATGTTTCTCGAAATCTATTAGCTCATTGGTACCATACTTCATGGAAGTAGTAGTATATCTAGTGTCCCTCAGTGTATTACAAAGAAGAAAAAGGAAGATTGCGCCCAGCTTAACACATGTTTTTTTATTTAAAAAAAAACGTTCCGACCCAGTACGTTCTGATCCAAAAGGGTCGGAACGGGTTTCTAAGGGACACATATATAACAAATTAATTAATACTTTATAAACTAAATAATGTCTACAACTTATATGCGACATCAAATCACATATTTACATTTGCCATTTTTTATAAATCAAATACATGGTCATTTTGTATCAACCATATCAAATCATCTACTTGTCTTATATCAAATCAAAATATAATTAATACTCATTTGTCCTTTTTAAAAAATCATCAAAATTTTCAAAAAAACATGGTCCTCTTGTATCCAAAATATGTCATATCAATCACATGCTTTTGTCCTTAAAAATTCATGCTTAAAAATATGTCATATCACCCACATGCTTTTGTCCTCAAAAAAATTTATAAAATAAGAGTCAAATCACTTTTTTAGTTCCATAATTTGTCTTTTTGACAAACCACTCGCTATATGACACCTTCCAAGCCGTAATCACGTATTTCTAGGCAAAAAAAATTGCGTGGCACTGCCACGCGTGGCAAAAAAATGCGTGGCAGAGCCACGCAACACTTGAAATCTGAAAACTGTATATAAATGCCCTCATTCAATATTTCTCCATGCTTTCTTGTGGATTTCTTGAGGCTCACTATCACACTCAAGCTCTTACACTCACTCTCAAGCTTTTAATCTCTCATTTCTCTCTCTCTCTCTCTCTCTCTCTCAATCTTTCACTCTCAATCTTTCATTTCTTTTCACTCTTCTCCACTCTTTTCTCAATCTCTCCACTCCTCTCTCTCTCTCTCTCTCTCTCTCTCTCTCTCTCTCTCTCTCTCTCTCTCTCTCTCAGAGTTGGGCGCCCAGCCTCTTCTCTCTTGTTTCTTGTGGAGATTGACTGATAACTAGATCTTGGTGACTTGTCTCTTGCTTTCCTACATCTCTCTCTCTCTCTCTCTCTCTCTCTCTCTCTCTCTCTCTCTCTCTCTCTCTCTCTCACACACACACACACACACACACACACACACACACACACACACACATACACACACTCATACACATTTTCATTTTTCACATTTGATACCTTTCCAAGTTCTTTTCACAACTTCATATATTTCTCTCAATAGTCATGTCTACTAGTGGTAGCAGAGCATCAAGGAGGGGGCCAAGATCTTCTTCCAGTGGAAGAGGACAAGCCTCGAGATCGGATTCCGATCGAGTGCGAGATTTTTATACTATGCTATCTCTCGAGGAAAGGCAAAAGATGAAAGCCCTTTGTCTTTCCGAAGGAGAATCCGATCAACAAGATCGTGGATTCGTTTCGACGGAGATGCCATCGGAAGAATCGACGAATATTTTCTATGATCTTGATGAGGACGATTCCATCATCATGGACATTAGGGGTAAGGTCGTCATCAATAGATTGCACGACCTTACTCTTAAATACTTTGGTCACGATTTGTTTAACCCTTGGGAGCAACAAGACCAAGGGGACAAAGACAAGATACTTGATATATTGTACAGTGAGTTTTCACAACCAAATCAATTTAATGACAAATGGGCGAAGACGAGTATGTGTACGCATATTCGTCATAAGCGTCAATCATTAAGACGATTATGTAGTAAAGGCAAGAAGAGGCCGAAATGGGGATCTAAAAAAGATTGGGGAAAAGTTGTTTATGAATCCAAGCATCCTAATCCCGAGTGCTTTAAGCAACAAAGAGAGGCAACAAAATCAAGGCTTAATCTTTTAGGCCAATCTCACCTTGAATTGGGAGGCAAGGCCAATATGCATGCCCAATTTGTAAGCAATTCTCTTTTAGCTAATTGCATTTCATATGTTTATTGTTTACCAATAATTTTTTGCTTTTTTCTAATCATCGATTTGTGTTGATGTAGGTTGAAGATTATGGGCGTAAGTATACAAATGCCGACTACAATATTGGATATCACCAAGGCTATAGTGCCTTGGTTGATCATCTTGCGGCACAAGGCGTACATCCAAAGGTAAATTTTTGTTACATAATTTGTATTTCTCTTTTTTTTTATACACAATTTGTATTTCATTTCATTTTTATGACATGTGTTTGGCTAATAATAATAAATTTGTTTTGTGAATGTGTATGTAGAGGGCATCCGCTTCTTTTGTGGAAGAAAGTACGGGAGGACACCAAGGGAGAAGAAGGGAATGAAGATGAAGAGGACGAAGGCGAAGGCGAAGGCGAAGGCGAAGGACAAGATTGGGCTTCGGACAACGATGAGGGAGAAGATAACGAAGACTAAGAAGCCTACTATTACTTCTTAGATTTGATGTATTTTTAGTATTTGCGAAAGTAAAAAAAAAAGGTATTAGTATCAATGCTCTTTTCATGAATTAGATGCGAATATGTACACTTTTTTGAATTATGAATATAAAATTTTGTATTTGATCATCTCTATCTCATTATGTATGGAATGATTGTTTATTGTTTATGTTTTTCTATTTCATCTTGTATAAATTTGTTGTAAATATATACAAACAATCAATAACAAACAAAAACATCAATTTAAGATGATAAAAACATACCTCATCTATTGTTTGGATGATCTTTAATTCCTTCTAAAATGCATCTCTTTTTTTCTCTATAAAAGCAAACAATGAAAACCAAATCATTGTTAGATTACAAATCAATCAACAAAATGATAATTGTTAGAATACAAATCAAAAAATCATTGTTAAATTAAAAATCATTAATCATTGTTACATCAATCTCACCATGTTGAAAATACTAGGAAAATGCACTTTATGATTCAAATGTAATCTACCAAAATTTAGAATGCATAATATACCTCATGAATAAACAATGAAAAATTAACAAACAAAACTATCTCACCTATCTCTCTCTCTCTCTCTCTCTCTCTCTCTCTCTCTCTCTCTCTCTCTCTCTCTCTCTCTCTCTCTCTCAAAAGCTTTTCTTCAAAATTTAAAATGCCTAACATACCTTATGCATTTGTTTGGATTGTCTCCTTTCCTTCAAAATTGCATAGCCTTTTTCTACAAAAGCCAACAATGAACAATCATTCACTAACCAACCAATAAACAAATCAATAAACAATGAAAAACTAACAAACAAAACTATCTCTCTCTCTCTCTCTCTCTCTCTCTCTCTCTCTCTCTCTCTCTCTCTCTCTCTCTCTCTCTCTCTCCTCAAAGCTTTTCTTTCAAAAGCTTCTCTTCACGAAATCTATTTGCAAATGGAATCGAGGCCCCCACCTTTTCCATTTCGCGGGTTTTTTTTTTGTTAAAATATTTTTGCGTGTCACTGCCACGCCCGGAAAAAAAAATCCAGAAAACTTGCCACAGCGTGGCAAGTTTTTGCTTCCTAGAACTTTTAGGACGGGCTGGGAGTGTTAGATTTCTTATGCTCAGACGTGGCAAAATTCAGCATTCTAGAAAAAAAATGCCACGCGTGGCAAATTTCCAGAATTTTAAGCGTGGCAATGCCACGTGGATTTGAAATTTGAATTGCTAACAAATTCTAAATCAATTTGATTGTCCACACGTTTATTAAACAACTGTCACATAATAGGCCATGCATCTGTAATTCGTTACATGCTTAGTGAGGTATAGCCCTCTTGGTTACGATTGGTAAAGTCAGAGAACTTGTGTTACCAAACGAGGGGCTTGATTTGCATGTAGACTCCTTGGTGGATCTTAGTTACCTAGTCTAGAGTCACAAATAATATATGTCATTTAAAAGAGATAAGTTTTAAACTACTACAACAATATCAAAAGAAAATTCATTTAATAGACGCACATTTTTTTTTGTTACTACATACATGAATCGACTTTCTCATAAAAAAAACTATCTTTCTCTTCGATGAGATATTGACCTATAGGAAGTCAAGGTATCATTGACAATCTTCGAAAATTCATGAGCTCCAAAAGCTACTCTTCATAGCATTTGTGTAAATGTCGTTGCACTTTTTTACCATTAAAGGAGCACCAATTAGCGTAAAGACAAAATCAACAATTTAGAAAGATAATAATAAATGAATTTTAATACATGTGCATGACTCGTTGTGCTATTGGAGACCTGATTGTCGCAATATAAGATGACACTTGCTCAACATCTCGAGAAATAAACGTGAAAAATACTTTCATTTTTGTTCGAACTTGTAAATAGCAAACTCACCGAAGATCTATTGATTGTAGTGCGCTTCAATGAAGCGTAACACTGTGCTAGTACCATTGGCTATAATTTGATTTCATTATAAAACGAACATTGAATGTTTTGTTATCTATGCAAAAAAAAAAAAATCAAATGTCAAAAAATTTATACTTAAACGCAACATAAATAAATCTTAAAAAAATATGTTATCAAAATTGCATATATCTGACGAGATGTGCTACTCCAATTTGCATGTGTCTCGCTCATTTGTTAGTGCATTTGCAAGGTGTGTCTTTCTTATCCTAGAAAGTTGTGCACATTCAATGACTCTGTTACGTATCCATAAGGGCACACAACTTACTTGAGATGATGGTCTCATTATTTGGAATAAGACGTTGATATGGAGCTATAGGTCGATTGGGTGCCACATGTCAATGTTCTATTGACACGGGGTTGGCACATGGTAATTCAAAGTTATTGACTCGCAGTGATGCACACAACCCACTCGTGTCAATGATTATAAAAAGACCATGTTAGCAAAAGTGATCCAACTTGTACTATGTATATAGAGATGGATCTCCATGAGCTAGCATTCATTCTCTTTGAGAAGATGGATAGGAGTCTAAGATAAGGCTAGAAATTCATATGCATAGAGATGGATCTCCATGAGCTAGCATTCATTCTCTTTGAGAAGATGGATAGGAGTCTAAGATAAGGCTAGAAATTCATAGTCATATGGTTAGGTGGTGGTCTTATTATTTGGAGATAAGCATGACCCATGAATCATGTGGGTGAGGTGGCCCAAGGTGGGCGAAAACTTGGTGATCTAGAGGTGAGGTGGTGCCCATAAAGGTTGCCACATAAGATAGGGGCCATGCACAATGTGGCAGGAGACTTGGTGACCTAGGAGTGAGGTGGTGCCCATAAAGGTTGCCAAATAAGATAGGGACCATGTACACGCGAGGTGATGGCCGTTGGACTTGTCACCTAGTATGAGCTTGAGAGAGATGAAAAAGTGGTGAGAGAGGCGTATAGACCTTATTCTCTTCATTTTCATATTTTTACTTTGGCTTAACACTCTTGACAAGCTCTCAAAATTTTTAGATTTTTTTGTTACTAAACTCTTGCCGAATCTTTTAGCGAGCATTCCTTAGTGCGTAATGGAGCCTATTGTACCCTCTAGTGAAAGAACTTCCTCATTGGGGCCTACACCTGAGTTGGACCAACTGCAATTGGTCCAAGCCATTAACTCCTTGCAAAACCAAGTCCTAGAAATGCAATCTAGGCATGCAAAGCTTGAGCTTGAATGGTGAAGCCAAAGCCAACGCACCTTTTCATGCATGACTCGTCAGACAACACCAAAATCACTATTGCTATCATGCTTTTACGCGATAAAGCGTTTACGTGGTGGCAGAATATTAAAGAAAGGCCAATATTTCTACCATTTGGGATGCTTTTCAAGAGGCCTTTAAGTTGGCATTTCTGTTAATCCTTAATGACTTTGAATAGTATCGATGGTTCGCCGCTATACAAATGTAGAGTAGGTCGTTGGACACCTACTTGCAAAAATTCCAAAAAGTTTTGACTCGATTCATTGATTGAATCGATTCCACACTTATTAATTTACATTTTATTATGGGGCTTCCTAAATAATACCAACATGAAGCGTTGCGTAACCAACCGCAAAGTCTTGAAGATGCATTTCACTTTGCAAATTTTTTGATGATGTCTATTTTGGTGCTCGAAAGAAATAAAAATCACCCAAGGCTGAGTCTAAGAGGAAGAAGTTCTTTAAGAAGAAGGACACAGGCGAGACGAACACTGGTTTCCAAGGTGAAAAGAAACATGTCATGTTGGACCGCACAAAATACGACAAGATGAGGACCAACGGTTTGTGTTTCTCCTGCATGTAACAAGCTAACCAGATTGGCGCAACTAAATTTATTATCAAAGCATCCGAACTAGCCCAACTTTTCATTGAAAAGTTGTTCAGATTGTATGGCTTGCCGAATGATATTGTTAATAATCAAGACTCCAAGTTCACTAGCAAATTTTGACAGTCCATATTTGAAAGACTTGAAACAACCCTTAGTCTAAGTTCTTCGGAGCACCCAAAATATGATGGGAAGACCAAATGTATCAACCAAACTATAGAAAATAGGCTTAGAGCATATGTATCTCAACCAATTTGATTGAAAAAAGTATCTCCCAATGATTGAGTTCACACACAATAGTGCGAAGCATTCTACTACTGGATTAGATTTTTTTATGTTGATGTATGGCTTTATTTTCACATGTTTATGTCAAACTCAAAGGACTTAAAGTGCAAGTCGTTATTGATTTCTTACAAGATATGCAAGAAATGCTGCAAGTGGCCAAAGAAAGCCTTAAAACAGCTCAGGATAGAGGTTTATTTCACGCTAACCACGGTCATTCACCTCAAGAATTTGAAATCGAAACTTGCGTATATCTTAAAGTTTCAGATTTGAAGATACTTCCAGTTGAAAAATGCTATAAGCTATTTCCTTAGTATAGCAGTCCTTACAAGGTTGTGGAGAAAATTGATTAGGTCGCTCTGTTGGAGTTGAAATTCATCCTATATTCCATGTAAGTAATTTAAAAAAACAATTTAGTAGAAAGGGTAACCTAATTTTTGAAGGTGAACTGATTGAATTGGAAGATTCGACTACGCTTGTAGCAATGGTGTCAGAAAAAATTGTCAACACCATTTGAAAAACCGAATGGTTTTTGAACATCTAGTCCACTAGAAAAGAAAATCAAATGATGAGAATACTCCGGAGAAGAAAGATTATTTATGACTGAACTTCCATGGTCTGCTCCCTTTATGAGGAGGTTCTTAAAAGGAGAGGAAATGTTACGTACCCATAAGGGCACACAACAGATTATCTGAGGTGACAATCTCATTATATGGAATAAGATAGTGGTCTGGAGCTATAGCTCATTTGGGTGTCACATGTCAATGTTCTATTGGCACATGATAATTCGAAGTTATTGACTTGACGATGCGTGCAATCCACAGGTGTAAATGGTTATGACATCACTATGTTGGCAACGGTGACCTTACTTGTATCAAAATATGCTTTAAATCTTGTTAGTCATTTCAACAGATTCACATTTATTTAAACAAGAGGATAGTTCTTATCAGTTCATTCTTGTGACAACTCATCAATGTCCTGCTTGCCCATCTCAATAATAACCTCCATACAAGGGTGTCTTGATTTCCATACCAAATATATGACATTTTTTTGTTCAAAATTTCTCATTTATTATTCGTCTTCAACTTTTCTTCAAAATCCACATTTATTTTGTGCCAAATAGGGTCCCATAAAGAAGTTTGCAAGAAACTAACATAACATTTGCCATAAAATGATGTCTTTAGAAACCATATCAACTATCTCTTTTCCTTGACATACCCATGCAATAAAAATTTCTTAGACAATCATTTGTAACAGTCTCTCAATTGTTAAATGGATGTATTTGAAAAGCAAATGACACAAAGGAAAATCTGGTTCTTTCTTACAATCTATAAAAATTATGTAAGACATCGACACACACAAAAATATGATAATGAAACCCAACATGTAATGGACAAATTTAATAAAAAATGAAACTTACTTGTAAACTTTCCATGACTTCTTGTAGTAAATCGAGATGCAGCTTTCTATTGTAGGAGACAACTCGTCCGAGATCATCCTCATCTTCCAAATCATCGTCCTTGTCGTCTTTCACCAAAACATAAATTGTCATGTGGAGCTTGCAAACATCTATGAACAAATATTATTCTTCCAAATATGATTTCATTACGTTCTCCTCTATACATGTTACAAAGTTATGTAAAAATTAATCCACCAAAATTACAATAGGCCATCCAATGACACTTTCTATAGTGTCACTGAAAACAAACATATCTGAATAGGCCTTGACAACGTGGAATAGACATTTGCGATTTCTTGACGTAAAGCCTATAAACTTGGAGACATAATTCCGAGGAGCTACAACAAGCATCTTGAATATTGTAAAGGAGACAGATGTACATGACACACTTTGTGTGATACATAGAGCCAAACTAGAAAGCAAGGTTTAAGTGTATGGGAATAAGCAATTCCAATGGACAAATGACAAAAGGAAATGAAAAATAGCTCAAAGGGCACTCCAACCCCTTGCTTTTTGAATGTGTGAATGGAGTGGTGGTAAACAAAGACAATTTATGTGGTTTTGTAATGTTAGCATGGACCACATATGAAAATCATGTTTATAAACAATCAAAACTACCATCCATATTACAAAAAGGAACAAACTTGTTATCTGAGAAAAATGAGACAGTAAAAAGAGCTAAATTTGTTCTAGCTATTGCTAAAAAATCCATTTTCCAAAAAGGAGCCAAAGAAGGATCCACATTTAAATACGGCTTCAAAGAAAATAGATCTGATTTTGAAACTACAAGCTAAAGTTTTATCGGTGAATTCGAGCACAAGGTGTTCTCATTGGCTGAAGTTTAAAATGTACAGATCTCTAAGAGTCCTTGTTCATCTCTAATACCATTGCCATTATCATAGATTTGATTAGCTTGACAACCAAAGTTTCTTTGGTCCCAAGTTCAAGCCTTCCCTTGAAAACCAAAAAGCATTGACTAAGGAGATAAATATCATGATCATTCTTCATCTTTCATTCTCAATGTACACATGGAGATGAGCTTCGAGAAAGCTTGGCCGAGCGAGTTTTTTGTCATTTCTAAAAGTCCAAAAAAAGAATTGCCTCACGACACGCATGTGTGTGTGTGTGTGTGTGTGTGTGTAAGAGAGGATTGTGATGATGACATGCAATGGAAGAAATGTGTCATACTAATATTTCATTGTTATGAACATAAAAAATTAATATCTTGCTAATTATAGCAACATCTCAATCTAGAAGAAAAGGAGAGAGAGAGAGAGAGAGAGAGAGAGAGAGAGAGAGAGAGAGAGAGAGAGAGAGAGAGAGAGAGACTTGATTGAATACAATGCTGAAAAGCTCACTTAGAAATGACAAAAACCCACTCGGCCAAGCTTGATCGAAGCTCACCGCCATGTGTACATTGAGAATGAAGAATGATCACGATACATATATATATACCCTTAGTCAATGACTCCATGATAATGGCAATGGTATCAGATGATGACTCCATAATTCCTCAGCACCTTATTGTTGTGAACTGATTTTTACTTTTAGTTTGGAATCTACATCATTCCAATCATATTGCTCTATGGATTTAGATGCTGTGTTTAAGGTTGCCTAATCTTACATTTCAATTTCAAAGTTGGTTCAATTCAATTTCATATATTGGTTGATAGTTCTAAGATTAGTTTTGTTTGACCATGTTTTATTTGTCTTTGTCATTTGATGCTTGCAAACTTCTTGTATTACCAGGCAATTGGACGAGAACTTGTGCCAAATGAAAGGAGAAATATAATGCTATTATATACACGAAGCAAGTTCTAGAGTGAATAATACTTAAACATTTCTAAGCATGATTTTGAGTAGAATAAAACAAAGTTCAGGATGTATGGAAGTTGAGAAGAGTTTGTTTGCAAAATAGCATTTGGCTAAAGAAATGTTGTGGCAATGGAGGAAAACTTAGGTGGGTCTGAGAGATGACTTGAGGAGGAACTATGTGCTACTAAATCCTCTCTAACATTCGCACTAAACATGGATTTGATGAACTAGGTAACAAGGATGATAGAAAAAGCTTACAAAACATTTATGTTTTTCAACATAAAGAAATAAACATTCCAAACAAAACTTTCAAAAAAAAAAATTATATCCATATACCATAGTTGCCCAGAAACACGTTTCTAGATCCAGAATCACTGAGGCAAAAAAAGAACTGATATTATTTCAATTGAACGTCAAGAGGCATTAGGGGCATTCAAACAGGGATTGATCCACCTAAATTGGACCACACTGTACCCAAACCATTCAGCAACCTACATAGATGTACTGCCCTTAATTAATGCTTTAATTTGATACCCATATTGCCCATAAAAATATTTATAAAAAAAAACGTTTCTGAGAAATGCTCCCCCACTTCAAAACCGCGTTTCTGAACGCGTTTTCAGAAACGTTAAGCAACTATGGGAGTAACTGATATGAAACTAGGCTGTGATCTTCACTGAGCAAAGATTCTGAAAAAAATTGGTGACCTGAAGATTGCCCGTTCTTCAAGTGATAGACAAATGACTAGAATACTTTCACCAGTTCTAATAACTAGTACTTTTTTTGTGGCAGAACTTGCTATAGAAGACGAGTAAACATTTCACAGCTGGTACAATACACCCAAGAAATATGAGGTTCCTTATATACAATTGGCCTTCTATTCCTTCAAGCCAGCATACAGTTGTAGAACACATGTTCTGACCATAATGATACAGATCAATCAGGCTTTTGAGTTTTCTGAACTTTTGGATTTGGCTTCACTAGTTGTCTCAAACCATCAACCGGCGAAATATCCCACATCTCCACATGTCTGCCAAATTGAGTGCCAGTACACATGTTCATGAAGACCAAGCAAAAAATCACTAGTTATGTAACAAATAAATCTTTGATTACACTAAACTAAGGGCTAAAACTGTGGAGTGTACCTGTATATTTTCCCTGAAAGTTTGTTAAAGTAGTACTGTGTGCTTCCTGTAGCTGCATGAACAAGCAGCTTAGAAACTGAGAGCCTGAATCAGCAAGAAATACTTATATCATTAACTTCCCATTGAATCTTCTTGTTGTTATACATGTCTTGATAGTCATCTTTGACTTTATTGTAGCAAATACCTGCTAGAATTGGTCTCCATGGTAAAGCCAGCACACAATTGAATCGCCATCGAGCATAGATCTTATCCTGTAATAAAGATATCTAGTTATATTGATTTTGAATCCAGTTTTCAACCGAAAACAAAAAGCATTATTCATTCATTGAGGTCAATGACATACTGTGACTTCAAAAACCTAGGTATCTCCTATATCCACCAATTTACATGGTCTCCTAGAACCTGGGTTACCACAAGCTGAAACTATTACATGGCTTCGGCACAAGTGTGAACCTTTCAGAATAAGAGCTTCCTGAGATACAGGCAGCTTCTACAATGAATAAAGGGGCAAGAATGATTACATGTGATTCATATTCATCTCTATGAAATACTACACTTATGATAGTGTAATTTGTAGAGGCAAAGTGCCCCAAAGAAATAAAGACTTTTTTATCTTCCATCTTCACATAGACTTTGATTATATGAAATTACCAATGATCATTATTCTTTTTGGATATTGTATGATTTTATTGCTCTAATGATTTGAGCGTGCAGGTATTACTACCTGTAGAACTAAGGACCCTTTTATGAGCCATGTCTGATGGTATGAAAACTTACCTTTCTTTGAAGGTATGTGCAGTACTCACGAAAGTGCTTGAAGAACAAGAACAAGAATAAGAAGCCTTCTGGGCTTAAGGACTGACCTTTCTCTGAAAGTATGTGCAGGTACTCATGAAAGTGCCTGAAGAACAAGAATCGGAACAAGAAGCTTTCTAAGCTGAAGATTGTTAACAAAGAAGGCTTATGACAAGTCTATAATGAAGGCTCAGAGGAGTCTATAAGGAAGGCTTATTTCTAAGTCTATAATGAAGGCTTAGAGGACTCTATAAGGAAGGCTTATTTTTAAGTCTATAATGAAGGCTCAGAGGAGTCTATAAAGATTGGGACAAGGCCAAGGGTCTGATCACCCTATTGACCCTTTTTCCGCAATGATTGAGGATGGGCAACCTCTAGAAAAAAGTGCCTAGAAATTGATGATTCTAATGCAAGATAAGATGGACATTTACTAGACCCCCTTGCCTAGAAAGTTTGCACTTGGGTGAATTCCCAAGTTGTAACATAGAAAATTAAACTATATCATAGCTAACATTAAATGTTGAGCCAACTACTTTCCTTGCATGTCAACAATAACTTATCTACTTTTCCACATGGCTTAAGGCCTTATGGACACATAGGTAATGTCATAGATCCTAACACCACAGTAGGGCAAACACTAACTGATCCACCCAACCTTGCCTACTCCTTGATATAGAGTAAGCCCCTCCTAGCCCAATGTGAGGACTGGTAGCATGCAACTGCCAAGTGTCGGCCACGTGTCACTGACGTGGCCGACTGCACGTCGGGACTCGACTGGGGGCCCTGTCCTGTTGACAGGGTCCCTAGACTGTGTTAGGCCTGCATGGCTATGGACCGTGTTGGGGAACAGTACTCACACTGTCTTGCCCTGTTGGTCGTGTACGCTGGACACGACCCTGACTGTGGTATCTGACCTATCTGTGTTCTCTAGGGTTCGGCACTGGTTACGAAGTCTGGAGAAATCTTAAGAAGGACGCTGCCTCTTTCCCAAGTGGCATTCTCAACAGGCTGATCATTCCACTTAACCATATATTCTCGATATAGAGTATGACGAGTCTGCGTCTCTCTACTATCAAGAATCTCTTCTGGTTCATGTGGAGCTTGCTGAGGATCCAATGGGAGAACTAGAACACTATCCCCCACCAGATTTTCTGTTCTGGCTAAGGCTTTTCGTAACTGACTTACATGAAAGACTGGAAAAACCTTACTACTGTGTGGGAGTTCTAGTTCATAGGTGACCTCGTGTTACGAGCTCGTAACCAGTGCCGAACCCTAGAGAACACAGATAGGTCAGATACCACAGTCAGGGTCGTGTCCAGCGTACATGACCAACAGGGCAAGACAGTGTGAGTAGTGTGCCCCAGCATGGTCCATAGCCATGGCGGGCCTAACACAGCCTAGGGACCCTGTCAGTAGGATAGGGCCCCCAGTTGGGTCCCGACGTGCAGTCGGCCACGTCAGTGCCATGTGGCCGACACTTGGCAGTAGCATGCTACCAGTCCTCACACTGGGCTAGGAGGGGCTTACTCTATATCAGGGAGTAGGCAAGGTTGGGTGGATCAGTTAGTGTTTGCCCTACTGTGGTGTTAGGATCTATTACACTGGTATCAGAGCCATCTCCATCCTAGGGAGTTCAGGACAGCAGTAGATAAAGCTATCAGAAGATAGGAAGTGTTTCTCAGATTCTCAGAGAGGAATAGAGGAGGAGGATCGCTGTAGGAGCAGCCTTCAAACTTCTGATTTCCACTGAGAAATCACAGTAGCAAGGAGTCAGATTCCAAGTGTAGGTAACTCGCTGAAAAAACAGCTGTTTCTCACTGACTTCAGAGGATTCTTCGTAGTTTTCCCAGCGAAATTAGAGTAGGAAGAAGCCAGCACCTCCATCGCTGTACAGTCAGAGACCTACATCCGATTTCCAGGGAAAAAGTTACTGGTTCACAGCGAGTTGGAAGCCAAAAAAGAGGAGCAGGGCCAGCGCTGCCAGTGCTTCTGAAAATCTGGTTTTTCAACAAGTTTTTGGGCCCCAACGTCAGAGATTTGGAGCAAGAGGATTCCTACCAGATCAGCGAGTAGGAGACTTCTGAAATTTCAGAACTCAGAAGGGTTTTTGGACTTCAGATTTGCCTTTTTGTGGACAAGTTGGATTGCAATCAGACCAGCGAGCTACTATCCTCAAAAAACCGGGAAATTTAGTACCGTTTAGAAGCCTCAAACTGGCATTTTTCGGAACAGCAGATCTGAAAGCAGTGGAGGAAGAGCTGAAAGGGCTTTTCTTGATTCTCTCTGTGGAAGTACAGTTCTCAGAAAGAGCTAAGTTTTCTTTCCCTCCTTGTACAGTTGTAAATTAGTCTTTTAGACTTTTTTCCTTCAGAAGTTAAGGTAGCTCTCTTTCAGTTTCGAAGATGACCACTCCTCAGGGACCTGATCAACCCCAGGAGAGAGGCTTCGACGAACTTGAAACAGAAGCCTTGGCTTACAGAAAAGGGAAGGAACCCATGGAAGTAGAAGAACAGGAACAGTTCGCCGAAGAACTCGACGAACTGGTTACCAAGGAGCAGTTCCTCCAATTGGTAACAGAAGTGGATGAACTGAAGCTGGCATTAGCCAATTTCAAGTCCAGTGTGGACGACTCGTTCGCTGAACTCAAAAACTTGATTTTGAGCTCCGCGAAAGGAAGCCTTCCCTCCACTTCTCAGTTATCCCCTTCTCCACTTCCATCAGTTTCGGGTGAGACTTTACGGTCTCACCCCAGTGTTTTTAAAGATCTAAAGCCTCCTACTTTTAATGGGGAAGAGAAGGATAGAAATGCAGATATTCTACAAACCTTCCTCAGCAAATGGAAGAACATTCATGCTCTTAAACAGACCCCTGACCATTTGCAAGCAATTGAGGCCAGTCTTTCTTTAGGGCCTATGGCCTATAAGTGGTGGTTAAATCTCCAGGAGACTGGGCAGACTCCCCGGTCATGGAAAGCTTTTGAAGAAGCTTTCCTAAGAGAATTTCTACCAGAGAATGAACTTGATAGAGCCTGGGAAGCCTGGGAAAGAACAGTAATGGACAAGTCCCTCATCCAATATATCTCGCAGTATCGAGAGGCAATTTTAAAGATTAAAAATATGGATGACTATCAAAAAATCAGGGGATTTGTCCGTGGCCTCAAAGATGAATATAAAGTAGAGGTCCAGAGAAACTCGCCTACTACCCTTGAGCAAGCTCTCAGATATGCTCAAATCTATGATGATTCAGTGGGTAGAAAGAGAGCGAGACAGCAACCACTTTCTGAGCAGCTTCCTCAGAAAGACTTTCAATTTAAAAAGAAATTTTTAAAATGAAAGAAAGAAGATAAATTTAAAGGTGAAGCTCCTCAGAAACGCCCTTCACTCATACAGCCCTTAAAACCAGATGATTTTGAGAAAGCCAAACACGAACGTTTGTGCTTTGTGTGTATGGGCAAGGGACACACAGTCAGACAGTGTCCCAAGGGGCCTTTCACTAAAAAAGATAAAAAACAAGTTCATCTTGTTCAGACTGTATGTTTCCCCAGTGACTCGGCAGCTTCCGAGATCAAAGTGTATCATGAAGATCATGAACACTGTTGCCAGCTGACCTCTGCAATGCTAGCGAGACCCTTCAGCTTTGGGCCGCATGACCTAGTACGTATGCATGGGAAAGTTGGTAACCAGTCAGTAAGAGTCATGGTTGATGATGGGGCAACCCATAATTTCATCAACCACACCCTGGTTAAAAAGCTTAAACTACCAGAAGTACCTAGTCAGCATAGGTACATAGTTTCATTAGCTAAGGGTGAAGATAAAAAAATATGGAAAACTATGGTAAGTAAGTTAAATCTTGGTATTCAGGGGTACCAAGATCAAATAAACTTTCAGATAATGCACCTGGATCGAACAGACATTGTTCTCGGGAGAGATTGGCTCTACAGTTTAGGACCTTCCCTCCACAGAAACTATCAGGAGAACACCCTCAGCTTTCAGCATAAAGGCCGAGAGATCCAGTTGCATGGGGAGCATGATGTTCCCAACAGCCCTATGGTCTGCAGTTCAGAACTCTGTCAGCTAATCGGAGACGAAGACCATCAGGTATTCTTATGTGACTTTCAGTTTATTCCTGAAGTTTCTATTTCCAGTTCTATTCAGCAGAAAATCAGTAAATTAGAAACTTTATTGTCTAAATTTAAAGATGTTTTTCCTGAAGATTTGCCACATGGTTTACCACCTAGCAGAGAGGTAGATCATGTAATAAACCTAGTACCAGGTACAGCACCTGTTTCTAAACCTCCGTATCGGGTCAGCCGAACAGAGGATGAAGAAATAACTAGGCAGTTAACAGACTATCTTGGGAAAGGCCAAATTCAGACCAGTAGTTCACCATGGGCCTCACCAGTCCTATTGGTGAAAAAGAAAGAGGGGTCTATGCGTCTTTGCGTAGATTACAGAGCCCTCAATAAAGTCACAATTAAGAATAAATACCCTATGCCTCGAGCAGACGGGTTGTTTGATCAACTCGACGGGGCTAAGTTTTTCAGCAAAATAGACCTCAGATCGGGATATCATCAAGTCCGTATAAAATCGGAAGATGTCTCGAAAACAGCTTTTAGGACTCGTCACGGTCATTATGAGTTTAAGGTGATGCCATTTGGGCTCACAAATGCTCCAGCTACCTTTATGACCTTGATGAACAGTGTCCTCAGACCATACTTGGGTAAATTTGTAGTCGTATTTTTAGATGGCATCCTCGTTTACAGCAAAACCAGGAAGGAGCATCTAAAACACCTCAGAAAGGTGTTTCGACTGCTCAGAAAGCATAAGCTTTATGCTAAACAATCCAAGTGTGAATTCTTCGTTGAAGAAGTAGCATATTTGGGTCACAATATCTCTTCAGATGGGATTAAGATGGACCCAAATAAGGTTAAAGCCATACTCAGTTGGCTGAGACCTCAGAATATTTTGGAACTTCAAATCTTTCTTGGTCTGGCGGGATATTACAGACGATTTGTCAAGGAATATGCTCAGACAGCAGTCCCTATGACAAATCTCCTTAAGGGGAAGGGAAAGGAGTTCATTTGGGAGTCCGCACAACAGGAGAGCTTTGATGCTCTCAAAACAGCCTTAGCTACAGCACCAGTTTTAAAGGTCGTCGACCCCAATCAGCCATTTGTGGTCGAAACAGATGCTAGCGACTTTGCAGTAGGTGCTGTGCTAACTCCGGGTGGACGACCAGTTGCGTTCGAGAGTAAAAAACTCGAGCCAGCACAGACTAGGTATAGTGCCTATGAAAAGGAACTCTTTTCTATAGTCCATGCCCTTAAGACTTGGAGGCATTATTTGTATGGTGCCAACTTTGAGGTCCTGACAGACCATGAGAGTCTCAGATACCTTTGCAATCAACCTGAGCTTAGAGGTCGGAAAGCTCGTTGGGCAGAGTTGATGCAAGAGTTTGACATGTCTATCAGATATAGGCGTGGAAAATTCAATACAGTAGCAGATGCCCTTAGCAGAATGCCTATGATAAACGAGCTGAGTTTTACTCAGATTCGTAATGAGTTACTCGAGTCCTTGAGAGGGAAATGCCAGCATGATGCATTCTTCTCTATTATCTGGAACTCAGTCCAGAACAGACAATTACAGACTCCAGAACCAGTTCCCGGGGCTGGTGCCAGTTCATCCAAGAATACGACAGCTTCCGTTGAGGATGATGATGAGTCCGAGTATACGTCATCAGATGACGTTGAGGATTCTGAGCCTGTATTACCCAAGCAAACCCCAGTGGTTGAGGGTCAGTTGACTCAAGGATTCAAATGGAAACAGTATTCCATTCAGGATGAGTACTTGCTCTATAGAGATAGAGTATGTGTCCCCAATTCAGAGGATTATAGGCAACAGGTCCTATATGAATGTCATGACAATCCTAGCGCGGGACACCCAGGCATACAGAAGACCTATGAGCTTCTTCGTAGGCAATTTTTCTGGCCCAGTATGAAAAGGGACGTCCACCAGTATGTAACCAGTTGCCAGAAATGTCAAGTAAATAAAGCAGAGCGTTTAAAGGCAGGAGGGTTGTTGCATCCCTTAGAAATACCAGCTGGTAAATGGGAGAGTATCTCCATGGACTTTATAGTAGGCCTGCCTAAAACCCAAAAGGGTAATGACGCTATATGGGTCACAGTTGACCGTCTGACCAAAATGGCTCATTTTATTCCGACCAAAACAACCATTAGAGCTCCAGAGTTAGCGAGGTTGTTTGTAGACGGGCTATTTAAATTGTACGGTCTACCTTCCGGCATAGTCAGCGACCGGGACAGTAAGTTTACTGGAAATTTTTGGAAGGCAGTATTCCATCATCTCCATACTAAACTTAATATGAGTACCACCGACCATCCACAGACGGACGGTCAAACAGAAAGGGTAAATCAAGTGCTGGAGGATATGCTTCGTCCATACGTCAGCAAGAGGCAGACTAATTGGGAGGAGTATCTCTCAATATTAGAGTTTGCTTACAACAGTACCAAACATTCAGCTACGGGATACAGCCCATTTATGCTGATGTACGGTTTTCAGCCACGCTCACCCACAGCTGTAGGGTTTAAACAAGAAAAAGTTGAAGCAGCCAAAAACTTTTTAGAAGACCTAAACCAGATGATAGAACATGCTAAGCGTAGCATTAGACAATCCCAGGATCGAGCCAGGCATTATGCAGATCCACACAGACGGGATGTGCAGTTCTCCACTGGTGAGAAAGTCTACTTGAGAGTCCCAGTTGACTATAAAACCCTCAAATCAGGAGTGTGTGCTAAGTTGTCTCCAAGGTATTGTGGTCCCTTTACCATCAGTAGGAGACTAGGCGAGGTCACCTATGAACTAGAGCTCCCACACAGCAGTAAGGTTTTTCCAGTCTTTCATGTAAGTCAGTTACGAAAAGCCTTAACCAGATCAGATAATCTGGTAGGGGACAGTGTTCTAGTTCTCCCATTGGATCCTCAACAACCTCCACATGAACCAGAGGAGATTCTTGATAGTAGAGAGACGCAGACTCGTCATACTCTATACCGAGAATATTTGGTTAAGTGGAATGATCAGCCTGTTGAGAATGCCACTTGGGAAAGAGGCAACGTCCTTCGCAAGATTTTTCCAGACTTTGTCTTAGAGGACCAAGACGGTTCTTAAGGGGGAGGGAGTGTTACGAGCTCGTAACCAGTGCCGAACCCTAGAGAACACAGATAGGTCAGATACCACAGTCAGGGTCGTGTCCAGCGTACATGACCAACAGGGCAAGACAGTGTGAGTAGTGTGCCCCAGCATGGTCCATAGCCATGGCGGGCCTAACACAGCCTAGGGACCCTGTCAGCAGGATAGGGCCCCCAGTTGGGTCCCGACGTGCAGTCGGCCACGTCAGTGCCATGTGGCCGACACTTGGCAGTAGCATGCTACCAGTCCTCACACTGGGCTAGGAGGGGCTTACTCTATATCAGGGAGTAGGCAAGGTTGGGTGGATCAGTTAGTGTTTGCCCTACTGTGGTGTTAGGATCTATTACACCTCGCCTAGTCTCCTACTGATGGTAAAGGGACCACAATACCTTGGAGACAACTTAGCACACACTCCTGATTTGAGGGTTTTAGAGTCAACTGGGACTCTCAAGTAGACTTTCTCACCAGTGGAGAACTGCACATCCCATCTGTGTGGATCTGCATAATGCCTGGCTCGATCCTGGGACTGCCTAATGCTACGCTTAGCATGTTCTATCATCTGGTTTAGGTCCTCTAAAAAGTTTCTGGCTGCTTCAACTTTTTCTTGTTTAAACCCTACAACTGTGGGTGAGCGTGGCTGAAAACCGTACATCAACATAAATGGGTTGTATCCCGTAGCTGAATGTTTGGTACTGTTGTAAGCAAACTCTAATATTGAGAGATACTCCTCCCAATTAGTCTGCTTCTTGCTGACGTATGCACGAAGCATATCCTCCAGCACCTGATTTACCCTCTCTGTTTGACCGTCCGTCTGTGGATGGTCGGTGGTACTCATATTAAGTTTAGTATGGAGATGATGGAATACTGCCCTCCAAAAATTTCCAGTAAACTTACTGTCCCGGTCGCTGACTATGTCGGAAGGTAGACCGTACAATTTAAATAGCCCGTCTACAAACAACCTCGCTAACTTTTAGGAAGGCCTACTATGAAATCCATGGAGATACTCTCCCATTTACCAGCTGGTATTTCTAAGGGCTGCAACAACCCTCCTGCCTTTAAACGCTCTGCTTTGTTTACTTGACATTTCTGGCAACTGGTTACATACTGGTGGACGTCCTTTTTCATACCAGGCCAAAAAAATTGCCTACGAAGAAGCTCATAGGTCTTCTGTATGCCTGGGTGTCCCGCACTAGGATTGTCATGACATTCATATAGGACCTGTTGCCTATAATCCTCTGTATTGGGGACACATACTCTATCTCTATAGAGCAAGTACTCATCCTGAATGGAATATTGTTTCCATTTGAATCCTTGAGTCAACTGACCCTCAACCACTCGGTTTGCTTGGGTAATACAGGCTCAGAATCCTCAACGTCATCTGACGACGTATACTCGGACTCATCATCATCCTCAACGGAAGCTGCCGTATTCTTGGATGAACTGGCACCAGCCTCGGGAACTAGTTCTTCAGTTTGTAATTGTCTGCTCTGGACTGAGTTTCAAATAGTAGAGAATAATGCATCATGCTGGCATTTCCCTCTCAAGGACTCGAGTAACTCATTACGAATCTGAGTAAAACTCAGCTCGTTTATATAGGCATTCTGCTAAGGGCATCTGCTACTGTATTGAATTTTCCCCGTCTATATCTGATAGACATGTCAAACTCTTGCATCAACTCTGCCCAACGAGCTTTCCGACCTCTAAGCTCAGGTTGATTGCAAAGGTATCTGAGACTCTCATGGTTTGTCAGGACCTCAAAGTTGGCACCATACAAATAATGCCTCCAAGTCTTAAGGGCATGGACTATAGAAAAGAGTTCCTTTTCATAGGCATTGTACCTAGTCTGAGCTGGCTCGAGTTTTTTACTCTCGAACGCAACTGGTCGTCCACTCTGAGTTAGCACAGCACCAACTGCAAAGTCGCTAGCATCTGTTTCGACCACAAATGGCTGATTGGGATCGACGACTTTTAGAACTGGTGCTGTAGCTAAGGCTATTTTGAGAGCATCAAAGTTCTCCTGCTGTGCGTAATATCCCGCCAAACCAAGAAAGATCTCAGCCAACTGAGTATGGCTTTAACCTTATTCGGGTCCATCTCAATTCCATCTGACGAGATAATGTGACCCAAATATGCTACTTCTTCAACGAAGAATTCACACTTGGATTGTTTATCATAAAGGTTATGCTTTCTGAGCAGTCGAAACACCTTTCTGAGGTGGTTTTAGATGCTCCTTCCTCGTTTTGCTGTAGACGAGGATGTCATCTAAAAATACAACTACAAACTTACCCAAGTATGGTCTGAGGACACTGTTCATCAAGGTCATAAAGGTAGCTGGAGCATTTGTGAGCCCAAATGGCATCACCTTAAACTCATAATGATCGTGACGAGTCCTAAAAGCTGTTTTCAAGACATCTTCCGACTTTATACAGACTTGATGATATCCCGATCTGAGGTCTATTTTACTGAAAAATTTAGCCCCGTCGAGTTGATCAAACAACTCGTCTGCCCGAGGCATAGGATACATTGAGGGCTCTGTAATCTACGCAAAGACGCATAGACCCCTCTTTCTTTTTCACCAATAGGACTAGTGAGGCCCATGGTGAACTACTAGTCTAAATTTGGCCTTTCCCAAGATAGTCTGTTAACTGCCTAGTAATTTCTTCATCCTCTTTTCGGCTGACCCGATACGGAGGTTTAGAAACAGGTACTGTACCTGGTACTAGGTTTATTACATGATCTACCTCTCTGCTAGGTGGTAGACCATGTGACAAATCTTCAGGAAAAACATCTTTAAATTTAGACAATAAAGTTTCTAATTTACTGATTTTCTGCTGTATAGAACTGGAAATAGAAACTTCAGCAATAAACTGAAAGTCATATAAGAATACCTGATGGTCTTCGTCTCCGATTAGCTGACAGAGCTTTGAACTGCAGACCATAGGACTGTTGGGAACATCATGCTCTCCATGCAACTCGATCTCTCGGCCTTTATGCTGAAAGCTTCTCCTGATAGTTTCTGTGGAGGGAAGGTCCTAAACTGTAGAGCCAATCTCTCCCGAGAACAATGTCTGTGCGATCCAGGTGCATTATCTGAAAGTTATTTCATCTTGGTACCCCTGAATACCAAGATTTAAGTTACTTACCATAGTTTCCCATATTTTTTTATCTTCACCCTTAGCTAATGAAACTATGTACCTATGCTGACTAGGTACTTCTGGAAGTTTAAGCTTTTTAATTAGGGTGTAGTTAATGAAATTATGGGTTGCCCCATCATCAACCATCACTCTTACTGACTGGTTACCAACTTTCCCATGCATACGTACTAGGTCATGCGGCCCAAAGCTGAAGGGTCTCGCTAGCATTGCAGAGGTCAGCTGGCCACTGTGTTCATGATCTTCATGATACACTTTGATCTCGGAAGCTGCCGAGTCACTGGGGAAACATACAGTCTGAACAAGATGAACTTGTTTCTTATCTTTTTTAGTGAAAGGCCCCTTGGGACACTGTCTGACTGTGTGTCCCTTGCCCATACACACAAAGCACAAACGTTCTTGTTTGGCTTTCTCAAAATCATCTGGTTTTAAGGGCTGTATGAGTGAAGGGCGTTTCTGAGGAGCTTCACTTTTAAATATATCTTGATTCTTTCTTTTTAAAAATTTCTTTTTAAATTGAAAGTCTTTCTGACCAGAAAGTGGCTGCTGCCTCGCCCTCTTCCTACCCACTGAATCATCATAGATTTGAGCATATCTGAGAGCTTGCTCAAGGGTAGTAAGCGAGTTTCTTTGGACCTCTACTTTATATTCATCTTTGAGGCAACGGACAAATCCCCTGATTTTCTGATAATCATCCATATTTTTAATCTTTAAAATTGCTTCTCGATACTGCGAGATATATTGGATGAGGGACTTGTCCATTACTGTTCTTTCCCAGGCTTCCCAGGCTCTATCAAGTTCATTTTCAAGTAGGAATTCTCTTAGGAAGGCTTCTTCAAAAGCTTTCCATGACCGGGGAGTCTGCTCAGTCTCCTGGAGATTTAACCACCACTTATAGGCCATAGGCCCTAAGGAAAGACTGGCCTCAATAGCTTGCAAATGGTCAGGGGTCTGTTTAAGAGCATGAATGTTCTTCCATTTGCTGAGGAAGGTTTGTAGAATATCTGCATTTCTATCCTTCTCTTCCCCATTAAAAGTAGGAGGCTTTAAATCTTTAAAGACACTTGGGTGAGACCATAAAGTCTCACCTGAAACTGATGGAAGTGGAGAAGGGGACAGCTGAGAAGTGGAGGGAAGGCTTCCTTTCGCGGAACTCAAAATCAAGCTCTTGAGTTCAACGAACGAGTCATCCACACTGGACTTGAAATTGGCTAATGCCAACTTCAAATCATCCACTTCTGTTACCAACTGGAGAAACTGCTCCTTAGTAACCAGTTCGTCGAGTTCTTCGGCGAACTGTTCCTGTTCTTCCATTTCCATGGGTTCTTTCCCTTTACTATAAGCCAAGGCTTCTGTTTCAAGTTCGTCGAAGCCTCTCTCCGGGGGTTGATCAGGTCCTTGAGGAGTGGTCATCTTCGGAACTGAAAGAGAGGTACCTTAACTTCTGATGAAAAAAAGTCAAAAAGACTAATTTGCAACTGTACAAGGGAAAGGAAAGATGACTTAGCTGTTTCTGAGGACTGTACTTCCAAAGAAATTACAAAGAGGAACCCTCTCAGCTCTTTTACCCAAGATTTCAGACCTGCTGTCCCGGAAAATCCCAGCTTGAAGCTCCAAAACGGCGTCAAAATTTCCGGTTCCTTGAGTACAGTAGCTCGCTGATCTGATTGCAGCTGTGAGGCTCCAAAAAATCGAGTAAAAACCGGAAAAATGCAGAAGAAAATCCGGAAATTTGATGTCCCTGCCCTCGCTGGTTGGACAGCAACCTGTCTGGCCCAATTTTCTGAAATTTAAGGCCCAATACTCATTAGAATTTCTGATTTAACCTCAACTGGTAGGTCGCTGGTCTGTGGCAAACTAGTTTGAAGTTCAAACTACTAAGAAATTCCAAAAATCAGGGATGAAAATTCACTTTTTCACCTCCCTGTCCAGCGCTGACTCTGCTACTCTATTTTTGATTAGAATTTACTCTAATCTACTCAGAACTTGCTACCAATTTCAGATCTGAAGGCTAGCTACACAGTGATGGATCTGCCCATCCTTTCCCCTTGAAGTTCCGCTCAGATGACTCAGAATTATACTGAAATTGCCTTGTCAGATAGCTGTCTCTACAGCGATGGATCTGTCTCAGAAATCTAACTCATATTCCAACTGTAAGGAAGATGATTCAACGGAGATTTTCACAATAGAAAGCTACTCCTCCAGCGCTGGATTTACCAAAGTTTTTAAGAGATTCTGAGCACTCTCTCTACTTTCTCCTTGCTGCGACTTAGCTCCCACAGATGGAGATGGCTCTGATACCAGTGTAATAGATCCTAACACCAGAGTAGGGCAAACACTAACTGATCCACCCAACCTTGCCTACTCCCTGATATAGAGTAAGCCCCTCCTAGCCCAGTGTGAGGACTGGTAGCATGCAACTGCCAAGTGTCGGCCACGTGTCACTGACGTGGCCGACTGCACGTCGGGACCCAACTGGGGGCCCTGTCCTGATGACAGGGTCCCTAGACTGTGTTAGGCCCGCCATGGCTATGGACCGTGCTGGGGCACACTACTCACACTGTCCTGCCATGTTGGTCATGTACGCTGGACACAACCCTAACTGTGGTATCTGACCTATCTGTGTTCTCTAGGGTTCGACACTGGTTACGAGCTCGTAACAGGTAAGGGCGCCCTCCTCCTCTCTCACTTCACCAATTCTAACTCCCATGCAACCCCCCTCACCTCCACACATCATCTTTTCATTCCACTTACCCTTTCTCCACTACAAGTCTCCCCCACACCTCACACACTTCAATTTGACCCATCACCACCTTTGGCAAGCCTCCAAACTCTCCCTATAAAAGATGTAGTGCGCCCTCCCACCAGCCCCTAATTCCAATTTATGAATATTTTGTTTGTCTTTTGTTTGCTTGTATGTGTAGGTGCTTGGAGAAGGTGATTTTGGAGCTATGGCTCAAGGAGACCATGCCAAATTGATGGGAGCTCTTGGATGATCCACCATCTTCAACACACACTTTATCTCTTCTCTCTTCCCTTCCCCACACACTCTCTCTCATCCCAATTCACCTTTGTCAAACCCCCTCTCTACCCTTTCCTCTCTTTCTCACCAAAAATGCTGATTCTCTCTCTTGTACCTACACAAGCAATCCTCTTACTCTCTCTCTCTAACTCGGCCTTCAAACCTTCATTTTCCAGCAACTAAACACTCGTTCCCTGCATGCAATGGAGCTACTAACATTGTAGATCCATTCCCAAGCTTGCATGATCAAGAAACTTCCATTTTTGGACCAAGAATCACAAAACCAGTTGCATGCATGCATTTCTACTTTGCATGTCGTCATTCCTTACGATAAAACAATTGCATGCAAAAGATCTCCATTCCTTTCCCTTTGCATGTCACTATTTTTGAGTCCTTTACATTTGCATGTAAGCAAAACCAATGATTATGATTCTAGTTTCCATGTTCTAAAAGTCTAGCTTTGATATTTTCGAATTTGGATCAAGGAAAGATTGCCTTCGGAATTCCATATGATTTTGTTCACTTATAAAGATTACTTTCAAAAAGTGTTTGAGAACACTTCAAAGATGTATATGTAATTGGCTCTTGCCAATTGATATTGCATAAGTAAAGATTTTCCTTGGGGGGGGGGGGCGGGCGGGGGTGGCCCCCGTGTCCCCATCTTGACCCCTCATCATGACTCATGTGGATGCTTGATGTGAATGAATGACTTTCAACATCTTTCATTTGTATTTGATTTTTTTAAAGTTTCTAAGAATTAATTTACCTTTAGGAAGAACTTTGCCTTGGAGTTCACAACACTTAATCGGCCATCATCACTTATGTCTCATCACTACCCACGCATATATTGTCATCTGGCTTTTGAAAGAATCCAAATTTTCTTTGAAATTGGGTGTGCTCTTTACTTTCAGTCTGCTTTTTTATCTTGTTTAAACCTAGTGTACGAGGCTATGAGCATTGTGGCCCCAAATTCATGTGAGTCACTTGAACAATGCTTGGATCGTTAGGTATAATTCTAACAAAGTTTGTATTATCTATTGCTAAAATAGATGCATGTATCACTTATGTTGGTCATGAGCATGTACTTCTAAATGCTCAAATCGTTACTTATTTTGACTTAAGGTGCTCCAAAAGTGAGATATGGTTCTTACCAACAAAAAAAAGTTTGTGTCACATAAACAATACTTGGATCATTAACTTGGAACAACCCCTGCAATTCCCACAAGGATACTTTGCTCTAGCATAGTGTCGTTTTGTGGATGGGTGCAGTTGAGTATGTTCTCTTTGACTTGAAAAGGTGGTGGAATGTTGGGATGAACCTTTAGTATAAGACGCTTTTCCATTATCGATTAAACTATTGATTATATATGCTGTTGTTATGTCTTTTAAAGCTTAATCTCGTTTGGTTCTATAAAAACACACGCATCCACTTGTGATTTGGGGAAAGGACACCCTTCAACTCCAATCACACTTGGCAAGATGTATGCCTTTTCTAAGATGTATCCAAAAATTACCCACAATTGATCTTGCAAAGCTATGCATGATATCATGTCGTACTAGCCATGGGGATACTGCGTACCTTTATAGCACGAACAACTCAAGCCCAAGCTTTTATCTCACGTATAACCCACAAGAGAATTACCTTGAAGATCAGGGATTATAAAATTTTACACTTCAATGACCCTATGTTTACTTTCGTGATTCTCTATACCCAACAATGACGGGTATTTATAGCCTCTAGTCAAGGTTTGGGTATCCCCAGAGATTACCTTCCAAGAAACGTAGTTGAGTCCTTTGCTGTCACCAAATGGCAAAGTTGGTCCACAAATCATATAGTAGGGTTTAAAAGGTCCATATGTGATTAATGACATTTCAATTAACTAGATATGTGTCCTGCCAACAACATGATTTATAATAAGATTGTCACGTAGATAAGGGAATTGTCCACGTTCATGTTTAGGCCTTTCAACAAACTAGCCAGAATACTCACTAGTTGTCAAGATATACATCAAAGTAACTTGGTAAAATGTAGGCATTGCCATCATGCCCTTATCAAGTAATAGATTGTTAAGAAGGATGAAAAGCACTTTTGAACCTCCTATCAAGTACGAAGTGTCATCATGCTAGAGACAGACTGAACACAAGTGAAACCTTTTCCACAACCAATGCAACAGTTGCAATGAAGAAATACCCCATACCTCATCCTCTTGCCAGTCTAGAACCTTTAAATTTGATTCTTCCATGAAGGATCCAAGGTTGCTAACATTTGTCTTGAATCTCTTCAAACCTTTGAATGAAACGAAAGGATCTACAAATTCGCAATCTAGCTCATAAATGTTCATCGACATATCACCTGTAATATCACAAGAATTGAAATTAGAGTTGTTAGGGAGCATAACATCAAAACTTTTGAGGAGCTTTTTTCCATATGATTTTTGTATCTCAAGAGATTTCTTGTGCAAAATGCATAATTCTCACACATGAATATATCTAAAATATAAGAT
Source organism: Diphasiastrum complanatum (assembly GCA_029204225.1). Lineage (NCBI taxonomy): Eukaryota > Viridiplantae > Streptophyta > Lycopodiopsida > Lycopodiales > Lycopodiaceae > Diphasiastrum > Diphasiastrum complanatum. The sequence continues at coordinate 79,045,493 of CM055092.1, forward strand.
AATAATATGAAGTCACTGAATTTTGAAAATTTTCCTAACTAAATCAACTACAACTCATAGTTTGAATAAGACATGAGGGTCAAGGCCGGGCGCGCCCAGGCGCCGGGGGAGGGGTCGGTTTTTTTTTAATTCTTTTTTTTTGGACGCTGGACACGTCCAGCGTCCGGGTCCCGGGCGCGCGCCCAAGACCCGGACACAATTTTAAAAAAAAACAAACAGAAAACAGGCGCGGACAGACCCGCGCCAGAGAGAGAGAGAGAGAGAGAGAGAGAGAGAGATGGACATGGTGAGTGAGAGAGGGAGAGAGTGTTGGCCAAGAATGCCAAGTATTGTAAATGTCTTGGAACGTACAAACCGTCATCCCAAGTCCCAAGCTAAGTCTATGACCATAAAATATCTCAATACACATTATCCATTTTTTCTTGCCATGAGAAAGGGATTATGCATATGCTTGGCAAGGGTAATAGCATTTCTTACATGAAAATGCATAGAACTAGCAAATAGTACATGCCTCAACAATTGGGCATGCTTTTGAGGACAAACAGCTTTTGCTTACCTACACGGATCACACTTATCCAAAGAATAGGAAGCAACAAACCACCCAACCACAAATATGGCAACCACCGCCTATTGACCTCGATCTCCCCTTAGCTAAATGAAACCCATTGAGAAAGGATCGATGTAGTGATCTACAACACACATTTATCTCTAGACAAGCTTCAGAAGTGGAGGATCTCCACACCTTTCACCAAAGGCTAGCAAGCTCTCCATAATCTTTAACTTTCACTAATCTCTACCCACCAATAGATTGAAGACCTAAATTCCTGCCAAGAACCACTACACCCTCATCCCACAGAATGATTTTTTTTGTCTACAAAGAGGCTTTGCCTCCCTTATTAAGAACCTTCCACAAAGCCACCTCCCCTTTTTGGAATCTCCATACACAAGCCTTTTCATCCTTTTTCCTAGGCCCAAACAAGATTAGCCTAATCGATCCCCCTTATTGACTCACCCAATTAGGGTTGCATAGTCAACTGGCTTTGAGTTATTTAAGTTAATGTCCTTAAAACCAATCATTTTGGCTTGTGATCCCTAAGTCTAACAATGCGACTTATAAGTACAAATTCTTGACAAGGAATAGCACCTATACCCACTCTGCTTACATGAGTCTCAAAAATCTAGATACAATAATTAACTTTCATAGGATCAAACATGACAACATCTGTAGAGAAAAGAAAACCCAAGAAACTCAACTTCACAAACAACAAAAGAACATTTAGAGGCTTGGAACATTAAGCACATGTAACTTGTAATATGGACTCAAGATGGAACGAGATGTTTATCAGAAAGAGTTTCATTTGAGTATAATTTCAAAGTGAAGAAGGTCAAATTACCAATGAACTAAATGACATTGCTCTGGTGCACTACAGAAACTGAGGGGTGCCTTGTGCTATGTGGCAGGATATCACTGGCTGTCCAAACGAATAATATGCCGCAAGGTTTCATGCTTAGGTTTCAATCTCTAATTAGCTGTCCACATGAGAGTTTTGTTGGAAGGTGTAAATCTTCGCTTTACAGATGAATTTCCAGAAGTTCAAACTCAACATGGTTCATGCATTTGTAGATTCGCCCCAAGTGCATGCAGGACGACAGAAATAATGCTAACACATAAGAAAAAAGAAGAAGAACAAGAACAACCTGTGACGAAATAAGATGTCTCAAAATCTCTTCGGATGGCTTGCACGGCAACCTCCCTGGCCACAGGGCCCCCCCGATCTTCATGCTGCTCTTCCTCAGAGGCCGCAGCACCTTCCTTAGGCCTCAATGCCGACACCGCATTTCCAAATGCTTCCGTTGCATACCATGCCAGCTTTACTAACAAGCTCGGCTCCGCATTCGGATTGGTAGAAGTAGAAGGGCTAGCATCCACAGTTTCCCGTTTCTCAGCACTGCGGCACTGAAATTGAAGGCGTTTGCGGTGGCTATTACGCGCTGTGCTGCACGAGGTTTGTAGTGGTAGCCTGTTCTTTCTGGAAGTGGCTGTGGCTGATCTTGCATCAAGGAATGGCGATGAAGAGGAGGAGGAGGCGGCGCGCGGGGGTGCGAGAAGCACAGGACGAGCGCTGCCATTGCTGCAGCATAATACAGAAAGAGAAAGAGAAAGAGAAAGAGGAGAACAAGAGGAGGAAGAAGGTGTTGGTGGAGGCATTTTGCGTGTATTTGTGACTAATAATTTATTGGCTCTCACTTTATAATGTTATCTCCCTTTTTGGGGTTTTGGTTTTTGGGCCTTGCCTTGCAAAGGCAATACCGGCGCACTACGGCCATCCCACCCACCGGGGATGGGTGCTGCATCACCCTCTCCGGGTGCGCTTTACATTCCCCCAAGGCAATACTATGTGTTGAGGTAGGTCAATGGAGTTACAAAAAAAGTTAATATTAAAGATTAATTTGTTGTGGTGGCCCACACTTTTAAGGCCTGAACCTTTGTTGAGGGCTAAAGTAGCGTGCATCTATGAATTTTATGCTTTATTATGCATGGTGTTGCCTTACTGTGCATGACTTGTGCTTATTATGCATGAATGGATAAATTCCATTCCGATATGAATGTGGAAGCAATTTTCAGAGTTTCCCAGCTTCGTCGTAGTCTTGATGAATATGTGTTTTTTAGACATGAGTTAGTTTGAAATGATTTTTTATTAACGTTCTGTAGTCGTGGGAATTCTTAGCATGATTTGGCTGATTTGTAGTTCTCGTAGGATTGGCTGAGATTTGTTGGCACACAAATAACCGTTTCCAGTCTTCTATATTTTTTTTGATATTGCATTATTATGTGCAAGTTAATTAGGTATTCTATTATTTTATTTTCTTAAATCATTCCATGCTTGAGACTGCACCGAAGTTTCTTTTTTATACTTTAATGAGGCTATGTTCACTAAGATCAAGCATTATCCAAAATTCTGGGGGGTGGTGAATTATGTGTTTAACAGTGCAGTAATCCCTCCATTCCAACTACCTGATGCTAGTTAGTCATCTTGGGGATAGAGCCTTTTGCAATTTTTGGAAGCTTTTAGATGCAAAGCTAGTGGATCTTGGAAAAATGCAGATTGCTTGAGCTAATGAGCATTACATAAGCTGATTACTTGCTTTGTGTTTTGTTTTCAACCATTTGTGCTTTAGAGTATTCTTCTCTCTTTAGCTTCTCAATTCTTCCATTGACCATGCAAGATCCGTAAAGGGAGATTTTTTATGTTCTTTGAGGTCTAGTTGATAAGCCTAGTTTGCGAAAGCAGGCAAAGATGTTGCGCTACTATTTCATACCAAATTGCAAGTTTTTTTGAAGGTATGTCTTATGATGAACAAAACATTCACGAAGCTTCTGAAGTCGTACAAAGTACTACAATTCCTAAGCAGCATTTTCCCACTCAAAATTTTGTTGTGACTGAACATGACCCCCATGTGCGAGACAGCCCTCTGTTGCTCTCTCCAACTGAGCAACATGATCGAAGTCCAATTCTTTGGCAGTGGTCGGAATGGAGATGTTGTAGATTGAGTACAGATAGCGTACAATCGCCAAGAAGCCTAGGTTACCAAGACATGGCGTTTTCAGCATTGCTATCTCAGCAACCTAAATGATCACAATTCTCTCTCTCTCTCTCTCTCTCTCTCTCTCTCTCTCTCTCTCTCTCTCTCTCTCTCTCTCTCTCTCTCTCTCTCTCTCTCTCTCTCTCTCTCTCTCTCTCTCTCTCTCTCTCTCTCTCTCTCTCTCTCTCTCAATTCCCATTATTGGAGACATCTATGCTTCACAAATATTAAGATTTCTGATCGGCTTGCTTCAAGCTCTCGACTGTTCATGCTAATGAGAGTGATATTTATGATCTTTCTACCAAAGCATATAGCACAAGGCATGTTAGGACTGTAACAATGGGATCAGTTTTGAATAGAGTTGCATGCATGACCCAATTTCAAAAGGGTCATAAAAGTGGATATGAGTCATTGGGAAAGTGGGTTGCTATTTCATATTTTAAATTTCAATTTTAAATGTCATCCATGAGATGTTACTTATCAACTTTAAAAGGTAATGTATGATTTGTTCATCACTTGTTTACAATATATATCTAAACCTATCATACGAAACCACACCTTGCATGGACCCAGGTGATTGCCTACGCATGGGCAATTGAAATAAGCTGAGCCCAAGTGTGTTGTAGAAAATCATTGATGGAAGTGGAAAAGCTCGATTTTTCTTCATATTTGGATGGAGATCCCATCACCTCTATATAAATTTCGAGCTTGGATCTGAACATTTAGGGCATCTCTTATCTTATCATACCCTAACCCTAACATCTAAGCTAATAGGTCATTGGATCCACCGTAATATGGGGTAAAGATTTCAAGATCCAAAAACAATGTAAAACATGCTATTTTTAGCTCCTAGAATCTCTCTAGCTTATCTAAACACATTTTGGCCTCATTTCAAAGATGCTATCACAATGTAATATGAGTAATGAAGTCTTGGGTTTGGACAACCAATGACAAGTTGCCACATACATAGCACATAGTTGTTCTCGTGTATTTTTGCAGACTATAAAAAACATGAGTAAACTGCAAAACTAGATAGATGAATGGATGTAGATTAAAAATCAATTATTTAGATAAATCCAACACTCCCCCTTAATCTAACCTTCAAACTCAATTCTGCACAAAATCTTTTGTGTGCATCCAAGCTTAGAATTTTCATGAAAATATTTGTTGTCATGTCTTGCATTTTAAAGTACTCCAAGTTAACCTCTTTGTCGAAAACTTTACTTCTAACATAGTGATACTTGATTTCAATGTGCTTACTTTTGCAATGAAACTTGGGATTGTCCGATAAAGCAATAGCACTTTGATTATCACAATAGACAATTGTCGGAGCTTCCTACTTCAGAAAAATGTCCAATAGTAAGTTTTGTAACTACCCTGCTTCCTTTGTTGCTTGAGAGGCAACAATATACTTTGATTCTGTACACGACGATACAACTATTGAGGTTTGCTTGCAACTGTTCCATGAAATTCGTCCACCATTGAGGAAGAATGTAAATCCAGATGTGGATCTACTAGTGTCTACATCTCCTGCCCAACTTGCATCTGAATAACCACTGAGTATATTGAGTTTGTCATTATCGATTGTTCCATAACAAATGTCGTAGTATGGTGCACATTAACACTAGAAATTTTTTTTTCAACAAACACATTAAAAAGAACGAACGAAGTTTATAAACAGTTTTTGAGCTTGTACTTATTGGTAAGAAATTTCTTAAAGACATGGTAGCGGAATGGGCTCGATCTTTCCAAAACCACCTTGCAAATCAAGAATGTAAATGAATTCATAAAAAAATTCACAATCAACAAGAAATTTTGTAGTTCTTCCAAGTTTATATTGTATTTTTCCACTATCATAACATATTACATTTTACACACTGCATTTATGTCTATTGGATGGATATAAATTTGTTAAAAAACAAAAAATGAATAGTGTTTTATAAAACAATGATTCATGATAGAAGAAATACAAGACAACAAATATATCATTACCCACAAATAGATTATTTATGATCTTGGAAGCTTAGAGCCTGCACATTTATCTTTGATGCACATTATCTTTCTCATTTGAAAGAAGCATAGTGTCACTTGAGAATGTCGATATGCTTTATGTCACCATGCATTGTGTGTAGGAACATGTAAGCTAAAAGCTCCTACATCCAAAGTGTGTACAAGCAAGATTTAGAAGCATTGGATTACTAGGCACCATTGTTTAATTCCAATTAGCCATTATTTGACAAGGGATGGACATAAAGTTTGTATCAACTTATGCATTTTACCCTTGCATAACCCTAACCTTTTTTTAAAAAAATCAAGGTAGGTCTTTTTGGACAGTCTGAGTTGGAATGGCAGGTCCATACAACCAGTAGCATTTTTTCAAAGTGCCCAACAAAGCTTTTATATCAAGTCTTTTTCATCTTGTGTTTTCTTTTCCTTTTTTTTTTTTTTGAGAAGCTGCATTTGTTAGCATCTGTGCTAACATTTAAAAAAAATTAAAAAAAAGAGAGAAAAAAATAAAACTCTGTGGCATGTGTTTTGTAAGACCACGTGCGAGTGTTTGTTAATAAACTTCCGCCATGGCATGTGTTCGTAAGCCCATGAGTAGAAGCTTAAAAAATAATAAAATAGTTTAAACTTAGATTTAGAACTTAGACTTAGGAAACTTAAGATTAGAAATATTTTATCTTAAGTTTTTCTAAGTTAAGAAACTTTGAAGTTCTAAATCCTAAGTTAGAAGTTCTAGAAAGGCTAGAAATAGATTAGTCCCATAAGGTAGTGGATACTTATGGAAGACCCTCCTTGCCATAAAAGGAGAGGTATTTGCCTTGTAAGCAACACTCTGAGATTATGCTAAAATTGTTCTATCTTTGAGATTATCATTCTATTTCTTTGTGTTCCCATTGGAAGGTGCATAGCTTGAGGGAAGGTGCTCGGGCCTCCTCTTGCCTCCTTTCATTGGATTATTGTGGCATGCTTTAATTGTTTATTAGTTAGCCGCAATTTATCTTTCAAACCCTCTGGGAGTTGATTTAGGTCTTAGTTTAGCAACCTTGCTAGTTGGGTTTTCCTTAGCAAGGATTTTTATTGTTGTTTCTAATTAGTTTTATTTATGTTTCGAGCACTAGTTGGGTAAGCATTAGTGCTCTCATCTTTGTTGATTATTTCCGTATTTCCGTTGAAGCTTGTTGTAGAAACTTAGGAAGTGGACGATCCTCTCTATACACTATATCACCTCCACAAATTCTGACCACGGTCAGATTCTAAGAAAATAGCTTGATATATTGTCAAAATCTCTTATTTCTCACCCAAATCTTTGTCCTAGAATTCGTCGGCTTCATTGAGGCTAGATCTCATCAAGATCAGTCGTCCAGCAGCTCCGCAAATTCTATCTCAGAGATTTTGATTGTTTTCTTTCAGAAAGTCACATTTCTTCCCATATACCCTATCTGCCAGTAAAACCTCTCTTTTAGAATTTGCCATCCAGCCTAAGAAATCGTTCTCAGTGAGTACAAATTCTCTGTCCTACCCGCGAATTCTGACAGTACAAGTATTTTCAAAAAAATCTAAAAAAATCAATATTCTGACATTCAGAACTCCTTGTCAGAATTCGCGAGTGTTACAGTTCGATTTATCTGTCTCTCCACGATTTCTCAGCCTGTCCGCGAATTCTATCACAGTCAAAAAGACCAGTTTTTGTCCTACACTATCCATTCTGCAAGCAAACTGCCTTTTTGCCAAGTAAAATATTGACCTGATCATCTGTATTGTTACTATCCTCCACACTCTGCATCACGTCTCGTGACTGTGCTGAATCTTCTAATCCGACTCCTCCACGACTAGAACGATGAATTCCATGTATCGATGCACCAAAGTACGATGGAGAATATGACCTAGTCCGATTTCTCCAAGACTTTGATAATGCATGCCATTTTTTATGGAGATACCTCTGAAACTGAAAAGCTTCGCGGTACTCTATGGAACCGCCAAGGAGTGGTATTTGAATCTCGAAGCTCCTGATCTTGCTTCTTGGACCACCCTCAAGGACGCTCTCATCAAGTGTTTCAAACCATCCAAACTGACTTAGAGCCCGTTCATTCAAATTACCCATATCAAGATGTGTTGCGAAGAGTTTGTTAGAAACTACATTGAGCGCTTTAAACGTCTCAAAGTAGAATGTGTTGATGAAAATATCACCGAATGTATGGCCATAAAATTGTTCTTAGTTGGATTGCCTAAAAACATCCGCCATGAACTCAAACCAGTTGACCTTTATGATCAACTTAAAGATGTGATGACCGATGCTATCCGTGAGGAAGACGAAGGCTCCGACAATGACTTTGACCATCGTGAAAAGAAATCTAAGAATCCAAACATCCTAATCACCCGAAGTCTGACAATATTGCCCAATCTTCTGAACTTTTACAGCAGATAAAAACCTAGCAAAAAGCTCAACAATCTCATGTGGATAAACTCAATGCCGATTTCCAAACCGCCATGAAACAAATTGCTGAGAAATCCTTTCCAACAAGAGAAAATGTCTGGTGTCCAATCTGCTCACAGCATCACACTGCTAATGAATGCCCTCAACTGCGAAACCATTTCCCAGCAGCCACCAGACCCACCATCTATCGAGCATACCGCCCTTACCCTCCACAATAGCCTGTGCCATGACCAGGGGTCTACCAACCATGACCAACTGCACCAAATCAATACCCATCACCACATCAACAGTTTGTCATTAACCAACCTGCCCCACAAAACGCTATCCATTATCTTGATCCGAATACCATCGATCCGACAACCTACTATGTGAAAGACAATACTCAACCGCAATATTCTACTGAAACGATTGTTTATTATACCTATGATTCTAATGCTCAAACAATGGATCCCAATGCCCAAGCTTACAATCCAAACCAAGCTGTCTTTGCCGCACATCAACTACCCGCAATACGAGGATGTTTAATCTGTGCAGGTAAACATCCTAGTATTTGCTGCCCATATAAACTCCGTTTTTCTCCAGCTTATGAAAACTATGGTATTAAACATCACGTGAAGGACTGCCCATCCCGATCTAAGTCTGTTGCTCCTGTCTGTTCAGTGCAAGTAGAAACTTTACCCATTGAAACTCATCATGCTTGGGTCTTGACTCGGGCACAAACCCAACGCCAAGCCGCTACACTTGCACCCAGCAAAACTCAGCCGCAGGCTGTTCCTCCAAGTGAAGATTCAACCCCGATAGTTTACCCTCACCCATTTGAAAAAATTTGGCTGCATTATCAGTATCGCCAGCAAATCCGCAATGCTGACCAACAATCGTTCAGTTCCCATAAAGTACCTCACAAGCCCTTTGAAGACAAAACCCTTGAAGGTACCGAAGTTTGGAGAAATTTACTACAAGCCAATGTCACTCTTCCTTTCCATGTACTTTGGAAGCATGCTGGCCAGTGGAAACAACAAATCTAATTCAATAACACCACTGCTACTGACGAGTTGTCTGAAATGCCTTTACATCTAACCAATCCACTCAACGAACAAGACAACATCAAAATCCCAGCTACCCATCATTAATCTCGTGAAGTTTTAGCAGTACTCGATGGTGGCTTCGGTGTCAATATCATTTCCACATCCCTCATGATAGAATGAAATTTGAGAGACAAGATAGCCAAACCCACTTGTCAGCTTCGGATGGCTGATCAAAGTGTGGTCTGACCTACCGGTTTCCTTCCACACGTGCTGATCAAACTAGGAGGTCTCAAGTTTTCTGTCGATCTCGTAGTACTTGATATTTCCAATAATGCCTATTCTTATGAATTACGACTTGGTCGTCCGTGGCTCACCAATGCACGAGTCGTTCATGACTGGAGCAAAGGCCGAGTCACTTTTGGAAATCGTGACAGTTCTGTCACCATTGATTCAACGGGTAAACTCAAACCTGCACGCATCCATGATGAAGGGTCCTCGACCACCAACTTAGTATTTGAACCATACCAGTCCAACTAATTTGGTGCATAAGTCAAGCAATGGTTGGACTGAACCTAAATCACTTTAGGAGGTGTCCTCTACACCTTAGAACAGCTTTGAAGAGTCCCCAAAACTCTGATCTTCCCTCTCTTTGAATGCTAGAAAGCCTCCTCTATGAAATCACCTCCAAAACTCACTTAGATATCAATGCTTGGAGCAAGCAAAACTTGCTATCTTGGTAATGTGAATTGAATCTAACTTTGCTGCTGGTGTTAGACACCTAAACCAACAATCCGGCACAAAATCACACCCATAAAACCAAACAAGAAGTTGCGCGTCTCTCAGGAGTTTGCCAAGAAATATCCAACGACAAAAGAGCGAGGTGGCTACATATTGCCAAATTTGGACCAGAGTCAAACGCATAAAGAAGCAGTCAAACTCCTGGATTTACAACCTCTCTGGTGCCATCAGCTCTTCCTACAAAGTACGACCATGATGGAACGGTATATCGAAGTCCCTCCTACATGCGCACAAATCCTTATTACTATCCAGTAGCGAGGCGAGAACCGTTTACTACCACCAAGGTCAAGAAAAGGATATTTTGGCCCAAACTCGTAGGCGTCGATACCGACAACTTAGCCGAGGACATGGTCACCAACTGCCGAGTATTCTACCAGAAGCACCATGGCAATCCTAATCGCGGCGTCAGATATTTGCGGATAATTGTGGCCTGGTAGCATTTCTGGCAGAACTCGAGGGTTTTTGGGATCGAGGGCTACTCCTAATCGCCCTTGATATCAATAAACCACTGCGAACTCAAGATGACCATATCAGCGTAGCAAGGCTCTATTATTGCGTTGCACTAACTTCCGCCTTGCACGTTGATATGGTGGAGCTATGGAAAACCCATAACTTTCTACAGGGTATGCTCCATTATTACAAACCCATGCCCTTCCTGAACAAACTATGGTGGCAAATGATGGAGGGCATTGACACTACAATCTACCACTCCCAACAACAACAGTCTCGCCTCCATGAAGCACAAAAGATCCAAGAAGAAAAGGCTTCAATTGGTGTGGGACCACTAATCCAATAAGGAGGGGGATAATGTTAGCATCTGTGCTAACATAAAAATAAAATTAAAAAATAAAATAAAATAAAATAAAACTTAGTGGCATGTGTTTTGTAAGACCACATGCGAGTGTTTGTTAATAAACTTCCACCATGGCATGTGTTTGTAAGCCCATGAGTAGAAGCTTAAAAAATAATAAAATAGCTTAAACTTAGATTTAGAACTTAGACTTAGGAAACTTAAGATTAGAAATATTTTATCTTAAGTTTTCCTAAGTTAAGAAACTTTGAAGTTCTAAATCCTAAGTTAGAAGTTCTAGAAAGGTTAGAAATAGATTAGTCCCATAAGTTAGTGGATACTTATGGAAGACCCTCCTTGCCATAAAAGGAGATGTATTTGCCTTGTAAACAACACTATGAGATTATGCTAAAATTGTTCTCTCTTTGAGATTATCATTCTATTTCTTTGTGTTCCCATTGGAAGGTGCTCGGGCCTCCTCTTGCTTCCTTTCATTGGATTATTGTGGCATGCTTTAGTTGTTATTTATTAGTTAGCCGCAATTTATCTTTCAAACCCTCTGGGAGTTAATTTAGGTCTTAGTTTAGCAACCTTGCTAGTTGGGTTTGCCTTAGCAAAGATTTTTATTGTTGTTTCTAATTAGCTTTATTTCCATTTTGGGCACTAGTTGGGTAAGCCTTAGTGCTCTCATCTTTGTTGATTATTTTCATATTTCCGTTGAAGCTTGTTGTAGAAACTTCGGGAGTGGACGATCCTCTCTATACTACACTACATCGTGAGTAGATCCAGCCAAACATTGACAAATCAGATCTACTTCCAACAACATTTACCTAGAAGCTTGATATGAGGTTTTCTATTGGTCCACATGGCAATACAAATGAAAATAAATAAAAGGACATGTTTCTTGGAGGCTCTTTTCAGGCTCAAACTTCTTTTAATGGCAAGAAAGACTTGACCAGGTGAAAATTGAATTAGGGAATAGATGGATGATTGGATGTAATATAGATATCTTTTGTTTAATCTAATTGTATCTATCACAATGTTGGCACGAGTATGTGCAATTGGTTCCATTTGTTGGTAAGTGCAATCTATATATAGATATATATTGACTAGATGTCCCAATTAAGCCCTAAGAAATCTCGATGGTTGGCCTAACATGCGAGTCTATCACCTTTTTGAATGGACCAATTATGTCTAGGCTCCAATATTTGAATACAATTGGAAATAGATGATACTCAAGTTGATGGATGTGGTGGATGAGTAGATCTTTGTCCAATAGCAGGATACGATTGTTTTATAATTTTACTTCCTAGATCCTTGTCTGACATGGCATGGTAACACTCTTGCATGAACTTTGACTTTTTAGATGCATGCTTTGATTTAGGATGATATGGCAAGTGGATGTAATTGGGAGTAACAGTGGATGACTAGGAATGTGAATGGATGATTGGGCAATGTGAATATCAATGGAATCATTCATGGGAGCAAATGGGGGTAGATGTATGGATGGTGATGAGATCCTAAGTGGGACATGTCATAAGATGTGTGACTAGGTCATCACGAGGTTATTACATTTCTGGCCTAATTCAAAATAATGAGATGTAACCAATAATCTTGAGTACTAGAGTACCATGTATCCAAGTCTATGTCAAATCCTATATACATGACATAGAAATAACATTCTTCCTCCCTTGAACAGGTTCTATCCTAAGAACATGAAATAAAATCAGGAGCCATTTCTTTAACTTTCAACACTTACCTAGAAAATCATTATCCTTTGTTTGACTTCAAATATCAAACAAGTACTCGGAGATGTTGGAAGAAGGAAATGATGATCAATAGAGAAATAGCTGCATTCTATAGATGCACTATCGGGCTCTACAAAATAATCTTTCTCCTAATGTATGACTACGCCTACCAAATTTGAACAACTATCGCGACTATTGTCAAGTTCGAATTCTAAGTGATTCCATATTTGAAATCATGATAATCTATTAGATTGATTTCGTAGAAAAGTATAACAATATTAAAATATTGAAATATTCGATAATTCAGACAAAGCTATAAAAGAACATAATTAGATTAGAACAGAAAAGCATTTGATCATTTTGACATTATACTAAACACAATAAAACCGTATGATCAATCCAGTAAGAACATGTACAAATCAAAATGAATCGTGAGCACAAAACAACAATGGATGCAACCTCGTGCTCCAAACTATTTCTGAGTATCTGATTGTCTCTGTCTGATACATCTGCTAATAAGCAGTAAGCTTTTCTAGCAATGCACTATATTAATGTCCTAGATATCTAAACTTTCCCTTCGGGATGTATATATCTTTTTCATCAATGTACTTACTACTTTTTCCTATGAATAAATGCACCAGGGTGTTTTCCTTATACTTATGGCCAACGTGAACAGTAAGTCCTTACTCATGTCACATTTCGATTGGGATCCTTCATAACGATGTCTTATGAGAATGACCCTTTGGATTAATAATAAACTTTCTTTTGCCCTTCCTATCTAATGAAAAGATTTTCCACTTGCCTTTGAAAGGGACCTTGGCACTAAATTATATGAGCATAAATGGTTTTGTCATGATAGCTCATTGGCACTAAATTATATGATCATAAATGACTTTGTCATGATAGCTCATTGGCCTAGCATGATCCCTTATAGTGAACTTTGATTTTATGCCTATCAAGTCCTTAATTGCATTTCACCATCTGGGTTGCCGCTTCACCTTCCCAAATACTTTGTGTCCCTTATATATGTCCATCAAAGAGACCTTTCAACATCTCTTATTCTATTAAAGACATAACCTTAGTTCCACTTATGGTCTTGCCTATTCTTTCCCATCCTCCTATTTGCATAAAGTTGGCCTTATTTGGGAAAAGACATGGGTAATATTCTCAGTGCATCAGATTGGCATCCTATATATGGGATATTGCAACCCCTACATATAATAATAAATAATATTTTGCATTTATTGATTCATTAAGCTTCATGGTAGGGCATAGTCACCATTAAGACTCACAAAGACAATATACATACGAGTTCACAGCCTCATTCAGTTACCTGATTGTCTGAAAATAGTTTCTTAGATCATAACATGCTAGCTTCTGGCCAAACTTCAGCATAGCTTCATGTAACATTCAACTTAGATCTATAACGGACATATGTGGAGTTTTATAATCCATGACTGAACTTCAGTTATGTATCTTTACATCCTGCAAGTATCCTCCATTTACGTTCTACTCTGACGATGTGCTCATAAATTAGGCAAAGTAGCAGGGTTAGCTTGTAGGTTAAGAGCAGTCTAATGCCAGTCATACTGTATTTATTCCTTGGAGGAAAACACTGAAGGTTACTGCAACTTTACACGTTATTGATGCTTTGTCGTTAACACAACTCAAAATTATTGTTCAGGTAGCATAAATTGAAGAACCAGTTTTCATTTCCTACGATACAAAATGACAGGATTTAACTGGTGAGCAACAACTTCAAGTTGGAATCTGAAGATTTACATCTACTTAATTCTTTTGTGCTAATATTTCATAAAAAAAATTGATCAAGAAACTTGGACCCTGGTCTCCCATAATGTGGGCAGATACAAATCCAGAACTGCGACCATAAAATATACATTGATAAATTGGAGCCATGCCCAATGGAGGAAAACTGAGAAGTGCAAGTACAAACAAAACAGATGCGAACTGATAGTAAAGATCAACAGTGGGTTTGCTTGTACACTTTGAGACAATGAACTTAAAATGATCCAATGCTCATCTAGTGCCTGTTTTTATCTCTATTGATTTCAACATCACAGAATGCATAATGATCAACCACAAAATAGCATCCAGTTCAAATCTTCAGCGGTAGTTCCCTCAAGAATTGATTTCAGCGCCGCAATGATAATATGATGGTAATCCATACAGATGAGGCACAAAATTTGATTGTCAAATACTCATGTAATCAAATGGCCACTAGTCATCCATATTTTGCACAGAACAGGTCCACCCCTTGCTTTGAAGGGGTTCTGGATTTTACAAGCTTATCCAATGCTATGATAATGCTTATGATAGGCATAGCTGCTCTTTTATCCAATGATCTTCAGACCTCAACCTGTATTACACATAAGCCTGAAACATGATATAACCTAGATTCGCTTTCTGAGGCATGAACTTGAACCAGGAAGTTGAGAGAAAGTAACCTTGATGCCATAACACTAATGACTTGTAACAACAATTTGGACCATTTATGCCTGCGAGACCCAACCAAAGAACACCGCATGATAGAAATGCATTACTGACCTTTAAAACCTTGCACAATAACATCTTGAAGGAGCATGGTGTAGAAGCTCTTCGATAAAGTGATTAATTATTGAGATCCAACCTGCCTAGAAAATCTGCTAACCTGCATTTTCCATAAATACAAAAGATTATATCGCAATACAAAAACTTCATGAAGTCCTTCAGGGAGGGAAATGGGGAACGTGAACAAAAATGCGCCTCAGAAAATGGAAATGGGAATAGGAAATCCAAATCAGCATGGTAATGTATAAATAAAATATAGAAATACACATACGAATTTGAAATGGGTAGAAATTTGTATTTCAGATTACATAATGCCTAAACAAACTAGAGGATGAATACTGTATTTACAGTGTACACCTATATAGACAAAATATATGTGAGTGCCTCTGAATTTTTCCATTTCCTCCCTTACTTTTGAACTATGCCCATGAAACACATTCCCATGTCTTGGGAACGTGTTCTTACATCCCTCCTGGTCACGTTCCCAACCTGGCATTCCTGTGGGTGTTCCCAGACTGGAAACTTGGGAATGCGTGGAGCAATACTTCAGACAAAAATGAAAGAGGTTTACGTTATGGACCATTGTTCTGGAGTGCCTCCATCTACCTTGCTCATTTTGTGTGGCCACCATCGTTTTACCCAAAATGCGTATTCCACCATTAGTAAAAGTTTCACTTGAACTTTTTGTTCTTATTTGGAAAGATAATCCCCACACACAAAGATTCTAGGTTCATATACCTGCTCAATAAAAAGTGATGCTCCTCAAACTTAAAATATTGCAGCTTCTTAGATATTTTACCCTTTTTGCGCTGGTACTTATAAAGGTGAATGTTTGAGGTTTTATGGAAAGCATCTATTTGACTGACTTCATTCGCAGTTCAGCTAGTCCTTGAATTGAATCTTGGCTTTACAGTCTTGCTGCTTGCATAACATTTCAAAGGAGAGTTATGACCAGCAAAGGTCACTAATAGGGGATCCCCCTGTGCATAAAATGTCATCGTTTCAAGAGGCAAGATAATTATTGCCAGAAAAGTTGAGGCTTCCTTGTGCATGATGTGACATAACCAATCCTTACTGGCTTCTAACCCTTTGTTTTCTAGCAACTAATGGTTGGAGGGGGTAAAACTGTGACAGGGGACATGGTAAATCAGATGTTCACATCTTGAAGTCTCAAATGTCAGCCTACCATATCAAGTATATGAAGAAATGGACAGTGAAGTGTGTGCCCAAGGGCATGTGGATATTGAAACATAGGAGAAAGACTGACCTGATATTCTTTGCAATAACGGTACTTCCATCGGCTGCCCCAATATGCCGAAGTTTTATCTCCTCTCTACTACCGTCTTTAAATGCATGCTGGAAAAGAGATTTTTGGGATTATGCACTTGCCAAAAGATCTCCAAGGTTTTGGTCTAAGAAGAGTAACCATACATGATAACCAGTTACTTCCAGGAATTTCATCAGTGCAAATGTGCAATGAGTGCTAAAGTATAACCTCGTACCTTGTAAAAGCAGCTAGAGCCGAAAGGGCAGCTTCCATTTCCAAAATCGAAATGCTTGCAGTCTATTTCACTGAAATAAAACCATAGCAGCACTAGTGTCTTTAAAAAATATTGAATGAGCATAACCCAAAACATCTGCCAGTCTTTTGTATAATTCCATTTAGCTGTTTACAATATGATATATGTATACTAGAGAATGGAAACTGAATCTAGAATGTACCTAAGCTTGTGCTTATAGCCTTTGACTATTTCTTCCTTTTCTTCTGGTGTTGAATACCATACAATACTAGGAATAACATAATGAGAACCAACACGACAGACAGGGCAGGCTCGAATGACAGTATCGAGGTCCATCCCAATTGGATGTGGCCCATTCCTCCAGTCCCGGATGCAAGATATGCAGAAAGGATGGTCGCATCCAGATAACAAGCCAAACTTGCGCTCTGAAACAGTAGGCTTTGAAAGGACACGCTCTAAGCAAACACTGCATTCTATCTCTTGACTCATACGCAATGCTTCCAATCTTTTCTTATTACACTCACATTGAACCTTGTGCTCCTCTCTTTCTACAGGCCTTGAAGGATGCAGACAATATTTTCCACAGGTTTGACATAAGTCACCATGAATTTGTGGACATGTATCACCATATGGACAAAAGCCAGCTGCAGCATATGCACAAATGGGTGGATCAGCGCTGTCCATAGCTTTACTCTTTTCTCCCCATGATGCTTGTGCTGAAGAGGTACATGCTGTTGCATTGATCTGCCAGGGGTTTGAAAGAGGAGCCACAGAATTTTTAATGAACGTTGTAGTCTCAGAAGCCCCAGTTGATCCAACTACAAAGCCTTGTTGTATATCCCCAAGATAATTCATGCCTGTTGTTGGTTGTAACGAAGACTCAATAGGGGATGTGTATTGTGTTTGAGGTCGGGCTAGTTTTATGTGGTCATACCTGCATCGACTTCCATAAGAACAAATCCCTCGCTGATAAAACGTGCACACCTGCACAGCTCATTAAACAAAGTTTTCAGAACTCATTGTTAAGTTCCAACGTGAATCTACATAACCTCATCTGCTTTGCAGTCAAATAGTTGTAGTAGCACTTGACAAAAATATAATCATGCTGTTCCAAGCAAAGAAGGAAGAACATTGCATACATTGTTTGCTTGGTCTGCCCAACTGTGCGAGAACTCACATGACTCTCCTTTCAAGCAAGCCCCATGCATAAAAAACTTGCATAGCACACTGTTGCATGAAGATATGCCATTGGGTTAAACTTGAAGAATATTCTATGTGATTGACACTCATTGTATATGCCATCTCTCTCTCTCTCTCTCTCTCTCTCTCTCTCTCTCTCTCTCTCTCTCTCTCTCTCTCTCTCACTTTATGTACATAGTATGGTACATTGGCATTTCATTTCTTTTCTGTTATAGAGACGTTTCATGCGCTCCCACTGTACCACACACTTGACATGAACTTTTTTTCGTCTTATATGCCTATTGGCATGGAAAAGACATTAATAAAATCTCTCTCTCTCTCTCTCTCTCTCTCTCTCTCTCTCTCTCTCTCTCTCTCTCACACACACACACACACACACACACACACACACAGCTATATTCTACATTCTCCATCAGAACACATTATTTGAGAAAAGAATTTGTGTTGAATGGAGATCCTTCTATGCTTAGATATGACATGCCTCACAAAAGATTTTTGGTGATGAAATTGTAAGAGGCCACTCCTTGAATTGCCTTGTAGATCTTGTTTTCTCATTGGAATGTATACTTTACAGAGGCAGGATTTCCAGATCTAGTGTTACACCCTCTTAGCCGCAAACCGCCAGGTGCCGGTCACCTTACGAAACCGAAAGTCAAACATTCCACCAATCCAGATCCACCCTACAAGCGAGATCCGACCTCCAACCCTAACAACATCCCATACCACTACTAGAGCCATCAGCCATTTCCCACCTGTAGTTAGCTCACATCTTGGCTGTGCAAAAGCGCCCACCGTCCACCTTCTCCTAGGTAGATAGAATGAATGAGAGACCTCCTCCCCTTGTATACCTCCAAGGTAGGAGTCTCCTAGCCAAGCACACATCCTAGATCACGACAAGTGGCAACCAAGGGGTCCATGATGTTGAAATATAAACCTAGTTAAATAAATAAAACATAGCACATGGTTTTATTTGGGGCCAAAGTTTTTAAGGCCCAAGTAAACTTAGGCAAAAAATTTTAGCACCAAACTCGTGGAGGGCCTCCTTGCATGATGATGTCACATACCCACTTGAGGTTGGTAGCCCCTATGCACATGTACATGGGGGAGAACAAGTTAGTTTGCCACCTAGCATAGCATGCATGAATATTCTGACACTTGGCAATTGCATGCCAGTGATTGTACATACTCAAATTCTATTTAATAGAGTCTCCACGAGTTGGAGAGTGTGTTGATTGGAATCATCTTCCATCTTCATCAATTTTTCTTTGGTTTCATGATCTGATTTTGGCAGGTGGTCGCAGTAGGATCTGATCTGATCTTTTACATGTTTCTCCCTCTCCTCTCATCAAATTTCGATGAGGACAGTTGCATACTGATCCTTGGAGGAGGGGGCTACTATTCCTATGCTTTCTAGCTTCGATCAAAGTGTTTCCATGACCAGAACAGCCATCATTCAGATCTGATTGGGCGCTGGATCTGATTTGCTTGTTCCTTCATTTCTCCTCAGTGGGTCAGAATTGAATGAAATCAATTGCACAAGGTTTCTATTGCATAGGCTCTGTCATTCCTTATGAGTAAAAGCAATTAGAAGTCAATCTGAATCTGATTTTTCCAGTGCATGGTCAGTGTATGTTCTTGCATGTTCCTTAAACGTTCTTGCATGTGGTCTTTTAAGCCTCGAGGCAACTTGTGGGCTTATTAGATCCAAGATCCTCAAGCTTCCGCTAGACTTTGGTGTCTAGAATTGTGTTTTTTCATGCTCTAGGCCACCCCGATTTGCAGCACATGAGTCACTGGTCAACTCAACGGGCCCAGTCGACGTTCGGTCCTAAGTTAGGGTTCGAGACCCAAGGGGTTAGGTCCCTAACATTCCCTCCCCCTTACAAGGCTCCTCTTTAGGAAGGAAATCTGGGAATCTCAATCTAAGGTCTCACTCCTTTCCGCAAGTGTCCTCATTTTTGAAACTTCCTTTCCAAGAAACCAAGTACTTAGTCACCTGGCAGTTTTTGAGCCCACGTTGATGTACATCAACAATGGCCTGAGGTTCAGAAGGTACAAAGGATGTTAGATCCTCTAATAGAACTAGCTTATCCTGTAGAATGAATTCATCCTTTCCACCGAGTCATTCCTTTAAACAACTGATGTGGAAGACTAGGTGAACATTGATTCCCTGAGAAAGGTTTTGTTGATAGGCATTCCGATTGAGTTTCTTTACAATACGGAAAGGCCCAGCATAACGAGGCAATAACTTACGAAATTTTCTAGTCTTTAGCACCTTAAGAGTCTCTTAGGACTTTCAGATACACCCAATCTCCTTCCGCATAGACCCTAGGTTGTCTCTTTTGATTAGCAAAAAAATGGGCTCTATCTTGAGCCGTTTTTACGCTATCATGAACAACAAGTAGCATCTCTTGCACAACCGCCGCTTTAACCTCAAGGCTTCTAAGGCCAATGGAGATTGGAGCACGCAACTGAAAACCATACATCAAAGAGAATGGACTAAAACCCATCGTTGAGTGCTTTTTGCGCTATTATATGCAAACTCAATCATTGGAAGGTACCTTTTGTTGAAGAGTAATGCCTATTTTACCCCTTTTGGCTAAGCATTAGTTAAGTTGTACATAACTCATGGGGCATGTTTTAATTAAATGCATGAGACCCCCCTTTTGTTAAGTTATGTAAATTAGTGCAAGTGGCCCACTTGGCCAAGTAGCTCACTCCTATGGTTGACACCTAGACTTTCCATGCATGTAAAGGAGGTGCTTGCCTCACAAGGGATTTGGAGGACCCACGCCCTCCTCTCTCTCTCTAGCTATTCATTTCTTCTTGAGACTTTTGAGTTTGTGAGATGCTCATGCAATTCTCCTTGTGTGTGATATTTCCATAGCCAAGTTTTCTCAAGCTTTCATAGTTGATCTAGCATTTGAGTTAAGATACTCCATAGCTAGGTCTTGTAAATCTTCATGGTATCAGAGCAGGTTGTCTAGCCTGTGAGTTTGAGAGTGAGAGAAACTTCAGTGCTTAGATTCTTGAGAAGATTCCTATCTTCTACAAGCACCTCAATCTTGAAAGAGGGAGCATTTGATCTACAAGTGTCAGATCGGGTGGAGTCTTGCACTGTTGGAGAGCTATTGGCAAGGGGAGTGGGATGATCCAAAAACTTTCTAAATCTGGCTAAGTTTTGGGGAGTCTTTCTGGAGGAGCTTACACAAAAGTAGGGCGCACTTTCTATAGGGGCTTCTGGTTTCTGTTCCAGTGGAGCCTAGTGCTTGTGCTAGTAAGGCCACACCAAGTGGCAAAGACAAAAGCAGGAGCTGAAGGGTTGCCTTGAAGTGGCTACATACCCTAGTTTGGGGTTAAACCCTTGTTGCTGGAAGCTGTTCTTTTCTGATCTTTTTCAAGTTGAGCTTCTGTTTTAAGCACAGTTTTTAGCATGGCAAGTCTTGGGGAGAGTTTGCTGGGTGAATCTAGCAAACTAGATGGCACAAACTACAGAGTGTGGAAGTTAAAGATAGCCAATATCTTGATGGATAAGAATTGCTGGGAGGTCATGACAGGTACAGAACCTGTACCAACATCTGATCCTGAATTGAAGGACTACATGAACAGGAGACATAAAGCTCATAGGATAATCAATCTTTTGTCAAGGACAATATTATTCCTCACATTTGCAATGCAAGGGATGCAGCTGATGCTTGGACAATTCTGAAGTCTATGTTTGAAACAGTGGATTCAGCCAAGCTGGTGTATTTGCAAAACAGGTTACATACTCTCAAGATGGAAGCAGGTGCAACAATTGGTGATCATATTACAAAGGTCAAGGACCTATTGGATCAGCTTGCTTCAGTTGGAGAGAAAGTAAGTGACAGGAGTATTGTTCCCATAGTCTTAAACAGCTTGTCATTCAACTATCAAGACTATGTGATGTCCCTTTCTGCTAGGGAGAAACTCCCAACCTTTGGGGAGTTATGTGGTCTTCTTTTACAGGAGGAGATGAGAAGGAAGAATCTTTCTGAAAGGGAAGATAATCCAGAGCTTGCATTTGCTTCTAAGAAGAAGCAAAACTTTCAGAAGAAAGGCAAAGGCAAAAAGAAGAACTCAAAGCAAAGCTTGGAGCAGCAGGTGTCCAAGTTACAAGTTGGAGGGGAGTCAAACACCAATTCCTCATCTACACCCAAGAGGAAGGGCAACTGCAACTATTGTGGTAAGTATGGGCATTTTGATTTTGAATGCAGGAAGAAGCAAAGTGATCAGAAGAAGGGAAAGAACCAGCAGAGTCACTTTGTTGACAAAGTTGCAGAGGAGGAGCAATCTGGTGTGCTTGAGCTATTCACCGCAGCCCTATCATCTGAATCCACATTTGGTGGATGGTACATTGATTCTGGAGAATTGGTTCAGCACCTATGCACCTATGAGGAGACAGAAGATGGCCAACATGTTTGCCTTGGAGATAATTCTACACGTATGGTGAGGGGCAAAGGCACACAGTTGCAATACAGCTATCATCAGGTGAGGTGAAAGAAATTAAAAGTGTGTTGCATGTACCAGGGTTGGCTAAGAACTTGTTATCTGTTGGTGCCATTACCAAACAGAACATGGTGGTAGAGTTTAATGATTCTAAATGTTTGGTAAAAGACAAAGATCAGAACTTCAAGGTGGTAGCCAAGGGAATGCAAGAAGGAGGTCTTTACAAGCTTTTCACAACCATTCCTAGCCAAGAGGCCTTGTCTGCAAGAGATACTAATCGGGACAAGCTTTGGCATGAGAGATATGGTCATTTGAGTTACAAAAGTTTGCAAGTTTTGAACAGGCACAAAATGGTAGCAGATCTTCCTAGCATTAAGTCTTCTTCAGATACATGTGAGGCTTGTGCATTAGGGAAGCAACAGAGGAAAAAGTTTCCAAAGGAGAAAGCTACCAGGGCCAAGGGCATTCTTGAACTTGTGCATTCAGATTTATGAGGTCCCATGCAGGTCAAATCAGCAGGGGGGGCATACTATCTCATGACCTTCGTAGATGATTTCTCTCGGAAGGTATGGGTCTATTTTCTGAAACTGAAATCTGAAGCGTTCAAATACTTCAAACAGTGGAAAGCTATGGTGGAAAACCACACAGGAAAGAGGTTAAAGACTCTCAGGTCAGATAAGGGTGGTGAATATATTTCTGATGAGTTCAAAGATCTTTGCAAAGCATGTGGGATAAAGAGACAGTTTACTGCTCCACATACACCGCAGCAAAACGGCGTGGCTGAGCGGAAAAACAGGTCTATAGTTGAGTGTGCGAGGAGCATGCTCAAGGCAAAGGGGTTGCCAAATTCCTTTTGGGCAGAAGCGGTAGCAACTGCTGTTTTTCTATTGAATAGAAGTCCAACCAAAGCAGTTGAAGGAATCACGCCAGAAGAGGCATATAGTGGCAACAAGCCCAAAGTGGGCAGCCTTCGAGTATTTGGGTGTACAGCATATGCACATATACCAAAGGACTTGCGGAAGAAACTTGATGCAAAATCCGTAAAGTGTGTCTTTCTTGGGTATAGTGAAGGTGAGAAAGCTTATGTGCTATATGATCTCGAAAACAGGAGGAAGATCCTAAGTCGAGATGTCATCTTTGATGAAGAGCATGCACCCAAGATACAGGAGCAGGAGAAGGAAGGAATTACTGAGTTCATACCCTTGATTGATTCCACGGATGAGGATCCTAGTCAAGAGTCCTGTAAGCCTCAAGTGCAGGAGCAACAACAGGAAATCGAACCTACTAGTTCGAGACCTCTTTTTGGCCAAGTACCAGAAGCAGAAGTTGGGGACAAACGGAAGACTAAAATAGTACCATGGGATACGTGGTCACCATCCACATCACCAACTGCTAGGAAGAAGCTACCTAGGTGGTATTGGGAAACAATCAAAGAAGGTCAAATGATTGAAGAAGGAGAGAGCAGTGAACAGGGTGTCAGAAGATCTCTTAGGTCTCATGAGAGACAAGAGACTAACTTTGCTCTTATGTCCACTATTCTGAATGCAGATGAGCCACAGTTCTTTCACGAAGCCGTGAGAGAAAAGGTATGGCAACATGCCATGCAGGAGGAGTACGACTCCATTGTCAAGAATGACACATGGGAGCTCACTACATTGCCAGAAGGGAAGCAACCAATAGGTTGCAAGTGGGTCTATAAGACCAAGTTTCATGCCAATGGAACAGTGGACATGTACAAGGCAAGGTTGGTGGCGAAAGGCTATGCTCAGCAAGAGGGGCTAGACTATGATGAGACATTCGCACCTGCTGCTAAAATGACATCTATCAGGACCATTTTGGCTATAGCCGCATATTTTGATTGGGATGTCCATCAAATGGATGTCAAGAGTGCCTTTCTTAATGGGCACCTACAGGAGGAGGTTTACATGGAACAACCGCAGGGATTTGAAATAACAGGCAAGGAGAATCTGGTTTGCAGGCTTAGGAAAGCCTTGTATGGGCTCAAATAGGCGCCAAGGGCTTGGTATAGCCGAATTGATGAGTACTTTGCAAGGCAAGGGTTTGAGAAGAGTAAGTCTGATTGCAATCTTTATGTCTTCAGGGAAGGAGAAGACTTTGTGGTTGTTGTGCTCTATGTGGATGATCTACTCATCACGGGAAGCAATAAGAAGCTTATTGCTTGTGTTAAGAAGAATCTTTCTAATGAGTTTAAAATGAAAGATTTGGGTTTGCTACACTATTGCCTAGGAGTTGAAGTTTGGAAAGGGAAGCGTTGTCTTTTTATCTCACATGCAAAGTATGCACAGAAATTATTGAAGAGGTTTAACATGCAAGAAAGCAAACCAATCAGCACACCCATGGATACAAGCAACAAGCCATCAAAAGATGATGGTCCAGCATTTGCAGATGAGACGCTCTATCGTCAGTTAGTGGGCAGCCTGATTTACCTTACTACCACCAGGCCAGATATTGCTTATGCAGTTGGAATTGCAAGTCAATACATGTGTAAGCCTACCGAAGCACATTGGAAGGCAGCCAAGCGGATCCTACGATATGTGAGAGGGACAGTGACTTATGGGATTGGATACACGGATGACGGGAACCTTCAGCTGGAAGGTTATTCAGATTCTGATTGGGCAGGTGATAGAGACGATCGGAGATCGACGACAGGCTATTGTTTCAGCCTAGGTTCAGGGGCTATATCGTGGTGCAGTAAGAAGCAGCCTACTATTGCTCTATCGTCTACCGAAGCTGAGTACAGGGCGACTACGAGGTCCGCCTGTGAAGCCATTTGGTTACGCCGTCTACTTGAGGACATGCAGATTGCTCAAGTAAGACCTACATTGTTACATTGTGATAACCAAAGCTGCATTCAGCTTGCGAGGAATCCAGTCTATCATGCACGGACAAAACACATAGAGGTGGACCAGCATTTTATACGAGAGAAAGTGCACAGTGGGGAGATCGAGCTAGTTTATTGTGACACCAACGACCAGACAACTGATATTTTTACTAAACCACTTAGTAAAGATAAGTTTGGAAAGTTCAGAACTTTGTTGGGTGTCAGTTTGAATAAAATTGCCATTAAGGGGGGGTGTTGAAGAGTAATGCCTATTTTACCCCTTTTGGCTAAGCATTAGTTAAGTTGTACATAACTCATGGGGCATGTTTTAATTAAATGCATGAGACCCCCCTTTTGTTAAGTTATGTAAATTAGTGCAAGTGGCCCACTTGGCCAAGTAGCTCACTCCTATGGTTGACACCTAGACTTTCCATGCATGTAAAGGAGGTGCTTGCCTCACAAGGGATTTGGAGAACCCACGCCCTTCTCTCTCTCTCTAGCAATTCATTTCTTCTTGAGACTTTTGAGTTTGTGAGATGCTCATGCAATTCTCCTTGTGTGTGATATTTCCATAGCCAAGTTTTCTCAAGCTTTCATAGTTGATCTAGCATTTGAGTTAAGATACTCCATAGCTAGGTCTTGTAAATCTTCACCTTTCCCAATCCAACTGTCTCCTGGAAACATATGCACGAAGCATATCTTCCATAGATTGGTTCGTCCATTCCATCTAACCATCCGATTCAGGATGATCTGCAGACCCTAGACTTGAGGTGGTCTCTAATTTCTCAAAAACCAACTGCCAGAATTTGCCAGTGAACTTAGAAGTTCAATCACTAACAATGTCATATGGCAAACCAAACAACCTGAACAACTTTTTCACGAAAAGTTGAGCAAGTTCAAAAGCTTTGATAGATTTCTTGGTTAGAATGAACTACGCCATTTTAGTTAGTCTGTCAACTATAACCCAAATAGCATCATTTTGCTTCCCCATCCGAGGAAGTCCAACCACAAGATCCATGGAAATACTTTCCCATTTTCTTTCGGGGATTTTCCATTGTCCACATTTGAGAACATATGCCTCCACTTGACCTTTTAGATTTGGCCAATTAATGTTTCTTTTTATTAGGTCGAGCATTCTTTGTGAGCCAAGGTGCCCTGCACACAGGCTATCATGACATTCATGTAGGATTTGGGCCCTTATATCATCGTTTTTTGGCACACACGCTTTTCCATTTTGGAAAAGTAACCCATTCCTAATAAAATAGTCCCTTAATATCTTGTCCTAAGGAGAAATCTTGGAATCTTGCATTCCAAGCTCATCACTAGATCTAGAAGTACCTACCAGGATGTCTAGCCAAATACGACCGAATACATGTCACTTTTACACAAATCTCTTAGGGACAGATATAAATTAGATTGGATTCAGAAAAGCTTAATTTGATTAACCTCTCCAATCCGGCTTAGGGCATCCGTGACACTATAAGACGTACCCTTCATGTACTTAATGTCATATTGGGATTCTTGGAGCATTTATGACCAACTGGCTTTAAGGTCAACCACACCATTAATATACTATGTGAAGGTACATCACCTCTTAATAATATGACTAAAGACAAAGTTAACAAGAAAAAGAAGAGGGGCCAGTCCACCTATTGAATGGAATGAAGAGCTAAATCAATGTTTTGTAAAACTCAAACATATGATTGCTTCAGCTCCTGTTCTACAGATTGCAAATCTAGATTTATCTTCTTTGTACTAACTGACGCAAGTGTTTCGGCGATAGGAGTGATTCACTTCAGAATCACGTTAACCAGTTTAAGAATCTCTTGCAACAGATGGCAGTTGTCGGATCGATCATCAACAATCAAGATGCAATCATGACATTGCTTTCAAGCTTGTCTTCTACATATGAAAATTGGGTGACAATCATATCGACACACTCAGATTTAACTCTCACTTGAGTTATCACTATGTTGCTGCAAGAAGACAATAAAAGAAGTCAAGACACCTCTACGACTTCATCATCTCATGCTCTATATGTCAACAAAGGCCCAAAATGACAACAATTCATTACCTCCTATTTGCCTCAGCGAATGGACTTGCTGGGGAAAGTATAGAACCTTAGTCGAATCGACTAAGTGTATGCTTGCTCATGCGACACGTCTGAAATCCTTCTGAGCTAAAGTTGTTTCCACTGCAGCTTATATTCAGAACAACTGTTTGAATAAAAGTCTCTCAGAAAAAACACCTTATGAAGTTTGGACAGGTTCCAAACCATCATTATCAGATCTACAAGTTTTTGGATGTATTACTTATGCACAAATACCGCAAGACCTCAAGAAGAAGCTCGACTTCCAAAGTATCAAATCTATTTTCATTAGCGACACTACTTCAGATAAAGCTTATAAGCTGTATGATCCTGTCAAGTTGAAGATATTCACCAGTCGGGATATCATCTTCATCGAAGATCAGCTTATCGACCTCAAAGGCAAGGGCAAAGCTCATATAGTCGAACTATCGGACTCTCCCGAATTATTAAAAAACTTATGTTCCCAAGTTGACTATTCCTATTGAAGGTCCTAGCTCATCCACTTCAGACGAACAACTTATCAACAACGAATCCAAGAAGCTGATGTTGCAACTCAACAACTACAGCATGATGAAAATAATCAACTTTGCTCATTTCCCAGAAGATTGACAAGAGAACGCAGACCACCTATAAGGTATATCGACGAGTTTGTAGCTTATCTTGTGCAAGAGCCGACTATTGTCAAAGAGGCACTTAGTCAAGAGGCATAGATACTCATATAGACTGGCGCATTGTTATTCTGACACTAGTCAAGCCTTGAAAACCTCTGTTCTTGTCAATAAAGCATTACTTTGGCATTATAGATTAGGACACTTGAATCATACATTTGAGTCAAACATGTCCAGACAATCCTTAGCACTTGACCTCAACTATTCAACCAACAAAGTCGACCTCCCTATCTGTTATAGCTGCATCATTGGAAAGCAGACTATGATTCCTTTTAGATCGAGTCATAGGAATGATGCTTGATGGGGTCAATCACAATGGTAAATTTGGATCCATACAAATAATGTCTCCAGATTTTAAAAGCATGAATTACTGCAAAAAGTTCCTTATCATAGGTGGAGTACCACCTTTGAGTAGGATCCAACTTTTTGCTTTCAAAAGCAACCAGTCCTCCATCATGATATAGGACTGCTCCTATAGCATAGTCGCTAACATATGTCTCAAGCATGTACGACTTGTTAGGATCAACTATGTGTAGAATAGGCGTTGTAGACACAAAGTATTTGAGGTTTTCAAAAATCTAATTCATCTCTTCAGTTCAAGTAACTGGAAAATTGAACTTACTGTGTCGGTTATGTTTTTTGCCCCTTTGAGTACATTCGTCAGGGGTAATGCAATTATTGCATAATCCTTGACGAACCGATGAAAAAACCACGTAAAGCCCATAAAGACTTTACCTCACAAATGGTCAGGAGTATAGGCCACTCATGAACCTTACGAACCTTATTAGGGTCACTCTCCAACCCATGATCCGAGATAACGTGACCGCGGTAAACTAGTCTCTTCTAAAAGAACCCACATTTGGATTCCTTGGCGAAGCACTTCTCCTGTTTACGTAACCTTAAGACAATCTTGAGATGCTCCTGATGCTCCTCTAAGGTCTTTCAATACTTGATATGCAAGAGTTCCCTGGAGTCTTAAAAGAAGCCCGTTTAGCCTGCTTCCTTTTCTTTGAGCAATCTTTGCCATATGACCTGGTTCCATGCAATTAAAAAACAGATTATCGCTTTTGGCTTTCACAAAGGTCTCCTGGTGCATGGCAGATCTTTTCTTTGATTTACTAGGACCCAAAGATAATTCCTTCGCCTTTTCTTGTCCTTTCTTTGAAGAGAATGGGTTTTTGCCCTTTACTTCGGGCAGTACACCAGGTTCAGGCCTCGCCACTATACGAGTGTCATCGTATACGCGGGCAAAGCGAACCACATCATTGAGGGTAAGAGGCTGGTTCCTCCTAACCTCTAGCCGTTAAGCCTTGGGCAAACCCAATATAAAATGCAACTTAACAAAAAGAGGGTCTATTCTAGTTGCAAAATGACAATATACCTCTTGGAACTCTTGCAGATACTGACAAGGGGCCGGTTCCCCATATGTATCATCACATACTGACAATAGAACTCAAAGACATCCAAGATAGGAAGAAAGGCTGCCTTGAAGGCCTTGCAAAAATCCTCCCATGTCCTAGGAGTTTCGGACTTTCCCCTCAAATCCTGCCACCATGTAAATGCTATACCTTGTACATACATAATATCCAGGTTGATCTTGTTGCCATCAGAAGAATCGTGCATGGAAAAGTGCAAATTCCTCTAATCAATCCATGGCATGGCAATGTCAGGGGACTTGTCCTGAAAATTTCTGGTGTGAACAGGGGCTGGGGCAGTAATTGCCTTGACTGCGTCAGTTCCCTCAAATCTTGTTGCTCCCTTGCATGTCTTGCCTGCATATCAACAATGTGTTGCTGTAGATTGTTGATTGCCAACATCAAAGCATCAGGATCTAAAGCAGGAGCAGCTGCCCATGTTCCTACTGTAAAGGAGGATAAACAAAGAGCAAAAGACTCTTACTTATTATGGATCGCGATTCAAATCGTTGTCCGCAATTCGGCATGCATCTTTGGCCTAAACAACCTATTCTGATACCATGATAAAGATAAGTTCTATCTATGAAGTATCTTAACTTCAAATGATAGACACAACAGATGATGGTTTGATTGAAACTAGCTATGAAAGCATCGACAATACAAGGAAAGCTTAAGCACCAGAAGGAACCAAAGTTAGAAATGCTTTCTTAATGTCTTTTCCATGTGGCATGCCAAAAGGCATACAAGACAAGTAGTACATGTCAAGTAAATGTCTCCAATAACAGTAAAGAGAAAATATATGAAGTATGCTAGTAGCACAAAATGAAACTAAAAACAAATGTCTAATACTAAATAGTGTAATAGCAATGGTAATGGTATAGCATGTTGTCATCAAATCCCTCTGAAGAAAGATGTAATGGGTACAGTTGGAGATGTATGCTGCCGACATCCGTGAGGAAGTTGTATGTGAGTGTGTCTGGTAGCTCTATGACCAACAGAGCCTGACGCCTCTGGTCTTTGTGTCGGAAAACATCATCATCTTCACTATCATCTAGGTTAGGATCAATCCGTGGTCTCCTACGAGAGAATAAAGATATGATCTCCAACTATGTGGCAGAGTGACTCAACTAAACTGGCTAACATAGATCCTACCATGATAGAAAGATCTCTCAAACCATTAGTGCAACGCATCATGAATCCTCGTATGCTACCAGCACGAGCCAGGCACAATGCCCAGCACGTGTTGGTGGCCCCGAGACCGGTCAGTCTATGTATGAATGTAACCTCTTCTAAATCTAATAAAGTTGATCCTTGGGGATGATTACCATTTCGGTTTCGCCTTCGGGACCCCAATTGCTTGGTTTCCAGCATTTGGAGGAGATACCCACATTTGGTAGTTGATTTACGGGCTTTCAGGGGATCTCAGTGTAACAGGTGCATCTCGGAAAAGGCATGAAGGAGTGACCAGAGAGAGTAGTGGGAAGGATTTGGAAGTGTGAAATTAGTTGGTAGTCGACCACACTGCATCCACCATTATGAGGATGACGTGTAGCTGCCCGAATTGGGCCAATAAGCTAAGCCATTATAAATGGCTAGCTCATGGGCTTCACCGAGCTACAACAAATACTCACCGTCCAGTGGTAGGTCCCAATGAGTCAGCTGAAGTCTTGGTAATTCCCGCATCCTCACAATCAATGGCTCGTGTACATAACTGATCTACAATGCCATGAAAGCCAACTTGTCTCGATGCGGTTCTAGCATTAAAGTCGCCAGTGAGAAGGACATATCCACGATTAGTGAATCTAATAATGTCAGCAGAGAGATCAACATAAGGAGAGCCGATGTCGTCCGCAAAGGAAGAGGACTTTGGACGAAAGTAACAAGCTGCAATGAATAGTCCCTGTCCAAACTGATACCACGTCTTGAGATATGAACCCAAATGTAGCATGCGTGCTCATCATGTCTGATGAACTCCAAGACTAGATGGAGTGACTACTTGTAAAGGCATGCAACCCCGCCTAAACCTTTGCCACTGGCAAATCTCGTCTCTGATCTATATATTGAATCCCATCGGTATCTTGAAAATGTAGGTAGCCCTCTGACTTGGCTCTCATGTGTCTCAGTAAAGAATAGAATATCTTGCCTTGTAATAAAATCTGTAAGATCTGCAGCGGTAGTTGACGAGTGTATACCATTGGTGTGGATGGGGCCCCGGGATGCACCGATATTCGGGGGGCCCAACTTCCTATTGGCGAGAGTCACCTGAATTTCTATTAAGATAACAGACTTGACCATCCCCGTAAATCACTTTCCGACCTAATGTCTTGGCTTCCTAGAACGCTTGACGCTCTGCCACCTGTATGTAGGTAAGGTCGTCATCCACGGATAACATTCTAGTTGTATCATTGTCGGAGAGTGGGTGCTATATTAGTCCTGACATGAATGCAAACATGATGTGTTATCAATGGCATTCAGATCAACATCCAAGAAAAGTAGTTCAACTAAGTCCATCATAGGTGGTATCTTATGAAAGCATTAGGAGAATTGAAGTGGATTCAATTCAAGGATTCAACACAGGTGGAGTCAACTATTTACAAAGTACAGCTTTCTAAAGTGGGCGTTATTGCTGAAGAACATCTTTTTGACATTTGTAGATCCATTTCCTACTTAAAATTGTTATGATGGTGTGTTGGTAATCAAAGTGGATTATATTTTCTTGATGGGTGGTGGTGAGATCTATACATATTTATAGCTTGGAAGGTGTCCAAAGAGACCAAGGGAGTCAATCTTCAAGCAACAAAGTTCTCAAAGTTATGACAAAGGTTATCATAACAACATTATTTGATTCAAGGTTTGATCCAAAGGAAGTCAAGGAATCAGGTAATATGATGCACTCATGGAGCTCACACATATCCATTAGAGGAAATGAAAACAAAAGCAAGAGATTGGGAAGTCATATAAAGCAAGTTCATATCAAAGGATCAACATACAAAGGACGTCTACACTGAGTGATGAAATTAATGAATTCAGATGATCGTGGTTTGTTAAAGGGGAGTGTTACAATTGGTTGTTAGTTGTTACACTTAATGTTATTGTCGGATTTTTGAGACTAGCTTGTGAGCTATGCCTATATTCAGTAAAAAAGTTAGGATAACTAGTTGTCGACTCAAGTCAAAGTTGCTAGTGCTAGATTTAAAGCAAAATTTTCAATAGATATAGGTATCAAGTGTTTTTAACATATTTAGAGACTTAGGTAATTGCTTTTTCGTTATTAGACTAGAGACATGATGACTAAAATCCATACAATGTAGTGCACCCTACGACACTTGTAATGGGACGTCGTTGGAGCTCATGTCATCATTTGTGCATCATTTGGGTTCGCTTCCATATGTTTGGCTATTGTTTAATCACAATAGGAATCTTGTCTTGGGAACCTATATGTACAAGTCGATTTCCCAACAAAAGGAAAGGGGGGGAAGAAGCATTGTCTTGGAGAAGATAGAAGTCCTCCCAATTGGTCAAAACATCATCCACATGAAAAATAGAGTAGCGATGTCAAACATTTAGTTTGTTCAAAACACGATCAACGATGCATAAAGAGTGCACCAAAAAGACTCTAACTAGGTCCTATCAGATCTGTTAGAATCGAAGAGATTCTCTAATCGGAGTAGACTAATCTTATTAGTACTCACACAAAACATCAACCACAAGCTGAAGAAGAAGAGAGACTGCAAGAAGCTATGCTTCATAAGCAGCAATTGAAATGCTAATTATGAAGTCTTAACAATAGAAATCTATGCTAACTTGGTTAAAATAGATTTCTATACTATTCTAGCAAAATTGGTACTAACTTAGGTACCTATACTAAAAATAGATATAGGCCTTCTAGCACGCAGGCTGGCCTCTACAATGAATTAATTAATCCATTAATTCCTAACACTCCCCCTTAATGGATAATTGATTATCAATCACAACCAAGTCTTTTGGTTACTAATCTGGCTCAATATAACCATTAAGCTTAAACTTGGTTCTATAAAATAAAGGATCCTCTGAATCCAACACTGAAGCCATAAATGCATAATGCGTTTCTTCATCTTCATGATAGTGTCCACTTGACCGTGTCAATCTCTTAGCTCCTTGTTGACTCGATTCTCCCTCATCCAACATTTGACTATCTTTTATAGTCTCAAAATACCATCTTGGTAACTTCTTTGTAGGTGACGTAGAAGGAGAATATGTATCAAATACTCTTGAGCTTTCCTTCCGTTTACCAAGATCCACCTGTGTACACACCCTTGGTATAACTTGTGTAGAAGCTGTATCACATGGACGCGTATCTTCCTGAACATCATCTATAATAGGAGTTTTTGTTGTAGGAGAAAATACATCCTCCTCATGATCTTCTAGGTTAGAAGACTCACTTTCCTCAAACACAACATCCCTGCTCATAATCACCTTCTTACTGGTAAGATTATAAAGGCGATATGCCTTCTCTTCCTCGTCATAACCCAGGAATAAACACTTGATTGCCTTTGAATCAAGTTTTTGACAATTATCTTTAGGAATATGAGCATATGCTATGCAACCAAAAACTCGTAGATGATCCACTTTAGGTTTTATACCTGTGAAAGCTTCTTCTGGAGTTCGATTTAGAACAACTTTTGTAGGACTTCTGTTAAGCAAGTAAACTGCTGTACTAACTGCTTCGCCCCACAAATGATTCTTGAGGTTCTTACCTCGTAGCATGCTTCGAGCACTCTCCACAATAGACCTGTTCTTTCTCTCGGCTACTCCATTATGCTGTGGTGTATCAATTGAAGCAAATTGTCTCTTGATTCCATGTTCTTTGCGAAATTCCTGGAACTCTGTAGATATGAATTCACCTCCCTTATCTGAACGTAGAATCTTGATTTGCTTTCCTGTCTGCTTCTCAACAAGTGATTTGAACTGAGTAAAGAACTTAAAAGCTTGACTCTTATACTTAAGCAAGTATATCCATACCTTCTTGGAAAAATCATCCACAAATATCATGAAGTAGGATGCTCTCCCTATAGACTCATTCTGCATAGGGCCACATAAGTCTGTATGAACAAGCTCCAAGATCTCCTTGGCTCTATATGCTCCATCCTTAGGAAACTGCATACGATGATGCTTGCCCATAACACATCCTTCACAGATTTTTTCCGAAGATACAATATTAGGTAATCCTATTACCATATTATTGTCTTTCAGAACCTGTAAGCTTTTATAGTTCAGATGTCCAAACCTTTCATGCCATATCCTGCTCTCCATACTATCAGAAGCTGCACAAACCTGATGATCCGGTGTAGACGCATCAAATTTGTAAAGTCGACCTTCCAAAGATCCTGTGGCCACAACTTTGTAGTCTTTGCTTTTGTCTTTGATGAGACACTTCTGATCATCAAACTCAACTTTCATATTTTGCTTAGTGATAGCAGAAACAAAAAGTAAATTCTTCTTTAAACCTGGAACATAGAGAACATTCTTAATTTCTCCTACATTCCCTGAAAGTAAATGTACTCTCACTGTACCTCTACCTTTGATATTGTAAGAAGAATTGTCTCCAAGCTTGACATGTGAATTTACACCAGTGTCATCAAACTGTGTGAACCACTCACGATGTGGTGTCATATGTTGCGTTGCTCCAGAATCAATATACCAATAGTCTTCAGAGATCTCTGATGTTGAAGCTGAGAATAGCTCGTAGCATCCCACAGCTTCACTTTTGTCTTCATCTTCAATGAAGTTGCCTGACTGCTTCTTTTTGTCCTGGATAGCCTTCTTTTTCCTACACTCAAACGCAAAATGACCATACTTGCCACAAAAATTACAATTGCCATTTCTCTTTGGATTAGATTTGGAACTGTCTCCTTTTTCCGTATTGTCCTTGCCTTCCTGCTTCTGATCCTTTTTGCCTTTCTTACCTTGATTCTTGGAAAAGAATCCCAGTTCCTTGAAGTCTTCCCTAGACATCAAGTTTTGTCTTCGTAATTCCTCTTGAAGTAGCAAACCATTGAGCTCATCAAATGTTGGCAATCTCTCCCTCAAACTTAGTGTCATAACAAAGTTCTGATATTGTAATGGTAAGCTATTCAAAACAATTTGTACTAGAGTATTATCAAGTACAATTTCCCCTATAGAAGACAACTGATCTCTAAGATCCTTCACCCTGGTAATAAAATCCGTAATGGATTCTTCTGATCCCATTTTCAAGGTATGAAGCTTATTGTTCAAGAACAACGCTCGAGACTCACTTACCGTTTCATATGTGTTCTTAAGGATATCCCATGCATCCTTAGGCCCAACTGCATTCTTGATAAGCGGAATCACCTTATCCTTCACAGATAAGTTGATGATATGATGCGCACGTTGCACCCGTTTCCCAAATGCCCTTCTATCTTGATCATTGAGACCGTGAGCCATCACCTCTTGTCCCATGACAATTTCCCAATAATCTTTGTCCTGAAGGATATTTTGAAGTTTGAACTTCCACAAGCTGTAGTTAGATCCATCTAACTTGCTTGATTCTGGAAGAACAGATTCATTCAGACTCCCCATCTTTGTCGTACAAAAATGACGGGCTTTTTACTAAGAATATACTTGCATGCAACAATATCTTCCTCAGATAATACATGTCCAATTGTTGTCTTCCCTGGATATCACCTGTCCAGATATTGCATGCAACAATTTTTGAGACAGATAATACCTGTCCAGATCTTGTCTATCTGGTTTTTGCTTGTCCCAGATACTGCCTTCCTCAGTTCTGCCTGCCTGCAGAAATCTGATCACAACCTGTCCAGATACCACCTTCCCTAGCTGCTGCCGCCCTCAAGAAAACCTGTCCTGGACACTGTTTCCTCAGGTACTGCCTGTCCAAATATTACCTACTCAGGTACTGCCTTCTCCAACTGCTGCTGCCCTCAGGAACACCTGTCCTGATCGCTGCTACCTCAGGTACTACCTGTTTGGTTGCTACTGCCACCTTCAGATGAACCTGCACCACATAAAACCTGCACAAGAAAACACTTGTTCTGCTGTCCTGGATGTTGCCTCCCTCAGATCTGCCTGTCTGATACTGCTGCTTGTCCAGAAGCTACCTGCGCCAAATGTGACCTCCACCAGAAAAACTTGCACAGGATGACGCTTCCACCAGATACAACCTTCACCAAATAGCACCTCCACTAGATGCGATCTCCACTAGTAGAACCTGCAGCGCTGATCTTCTCCTTCCGTAGATCCCGATCTTAACGAGATGGCTCTGATACCATGTTAGAATCGAAGAGATTCTCTAATCGGAGTAGACTAATCTTATTAGTACTCACACAAAACATCAACCACAAGCTGAAGAAGAAGAGAGACTGCAAGAAGGTATGCTTCATAAGCTGGAAACTGAGATAACAATGGAGGTGGGCGCCCATCTACTCTTATAGAGGCTGTCCACAATGAAAAGCAAAAGCTATCCTACTACAATAGCAATTGAAATGCTAATTATGAAGTCTTAACAATAGAAATCTATGCTAACTTGGTTAAAATAGATTTCTATACTATTCTAGCAAAATTGGTACTAACTTAGGTACCTATACTAAAAATAGAAATAGGCCTTCTAGCACGCAGGCTGGCCTCTACAATGAATTAATTAATCCATTAATTCCTAACAAGATCATGTTGCAGAATGAAATACCTAAAGTAAATCTTAGCCTTGCCTAAACTTGGGCATGCAATCTAATGGGTGAGACCAGTGCTACGCTTGGAAGTATGCCATGTTGTGGTTAACATCCCGCACTATGGGTGGTGCCTAGGGATCATAAAAGATGCGTTGATACTGTTGTAAGAAATTAGTGTTTAATGGAAAATCTCATGTATACAAGGAAAAGGAACAAGGGCCATTGGCAATTGTTGCCTCATGTACCCATGAGGGTTGCAACACAATACTTTGGCAAGCAATTGTCATGTGAGTCTGTACCATGCAAGGTATAATGAAGATCATCTTAAGTCATAGATATATGATGTTGTTCAAGACTCAAAGTAATCTCACACAATGATGTCGACAAATTTGCCCCCAATATACATATTGATGTGTGTTGTGAATTCAACAATCTAGTAGTGAATGCCCCATTCTATATGGGTTCTCTTAAATGGAGTAGATCGGCAAACTCCACACCCACTGGGGAGCATCATCAGGAGTAGAGTTGCTACAACAACCAACAATCCGACTCCTAATAAAGGAATGAGTGTTGCTTTGACAAACAATAAAAAACACATGCTACCTTATAGCATCAATGGGTGGAACCTCAATGGATGGTGTTGTGGAAATCTCCTTCTCTATTTGACCACATAATTCAAAGTCGTCTCCCTAATCATCCTCATACACATATATAGTAGCACTTGTACTTGGAAGGTGTTTGCAATCTCTAGCCCGAAAAAGAATTTTGGACTTAAAGCAAAGGTCTTCATGAGGATGTATCATGTTCATCACCTCCTTGTTGGAATATCAATCCACACTCTAGAGAGAACTATCAAACAGGGCGGATAGCTCAGTGGTAGAGCATCCCATCCGGTATGAGGGAGGTCTTGGGTTCCAATCCTAGTCTGTCCATCCATATTATGATTTATGGATTTCTAACACGGTATCAGAGCCAAGTTAGACCTAACAGTTCATGGTGTCAAAGCCATGGTTAGGTGGCCCAAGTTGTGGGGCAGGTGACAGCTAGGACCCCAACCTAAAGTGTGGCTTGAGGGGGGGGTGTTGGAATATCAATCCACACTCTAGAGAGAACTATCAAACAAGGCGGATAGCTCAGTGGTAAAGCATCCCATCCGGTATGAGGGAGGTCCTGGGTTCGAATCCTAGTCTGTCCATCCATAATATGATTTATGGATTTCTAACACTCCTCTTAGGTGTACCACCTAAAGAATGCGAGATAAGATATTGCAACTTATTAAGTGATCCACCAATGGTAGAACTAGCAAAATCAGGTGTAACAATAACATAAAATAAAGGAGTACGACATTGGAAGGGTGGAGGCAAGCACTTATTGGTCCATAGACTTATGTTGCAAAGTAGCAGCCAAAGACAAAGTCCAAAAGTGTAGAAGGATGGAAAGAAACAACATCATAACCTGAGAGCGACCCCGCCCCCCACACACACACCCCCACGTAAATCCTCCTTTATAACGTGATAGAATCTTGTTAACATGAACATCAAAAAAAAAATAAGAAAGCTCAATAAATCAACTATTCTATTCAGTAAAGTACCCATCTTATCGGAGGCTGCAAAAAATCCCTCTCTAAAGTGTGAGGAATTGTTGACCTACAATAGAATCACAAATATCTTGTTCGAAAGCCCTCAAATAGATGAGGAGGATCCAAATGTGACACATCCCTTTTCTGTCCTCCACTTAGTGGAAGCTCTAGACCATTCAAGTGTAAGGCTTCCAATTGGATCTTCTAGACATCATTCTTTGAGTACATCTCAAAACTTGTCTCAAGCTAAGCAAAGTTTTCTAGTTCATTGCCATTAGAACTTAAAAGAACCAAAGTATAATAATTTGTACCTTATCCTCGAAATTGAAACAAGTGATGGCTCATGACCATCAAGACATACACTTAAAACATGAACGTGCATAGATTAACCATTAAAAAGTGTAGTAGGAATAGGACAACCAATTGTCATGGATGAAGATTGCACTAATATAGATGGTATAGATGCAATCTATGAGTGTGATCCGACCCTTTGTATAAATCCAATCCTTTGTATATTTTTCAATACTATTAACTAGAAAATCCGAGCCACATACTGTCAAAATAACGGCTACCTTCTGTGGTACTGTAAGTAGATTACTTAGGATTCCAATGCACTGATCATCTGACATCCAGTGGAGTCAACGCCCTTACAGGCATCTTTTGTAACAATGTACAGGGATTATTCTGTAACGATGATCAGTGGTTAAGTAAGACTTAGTTATTATTGTTGTATTACAGTATTCTGCCATCAACGATTTTCAGCTGAAGCTTCTATGGAAGTGTGAACTATGTCTATAGATAGATTGCTCCATCCATTTAAACTTCGTCAAAAAAGTGTTGGAAGATGCTCATGAGAAACAAGCTATTTGTGGTGGGCTCAATTTCCTTTAACGACTCAATACCGAAACAATCAGGATCATTTCGAAAATCCCCAATCAACATTCCACAACTTCCATCAACTGATACCCGCAGAAATACTATTTAATAGCAAAACAATCTAA
Organism: Diphasiastrum complanatum; assembly: GCA_029204225.1. Taxonomy (NCBI): domain Eukaryota; kingdom Viridiplantae; phylum Streptophyta; class Lycopodiopsida; order Lycopodiales; family Lycopodiaceae; genus Diphasiastrum; species Diphasiastrum complanatum. The sequence goes on from CM055092.1 coordinate 79,084,914, forward strand.
GAACAACCTCAGCAAACGATGGCAGTTGGACACTTTGCGGCTTAGCCCCGGCATGTGCTCAGTTAGGCATACTGTCTCCCCGTAATAATTAGCCTCCCGGTCAACCGAGTGCCTGGCTGAGGGCACGCCGGGGCCAAGGCAGTTAAGGTGCTTTGAAGATAACATCAGAAACAATCAGATGAACATTTTCTTCCACTAGGATATAATCAAGATGCGTACAGAGCACATCACCAAACAACTTCACCTGGAAATGTGTATGGATTAAGGTTCCGCGTCCTGACATCCTGCAACCATGTAAGAAAGAGACTGCGCCTAAAGGAAGACCAATACTGACAATTATATAGTACCAGAGGGAGACAAGAGGGACAAGGAAGATGAGACAGGAAGTGTAAAAGAAGTGGTATCCCTAATAATTGCTAGAAGGCGCTTGTCTTTGAAGTTTATCTAGCGATTTTGTCTTCATCGTTAATCCAAAACCACGAAAATTCAATCGCAATATTCCAAATTCTAGGCTTCTTAACAGGCCATCAATCTTCCTATGGCTTCTGTAACCCTAAGTCCAAAAACCGTAATTCAGCATAACAAGATTACACATCAAGCTGGATCCAAGGAGGTAAAAGGATAAACAAAAACTCTAACAATTGCTCATGGAAAACATTCAGCTATCAAATGATTCGGCACCAAAAGGCTTGTATCTGAAGCACTCGAAAGGGCTACAGTAAATATAAACAAACTGAATTTTAAATCGCTCAAACTGTCACAAATTTCATGCCAAAAACAAAAAAAATCTCATCACAGAATGAAGCTTAATCCCAAAAAGTAAGAAAAGCGGTGCAGGTACATATTGGCACCTTCGCTGCGCCATTTGGAAATTGGTAGCTGCCCGCAATTATGGATATATGATATATGTGCGGAATTGGATCGGATCGAAATGCCCCCGCGCTCGCCTTCGCCTTGCCCTACCCTCCTACGCTTGCGTCCTCAGTAGCGACGCGCTTGCGCAGCCCGAGCTTCCACCTCTCGCAGCTCGCCACATGACGAACATATATAGCTGTTTTGGACTGGGATATTCCCGGGATATCGACCCTAAGTGGCTGCGAAACCGGCTGCAAAAAACTGACTAGCCACATGAGGTTTCGTGGATGCGGTTTACAATGAGAAAACCAAGGTGGTCGTTGTGGAGCGGGGAGTCGAGGGCGGTGGCAGTGCCGGGTTGCAGAAAAACACACCCATGGGATTTGGCCACGAGTTGTGTCCTAGTGCTCGTGAATCGTGATGTTAATGGCCCTAGCGTTCTTGACGTCAACAATGGGTGGGTGACCTGGTGGTCTCTTGGTGCTCCTCTGATCCAGATCTCGTATGTCGGGTCTCTTTGCTCTTTGAGCTCACTCAACTTCCGCGGGTCGGCTCTCATTCAATGCTTTGCCATTTTCGGCATGATCATCACCTTAGTGCAACACTGTTTGCTCTTTGAGCTCACTCAACTTCCCCAGGTCGGCTCTCATTCAATGCTTTGCCATTTTCGACATGATCATCACCTTAGTGCAACAGATTCAAAATTCTTGGATCTTTCATTCCCAAACTGCAACGGGATCATCATGGGCCGAATGAAGATGACATGCAAAGAGGTCATCTGACCCGGCTTGGAAAGCTAGAGCAAAGGCCCATCCCACTGCCTACATCAGTCACGGGATGGGTTGTGCACCTGAAGAGCCTCTAATGTAGGTGTGGGAGAGGATGCGCATTGCCTAAGCTGGTTTTGAACTTGAGGAGGAACTTTGTGGAACTAAACTAGCTTCAATCTAAGACACGACAAACCCAATAGGACGAGACGAGTTTCGTGTGGATTGGCCAATTCACAATGCAGCAAAAATTTGTTTTTGTTTTCCTATTTTTTAGGGTTGTTCATGTTAGCAAAAGGAGGTTACAGGTGTAAACTCCTCTTCTTGAAGTCTTCAATTCTTGGAGCTCGATTGCATTAGGTAACCAGGCTCCAATTACAAAGGGAAAATAAGCAATTTTCTAGTGGAACACTACGTTGAGCCCTTTCCACCCAGATACTGGTGAGTCAAGGGTTTCCAATCAAGTTGGCCAAATCCAGCCAACCATCTCCACTATAAAAGGGGCATAAACATTTTATGAGTAGATTTATGAAAGTGTTGCGAGTTTATTTTGGTGTAACTAGAGATTGTGGCTTCACAAAAGAAAACATTAGAGAATAATGCCTTAAAAAGTGTTGCGAGTTTATTTTGGTGTAAACTGGAGATTGTGGCATTCATTAGATTTGTATAGACAAAAAGAAAACATTAGAGAATAATGTCTTAAGAACCACTTTGAGCTCAAAATGGTTCTATCTATCTCGTAAGGGACTGGTGACGTGGGAACACATCATGAACTCCATTTACTCCCTTAGCCTTTCCCGCCTCAAAGCTGATCTTGGCCTTACCACTCGTGAAACCAATTTCCTTTCCTACACATCTCTCATAGGGACCTTGGTCCACTTTCCACCTCCTCTTCTTCAAATCATTGTTCTAAGTGGCTTTTTAAGGCTTTGGACAAAACTGGTAAAATCTCCTTTTCTTCCGTCTTCTTTGCCATCAAAGAGCCAAACTTTACTTTCTCTTGGTTTAATGCCAAATGGAACCTTTCGGATCCCCCTCACATTTGGAAAGCCAGATTTCGATGCACCCACGAGATTAAGACTGGCAAGCTTAGAATTTTATCTCTCAGGATTCTACAGCTCTCTCATCCTGTTCGCGCACATTATAGAGGAGATGTTACACATGTCTGTTCTAAATGCAAATTATTAGATGAAGATGTGACTGATCATTGCCATGCATCTCTCTGGAAGTCTATGGCTGATCTCTTTATTGCCGCTTTCATACCAGATTCAAGAGATTCAGTCATACTGATGTGCTATTGAATGATATTATTTTTAAAGATTTGAAGACCAAAAGTTTACTGGCAATGCATTAGGATTATCACCTTATGGAATATTTGGTTAGAAAGGAATAGTATGGAATTTGGGAATGGTGACTTTATCATCTCCCCCCTTCTTCTTTTTAAAGAAGCTGATAAACTTGCGCTCCTTTGATTTTCTTTTTCTTTTACTACATGTACTTTTGTAAAAAGTCTCTAATCCATGGTTAACATTCTTCGAGAGAAATTTTTTTTTATCATTGAATAGTTTTTTGTTGTTGTATATTTCCATGTACATAGATATATCTATTAGAATTGTAGTTTTATTTTACAACGATGACATAAATATGTAAATACATTGCTTTTTTAGACAATGTCAATGTTTCTATGTTGGTTCCAATGTGGCCATGCACATGCCATGTACTAGAACATGTGTCTAGACTTGGTCATGTCATCTCTATGTTGGGTCCAGTCTGGCCATGTTGTGCCACGTACTAGTACATATGTCTGGACTTGGTTCTGTCAGTGGCAACCTCGCCATGTGTCATGCAAGACTTTTGATTTTACAATGATGTAAATACAGTGCTTTTTTAGACAATGTGAATGTTTTTATGTTGGGTCCAATGTGGTCATGCATGTGCCACGTACTAGTACATGTGTCTGGACTTTGTCATGTCATCTCTATGTTGGGTCCAGTGTGGCCATGCATGTGCCACGTACTAGTATAGGTGTCTGGACTTGGTCATGCTGTCAGTGGCAGCCTTGCAGGACTGCCCCTTAAGTACAAGTATTGTATATTTTTCAGTTTTGGAGGTGAAAAAGATGAGCACAATATTATCCTTTATCCTAAGTGAGTGTTTAGTGCTTATCTTGTGTGTGAGATTACTAAGCCAATACTTTGCTATTTTTGTGACACTCTGGACATGTGGGTGAGTGGAAGATCACACAACAATGTTTTTCTATCAATGGTATCAAAACGTAGATGGCAAAGACAGGAGCATAGTGTTTTATGGATCAGAATGAGATGTTTGGTAATGTTTCAAAATAAGCAAGCTATCTTGGTGAAATAAATCAAGAACTTTTAGTTTCTCATCCAATTTGCAATCACTTGGTAGAATACTAGAGTAGATCACTAGTGAGGGCAAGAAAATTCGTCCCTAAAGAATTCTAAGAAAATCTCATGAATTGCATTTTTTATTCTTTTGAGAACCAGGGTGACAATTAAAGTGTTAAATAGCTTGTGAAAACTCTTATTTATCAAGCAAGGACTAAACACATACAAATCAAGTATCACTTTGTATGTAAGCATATGCTTAAGAATGGTGTTAAGGTGGCACACTATACCATTGTTGAACATGTAATTGATGTTCTTACAAAACTCTTGAGTAAGGATATGTTTGAAATGTTTAGAAATAGACTTTCTGTTTGTGACATTGAGACTAAATTTAAGCTTAAGCTTCAAGGAGAGAGTTAAAATTCAAGCTTAATTTTATGACGATGATAGAAATTCATTAGTATGGTGCTTTTTCTAGACATGTACACACGTCTTTGTGTTGGGTCTAGTGTGGCCATGCATGTGCCATGTACTAGTATAGGTATTGGGACTTGGTCTCGTTAGGGGCAAGCCAGGACTACACCTTAAGTATATGTACTATATATATATATATATATATATATATATATATATATATATATATATATAAACTTATGTACACTTTTGTGCATGTGTATGGGTGCACCCATGCATCCTCCTCCCCCACCCATGCATACACAATTTTTTCACTAAAAATCTAAAAAAAGAGGATGCATGTATGGGGAGGAGGATGCATGGCCCTCCTCCCCATGCATGCATGCATATTGGCCACCCTAAGCAATGTCGCAGATTGAAGAGCAAAATGTGTCAAGAATTAGATATGCAACATCAAGCATTCACCATAAGCAATCACCACAAGAAGGCGGAAGAAGAACACGTACTGTCACTCTATCACGCTAACTCATACAGAATGTAAAATGTACAAATAAACCCTGAACCCTGATAGAGAGAGAAAATCTACGAGTAGACTAATAGACTAGCCTACGGCTATTGACAGCTGGTCACAGCTGTCAACATTTATGTGCATCGTAAACAGTAACAATGAAGTTTATCATTGATTTCTAACACTCTCCCTCAATGATAAAATTACATTTTTCTATCCCTAATAGAGTATGAAACCTCTCAAATTTACATCTACCTAATGACTTAGTAAAAATATTTGCCTTTTGATCTTCAGATTTACAAAAAACAAGATCAATGGCTCCATCAAGAATTTTCTCTCGAACAAAATGGTAGTGTATTTTGATGTGCTTGATTCAAGCATGTAAAACTGGATTTTTGGCAAGGTGAATGCAACTTTCATTATCGCAAGATATAGTAGTCGCATCCACCTATGGTTGACCTAAATCCACAAGCAATCTTTGTAACCATACCGCTTCTTGTGTAGCATTGTTAAGTGTTTGATATTCAGCTTCCGTCGATGATAAGGCTACTGTAGGTTGCTTTTTGCTGCTCCATGAAATTAGAGTTGTGCCATAACTGAATGTATGACCACTTGTAGATCTTCTGTCATCAATATTACCTTGCCAATCGACATCTGTATAACCTACCAACATTGGCGTTTCAAGCTAATCATACTTCAAACCAAAATTCAATGTCCCTCGAATGTATCTGAGAATACATTTAGCAGACTTCCAGTGTGCTTGACTAGGATCTTGCATAAATTGACTAACAACACCAACAACATAAGAAATATCAGGTCGTGTGTGTGTCAAATAAATCAAACTACCCACCAGCTCTCTATACAAATAAGCATCCACTTTTTCAAATTTATCATATGCAGTAAGCTTCATGTTGGCCCCCCTCTCTTGTGAGATAGCTTTGATTGTATTTCAAGTTCTCTTGAGCTAACAAAGAGGATCCTCCACGAGTTCTTGAAGAACACTAAGCTCCTTGTTCATGGCAATGCTCTTGAGTGAGGTTTCTATGAGCATGCTTGATTCCCTTACATTGTGGATTAACTAGGATCTTGTTTCTTTGTTTCTTGCTTAGTTGTGGATTAGGATTCAGTTCTTGTTGTGGATTAAAGTAGGTTTCAGCATTCAAGTAAACTAGATAGGCTGGTGTGTGGCATAGATCTTGCACATTTTCTTACAATCCAGTTCTTGATTGTTCTTGAGTAATCTAAGCATCAAGTGATGAGTGTTTCTTGATTCTTAGATTGTTAACATGCTGCTAGGAATCTTGTTTCTTGTTCTTGTTTCTTGTTTCTTGAATCTTGTTTTCAGTAGCTGATCTAGTTCTTGATTGTTCTTTGATTCAGTAGTTAGTGTAGGTTTGCTCCCTGCTCTGAAATGTTGATCCTCTCGAGCTGTAGATGGTTACATGGCTAGTGTATGCATGTAGCTGAGTATCAAACTCGTTCTCCCATTGACAGGCTGGGAAATACATTGAAACTGAGAAACGCTTCTGTTGACTGTTCTAACAAGAAGATAATCCATCACGAACTGTAACGTCAAAAGCAATAAAAGAAAGAAAAGAGACAAAATCGTGTTCACCAAAATCTATTGGTGGGGATGTTGTTGCTGGTGATTGTTCATGCTCAGGATTGGATCGGTGTGTGAAACACGTAGTTGAAACTCATTGAAATGTGACTGGAGTAAAGATTGAACAAATTTTAGCTAAATTTGTTTTGATCTTGCTGTAGTTGACTCAAAGAATAATATGGCAATGAGGTGTAGGAATCAACTCTAACTTTTCATGGATTTCTCATAGTTCTCAAAAATTTGAAACTACTGTACATGGTAATCTGAAGATGGATAGATGAATGAAAATGTGTTCTGGAGATGCTCTACAGAAGACTCTTGTGCAGTAGCTATTCCTCATGCAAAAATCAGTCACACAAAATAGCTGAAGAGAAACAAGGAAATAAACAAATGTTACAGATAGTGAGAACTGTATAGCACTTGTCGAACAAAACTTGCATTCATCAACATTGATAATGTACCTTGATAGTTGCAATATTTCAGTTGTTTTGTAGAGTAATGTGACTTACTCTGACATGCCCTTGTCAAAACAAGACAGGGTTGGTGACACTAAAATCTATCATCATAGATAACAGATGTTGTAAGATATAGCTTGAGATGCAGGTATGGTTGAGGTACTATGTCCTGAGGACCTCTGTGAACAAGAGATTCAGAACCGAATCTCTAAGTGGATTTCCGAATCCTAGATTTGTTGTGTATTGGGACATTGGAAATCTTATCTGCATGTGGAAAGACAAATAGATTTGAGTTTGTAGAAGGGGAGAAAAACTGTCAATTCCCTGTGGAGGTTGCTCTTGGTTGAACATTGTAGCAGATGGCGGAATATTGGTTTCGTTTTTCTTTCGACAAGGACTCATTTCATATTAGTGTCTTTTTGCATTATGGAGCTGGTGTATTGGACGGTGATGTAGTAGAAATTTACAAGAAACTTCTCGATTGAGCAGCATGTTTAATTGTTGGTTGCTATGGTGCTTGTGTTGTTGTCATGAAGATCCTATTGTGATTCATAACTGACGTGACGGGTAGGTAGGATCTTAGTTGGTTGTTTTGGACAGTCTTTGAAACTGTGTTTTCCTATACAGTCGAGACACTCAGGATGGTACTTGGTCTTGACTAGACAATCAACCATTAAGTGGCCAGTTTCACCACAGATGAAGCATCTGGTGTGCAGTGGCCCTTGTATAACTGCATAGCCATCTTGGATGGCTATTGGTTCTGGACTTTCTGATGGATAGTCAGGATAAGGCAAGGCATTTCCAGATTGGGATGGGTGTTCTTCATATTGTTGAACTGTATGTGCTTGAATAGGTCAATATGAAGGACAAGCATCAATAGGATGCGCCGGCAGTGTGGGCACCATATTGTTTTTTGTCTATAAGGTACCTGTGCAGGGTTTGACTGACCAGACATACTGCTTTGGATAGACTTCAGGGTAGCTTGAAGCTCATTGGTAAGTTTCTCCATCTAAAGTTGGTGTTGCTTATTAAGCAACGCCAGCTGTGATTTCCAAAGCTGATCTCGGACGTCCTCGATCGGCTTCGACTCATGGACAGGAGCACGTGGTGCTTGCCTTTCCCTAGATTCGTGAATATCTAATCCTTCGTCTTCTTCCTTGATGGCATCAGACATAGCTAGCTTTAGACTCGTGTATTCATCATTGGATTTAAGCTCGTGTCTAATCCATCTTGGAAGGCCGACTAAGAACCAGATGATGAACATCTGTTTAGAGGGCTGTTCTTGTACTTGACTTTTGAGACGTTTGAAACACTCAATATAGTCTCGTACTCATTCGTCTTTTGTCATTTTGTATTTACTTAGCTTGACAAAAGGGCTTTCTATCAAGTGAAATGGCTTGAAGCGTTTGATAAAAGACTCTTTTAAAATTGACCAGTCTGTCTTTTCATCACGATCAAGGTTGAAAAACTAATTATGTGCTTTAGTGATCATGCTCATAGAAAACAGTTGGACCATAGCATCGAGAGATGTTTCGCCATATACATCACATGCATTCTCAAAGATTTGCAAAAATTTTTGAGGGTCCGAACTACCGTCAAACTTTGGTAGATCTAGCTTGGGTGTACGTCGCTCAAGATGAGCACTGTGGGTAGCAGAAACTCCATTAAGGTTGGTTCTGGCCTGGGAGGGGTCAGCACCATAAAAATGGGCTCTAGCTCATGAGGACTCAGCTCTATCATGTTCTTGGCTCTCGAATGGGTTTGTGGATGGCTCATGTGTTTGGGCCCGCATTATGTAGAACCTATGACGTCTGATCTGTTCAGTTGTAGGGGACCTTATCTCGTATAGATAATCGTCTGGGATCTGAGGATCTGTATGTTGGTCCATGGGGTACTGTTGTGTCTTTTTGTGTTGGGTATGTGTTTTTGGTGTTTTTGGATTTTTTAGGGTGTTGAAGGAAGTGAAGGTGGAGACTCAGTATGAAAAGGGCTTTCTATTGGTATAAGTTTTATTTTTAAATTTTTTTTTTTTGTGTTCATGCCTCTTTTTTTTTTTTTTTTTCAGTCTCTAAGGCTGTGGGGAGATGGTGGTTCAGTCGGAATGTCAATCAGAGGTGTCAGTTGAAAGTTATGTGGTTTGGGATGGAGTGGGTCGGTTGAGAGGGTGAGGAACGCTGTCAGTCGAGATTGGACCCAAAGCCGTCGATCGAGATCGGACCCAGACCCGTCGGTCGAGATTGGACGTGAACCCATCGGTCGAGATCAGATGCGAACCCGTTGGTCGAGATCGGACATGAACCCATCGGTCGAGATCTCAGACAGGCGTCAGTTGAGATGGAAGTGGAGGGCGTCGGCTGAGATGTAACTAAAGGTCGTCGGTTGAGATAGGACTGAAGGCCGTCGGTTGAGATCCGAGAGATGAGCGTCGGCTGAGATGGAAGTGGAGGGCGTTGGCTAAGATGGAAGTAGAGGGCGTCGACTAAGATGAAAGTGGAGGGCGTTGACTAAGATGGAAGTGGAGGGCGTCGGTTGAGATGCAAGTGGAGGGCGTTGGCTGAGATGTAACTGAAGGCCGTCGGTTGAGATAAGACTGAAGGCCGTCGGTTGAGATCTAACTAATGGGCTTCGGTTGAGATCTAACTGATGGGCTTTGGTTGAGATTAGACTGATGGCCGTCGGTTATAAGTTTGAAGGCCGTCGTTTGAGATAGGATTGAAGGTCGTCGGTTGAGATCTGAGAGATGGGCGTCGGTTGAGATCTAACTAGAGGCCATCGGTTGAGATGAGATTGTGGCGCATCGGTTGAGGTGTGAGAGATGGCTTTGGTGCCGGTTGAGATGAAACCGTGGCTCAGCTAGGAATGGAGCGTGAAGCGTCTGTTGAGGAGTGTGGTTCACGGTAAGCCGGTTTGAAAATGGTGTGCTCTAATATGAAAGTGTGGAAGTGCGGAGAGCAATGGTTGTGGAGCACAGATCAGAATGGTTTGAGCTGTGTAATGTCCGTGGAGTTGTGGAACAGCACCAAATGTTCACAGATTCACTGCCTCTGTGAACACGACTTTTTTTCTTTTCTTTCTTTTATTGCTTCTGACGTTACAGTTCGTTGTGGATTATCTTCTTGTTAGAACAGTCAACAACAAAAGCATTTCTCAGTTTCAATGTATTTCCCAGCCTGTCAATGGGAGAACGGGTTTGATACTTAGCCACATGCATACACTAGCCATGTAACCATCTACAGCTCAAGAGGATCAGCGTTTCAAAGCAGGGAGCAAACCTACACTAACTACTGAATCAAAGAACAATCAAGAACTAGATTAGCTACTGAAAACAAGATTCAAGAAACAAGATTTCTAGCAGTATTTTAACAATCTAAGAATCAAGAAACACTCATCACTTGATGCTTAGATTACTCAAGAACAATCAAGAACTAGATTGTACAGAGATATGCAAGAATCACACCACGAATCCAGCCTATTTAGTTTACTTGAATGCTAGTTTCTACATTAATCCACAAGAAAGCAAGAAATCTAATCCACTCTACAAAGCAAGAAAACTAATCCACTCTAAATCCACAACCACACACAATATGAATGGAAGGGCATGATCATAGGGGCATCACTCAAGAAAACCATCATGATCAAGGAGCTTAGTGTAGCATCAAACTCATGGAAAATCTTCTTATTAGGCATGGAGTAGATACAATGCAAAAAAGATCTTGGTCACAAAGAGGGAGTCTCTTAAATAAGCAAGAGAGCTCCTTAGGTGGCATCCTAGTGGAATTTCTACATTTCACAAATTACAAGTGGAATAATGCTCTCCACTAGAAGTCACCATCAAAAGGTGGCTCACTCTACTTTCTTTAAGAGGGGTCTACTTGCATTTATTACATTTGCCTAGAAATACTAGTTCCTACATGGTCATTCCATCTTCCGAGATTCACCATGAGGTTTACACAGTCTTTACTTGTCATTCCTAACTAGCATTTCTCAGCTCTCATACTCGGCTCTCAGTCTTCATTAGTCTCGTCTTCTCAGAGACCTCCTCGGTCTAAGGTGAGAGGTGCTCTTGAGTTGCTCTGTCCGAGTATCTTGGGGATTCAACAGAATTAACCAACACTAGACCCTAATGCATAATGCCTAGAACCTAATGCGTACAACGTAATGCCTATATCCTAAATTGTACTACCTAAAATGTAATGTATGAAGCTTAATGCATAAGGCCTAATGGTAATGCCTAATGCCAAGACTGTGTATGAAAGGGCCTAAAATTGCACCCCATAATTCCTAAACTACTTATACGTAACCTTCACCCCCGAACCATTGATCTGTCTCTCACTCTCTTAATACAAGTTTTCATATATTTGATTGTTTCCCAATGTTTGATATAAAACTTGATGGTTTTTTGTTCCAATTTTTGCAAGTGTTGCATTTGAGGGAGTGATTCCATGACATGGATACTCTCAAGTGTGTGCGAAGCAACCCTTCATACATCACACCGGAGGGTGAGAGCCAGTCTGCAAAAAGGAGGAGGTTGAATAAGAAGCGATAAGTAGTGCGTAGGGCGTTGTTGCTTGCACCTGTAGTTCGTGTCGTTGAGGAGGCAACATGTTCGACCGCAAGTTTGGTTTCAAACTTGAAAAGCGTCAAGCACATAGTGACTGTTGGTGTCAGTGGTGTGGGTAGTTCAGGGGGGGGTTGTCATGCCAGAGCACATGCGTGGCAATGCCATGTATAGAACATCGGAGTTGGAGTCTAGGTCGGAGAGGAAGAGTAGATTAGAGCGGAGGAGAAGAGTGAAGAGAAGGCTTCTCACTCATGAGTTGGAGCAGGTTCAGCAGGGTGTTCATAGGGATGTAGTTGATTCAGCCACCATTGCGAGTATTGATGATGACACTCCTCTTGGAGTATATGTTGGTTTGCATGTGAGAGGGTTAGAGTTTGAGGAGGATGTTACACCGAGCAATTTGGGAGTAGGGTCGATCACACAGGTCTGCTCACCTATGAGAGGAGTAGAGTCAAGAGAAGTGGTTTTGTTGATGTCTTTAGGTGCAGATTCGACTTTTGTAGAGGTGGTTACGCCCGAGGAGGTGCGTAACCACCCGTCGTATAGGACACCTGAGGTTGAGTCTAGATCAGCTAGGACTAAAAGGTTGAGGCATATGCAAAGAGGAGGTTTTTAGGTAGGGGTGGTCCACCAACACACTGTGTTACACCCGAGGAGGTGCGTAATCACCTGTCATATAGGACTCCAAAGGCAGAGTCTAGATCAGCTAGAGCTAGACGACATGGGTGAAGATTTCAAACGAAGAGGAGAGCTCTAGATAGGGTTGGTAGGCTATTTGAGGTGGGCAGATCGCCCCTGACTCCATTCCATCATGATTTGGGATGGATGGAGTATGCATGTGGTTGTTGTTTGGCCTTGCGATGGAAAGCAAGGAATAGCCGTTTCTATTGCATGAAAGACAAGGTGCGTTTGCCTTTGATGCCATCACTGCCTTCTGAGCTATTTCATTTGTACACGTCCTCTGATGACTCGGGAGCTCATTTTAGGAAGAGCGTTCTAAGTTACAATATCTCAGTGTCATTCGCATCTCTTGGGGTGAATTTGGATAGATCCATCTCCAACTCCGTAGGCGGCGCATACACGTTTCGAGTGTCTGGGCGGTTGTACCATCACATTGGTGGTTTGTTGTCATCAGATAGGCCTTCCATTTTACAGATTTACTTCATGGATGGTGATGATTTGCAGATGGATCAGAGATTATCTCTGAACCTCGAGCTTAGGCGTGATGTTCTCTCTGTTTTACAGAGCATGATAGTGGATGTGAGTCCATTTGCGCAACGTTTTAAGAACATTGCGCGGATCATGCGGGAGAACGTCACAAAAGATATTCGTCTCCACATAGTATCAGGTTGTTCGCAGAGTAGAGTGAGCAGGCAATTCAATGCTCCCACGAGGAATGAGATTGCGATGCTTATGCCTTTAGACGAGACCCCGAGTGATGGAATGCGTGACATCATACTGCATTCCATTCAGGATGGTTTGCAGTTTATCACACAACATCATTCATCATATGATGTATTGTATTTTGTACTGTTATTTCCATTTGGTACAAATGGGTGGTATCCGTGAATCCAACATGTGCATGTCAAAGATGACGCACGTGCCGATGATGGTGTCGATAACGGTGCACTTTTTGATGTCTTTGAAGAGCATTTGGAGGGTAGTTACAAAGTTGTCACCGTTCGAGAGTTTTACTGCTACCATTTACAGGTTCGTGTAGAGCATGTTTCACCGATCCATCTGGGTGGAAGGCTGCTGCAAGAGTATGCATGTGACATGATGGAAAAGATGGTGCAAAATAACATGAATTACTACTACAATAATCAGCATAGTTTTCGTAGAGAAATTCGTAGTGGTATTGTTGATGCCGTGGGAGCTCATTCCTCTAGCGACATAGGAACGCGTGTAGTGCTTCCATCTTCATACATCGGTTCACTGCGTCATATGTAGATGCTATGGCCCTCGTTAGAGAGTTGGGTTCTCCCGATTTGTTTATCACGATGATGACCAACCCAAACTGGTTGGAGGTGAGGAGAGAGTTGCGATTCCAGCAGAAAGCTGCAGATAGGCCTGATTTGGTATCGAGGGTTTTTAGCATGAAGCTTCAGCATTTGATCGACCTACTGAAGAACGATGGCATTTTTGGGCGCATGATAGGGAGGCTGCATGTTGTGGAATTCTAGAAGAGTGAATTGTCTCACACCCACCTATTGATTATATTGGAGGAGCAGAGCAAACCCATCACGGTTGGAGATTACGATCGTATTGTGTGTGCAGAGGTTCCTGTGAAGGAGGAAGATCTAGAGTTGTATGAGATAGTGAGGACATGTATGATGCATGGCCCATGAGGAACAACTTTTCCAAATGCACCATGCGTGAAGGATGGAAAGTGCTCGAAGAACTATCCAAGGAATTTCATTGATGAAACATCGATGGTGAAAGGGTATGTTTCATATAGGCAGAGGAAGAACGGAGGGACGGTGCATTCACATGGAGTGGAGTTAGATAACAGGTGGGTTGTACCGTACAACAGGTGGTTGACACTACATTTTCAGTGCCTCTTGAACATGGAGGTATGTGTACATATACGTAGTATGAAGTATTTGTACAAGTACGTGTACAAGGGACCTGATATGATTATGGTGGGGGCTATAGAGGGCGGTGGTCAGACATCAGGACGAGTGGATGAGATAGAGCAATTTTTTAATGCTCGATACTTCTCAGCCAGTGAGTTGTATTGGCGATTGTTGGGGCTTTCTATGAGTGCTCATAAGCCCGTGGTGACCTGGTTGGCAGTTCATCTCCCTAGACATGAATTGGTGTACTTCAGAGAGGGAATGGATTAGAGGAGGTCGTAGATGGGCGTTTGTGCACCACTTTGATAGCATTCTTTGAGCTGAACAGAAGTGGTGATTCGAAGGCTGGTGAGTTGTTGTACTAGGACTTGCCGAGACAATATTGGTATAACAAGATAACGCGTAGGTGGACCCGTCGAATCAACATGCAGACAAACCCTACCATTGGTCGCATGTATTTTGTACACCCATCCAAAGGGTAGAGGTTCTATATGCGAGTTCTTTTGGCTTATGTCAGAGGTGCAACCAGCTTTGAGGACTTGCGCACAGCTGATGGTGAGTTGTTTCAATCATTCAGAGGTGCTTGCAGACACAGACTTTTGATAAATGACGCGAATGAGTGGAGTTGCTGCTTGTACGAGGCAGTGTCATGGGGCACTCCATCGCAACTTCATCTCATGTTCCCTGTGACTCCAATTCCAATTCTAACTGTACCTTGCATCTCGAAACCATAAACCATAAACATCACTTCCAACCTACTACTACAACACTTCCGAATACACAATGTTCTGAGTGTACCTCACCACTCCATCCACATCCATAAATCGATTGTCCTTGTCAATAATTAGCACACGAAGACTTGCTACATTTCGCACTCTCGAAAGTGCAACATACAGCTACCCATGACTAAACATAGGCCGAGGCAAATACAATCCAATCGTGTCCATAGTTTGCCCTTGTGCTTTGTTTATTGTCATGGCAAATGCTGCTCTGATAGGAAACTGGACCCTCTGCAATTCAAAAGATATATTCGAATCACTTGGCACTATAGAGATATGTGGAATAAGAACTCTACTCCCTATATTCTTCCCGGTCACTATCTCTGCCTCTATGACCTGTCTACCCAATCTGAGGATGATCAATCTTGTGCCATTGCACAATCCCTTGTGCGATGCTATCGATCGTAACAACTCATCCCAATCTTCAGCACTAACTTATGTGGAGGACACCCACTTAATTGCAGGCTATTCAAATACTCTATAGGGTGGAAACTAGAGCCCTCACACTCAAGAACACTATCGGCACTATAAAAGGTGAAAACGTCACTCGGAAGCTGCTCTACAACCCTCGCATTGATCTCATCCACATCTTTGTTCAATGAGGTCAATATTGCACGACTCCTAAAAAACTCAACATCCTTAAAACGTCGCGCAACATCAGGAAATGTGAATGAAATCAATTCGCCCACATCACGCGTCCTTAGGCACATGCCCTCCGGCAGAGAAATCAGGTCCAAATCACGATGCACAAATGTGGGTTCACGACCATCTCCCACACTCAACAAATAATCTGCAAACCTCAACTGCTCATCCTTATCGCCACCCTCCACGCCCATGACGTGCATGTTCCTTGTCAATTTATGCACCTCCATGTGTTTCCACAAACGCAAACACTTCAGCGAAGCATTGACAATCTGTGCCCGACTTCCACGCAGCACCACTAGTAGAATCTGTCGCCACTCCAAAAAACAACTAGAACTCCTCCAAATGGAGCGTCGATACTCAATATATCTCATAGAGATCAATCTACACACTCTATAGCATACTTATGCGCCATGGGAGCCTCATCCCAAATGATCAGTCGACATGCCATCAAAAGTATACCTATTGCAAATTGCTTAGAAATGTTGCATGTCGAGCTCTCATTCAATTCCGTCGGAGGATTTTTAAACCGAGAGTGTGCGGTCCTACCACCTTTCATCAACAATGCAGCAATCCCACTCGATGCAACTGCCAATGCTATCCACCCTTGTGCACGCACGTATGACAACATGACACTATAAAGGTGCATCTTGCCTGTACCACCCAGACCATCTACAAAAAACACTCCACCCACTCTCCAAACAACATGCTCATGTACTACAAGGTCAAACAACATGCTCATGTACTACAAGGTCGAAAATCTTTCGCTGATCCACGTTCAATCTCTCGATGTCAACTTCAATCTATGAAGGACTCTCATCGACAAACATCTCCTCATGAAACAATGTAGATGAACCAAAAACGACATCGGGGACCCTAAACCCAAAATTCACCAACGACTTTCCAGCTGCCTGCATGTACGACTCCACATCAAGAATAGCTCTGTCTACCAAAATCTGACTCACAAAAATGGTCTCGCACATTATTGGTTGTCCTGACTCATGTGTATAATCCTCAACTAAATGTGCCTCTATGCTCCTCCAGAGCTCCAATGGGTTGAAAGGGACATATGTCAAAAGAAGCATTTGGGATGTAGGGTAGAGTTGGAGTTAGATTTGGAGTTACACTTAGCATTTGGGATATAGGGTAGAGTTAGAGTTTGAGTTAGAGTTAGATTTGGAGAGAAAATTTGTCAAATTTTGTACATGTAGAAGGTTGTGTACATGTAGTGTTTGGCGAGTAGATGTGGTGAGATAATGTGGTTGTTTTATGAGTGGTCGCCTTCAACTTCCTGCTGGCTTCAACTTCAAGTTGTCGTCAGCCTTCCTTCCTTGCTGCTAGATACTATGCAGGTAATTGGTTATGTTAGTAATGTTGTTTCTGGTGAGTTGTTTGTTATATCAAATATATGACTTTACATAGTTTGCAATTGTCGAATGCAGAGTTATCACAATGTTGTTAAGATCATGTGTTGTTGTATGTACATTTTTTTTCTGACATTTTTGGTGTTGTTGCAGATGTCGAAGATCTACATAAATCACAGGACTTTTGTACGAAACCTGACGGAGTTATTTTGTTTTGTTAATGAGGTGTCTCGCAGTTCCATTTTGTGGTTGATAGAAGCTTATGCAAAGTTCTTATTCCAACAACAAAGGAGAAAATGTTTTATGCCAAGAGAATATCAATTCCTATTAGATGTAGATATGTTACTCAGGAATGTGGCATACGTTTGGAGACATGTTAGTGTTGTTAGACTTAGTGACTTTGAGCCAATGTTAGATAACCAAGTGTATGTCCAGGTATTGGTTTTTGAATTATCAGATGACATGATGTCTATTTCTTAAAAATATTGGAATATGAAATTGTTGCTGCTTCAATTTTTTATAGTAGTTTGAGTTTTTGTGATAAATGTTCTTCAAACACACATTGAAAACACGCACAAACACACAGACACATCTCTCTCTCTCTCTCTCTCTCTCTCTCTCTCTCTCTCTCTCTCCAAATCATCGGCCGTCACCTAGGTCGGCCACCATTGCCCGTCAACGACGAGCACTCTTTACTAGTCTATATATATATTTAAACTTATGTACACTTTTGCGCATGTGTATGGGTGCACCCATGCATCCTCCTCCCCTCACCCATGCATGAGCTTTTTTAGTCCCGTCACCCATGCATGAGCTTTTTTTTCACTAAAAATGATGGGGAGGGGAATGCATGTATGGGGAAACATGATGCATGGCCTTCTCCCCATGCATGCATATTGGCACCTCCATTGGCCGACACACTATTATTCATCATTTCTTTCTTGGTGGGCCTTCTCTCTTTATCTTTGGGATCTCTCCTTCTCTGGATCGTGAGCAACAGGCCGCTCTTTGGATCGTGAGTAGCAGGCGGGTCTCTCTTCCTCTTTGGATCCCCAGCAGCAGGCAACTCTCTCTCTCTCTCTACACAAATTTTTGCAATTTCTTGGAGAAGATCAATCGAAGGCATTTAGAGCTTGTTTTCAGAAGAAAGTATGCTGCAATTTCTAAAAAGAAATTATTCAGAATTATGGAGATATTCTATACCATAAGCAGCAATAAAACAAATACATGCTTCTTGAGTACCTTTGATATTATTTTCTCATCGTTCCTCACCTGCACCTACACTACATGCTCTCTTTATCGCTCTTTGATCTGCGTACATATCGTTGTCCTTCTCACTCTCAATAAAAGCAACACTATGTAACCTACTGCAAAGCATGGTTTTGCAGATTCAACTTTTTTTACTTAAAAACCTTGCAAAAACACTTCCTCAACAGTGGTAAGGAAAACAAAAGACTACTGCCAGTGCAATCTGCTCCATGGTTGTACTCCTCGCACATTGACAACGCCTTCATCCCTGGCCGCATCTCATGCGCTGACCGTCTCCCTGTCACGCCTGTAGATCTCTCTCTCTCTCTCTCTCTCTCTCTCCCTCCACAGCAAAGAATAGCTTGCAAGACTGATCGGTAGCTTTTTCCACGGACTTGCTCATAGCCGCCTGCCATTCGCTTTTCCATTCCTTCTCTACGACTACTGTTTATTGCTCCTCTCTCTTTGAATTCCTTTCTCTCTCCGTCTTTGTCAACGAACTCTCTCCCTATTGTGCTACAACTCTGCGTCTCTCCATATCTTTCTCTAACTCTCTTCTATCCAGCGACCCTGACCTCTATCTCCCTTTCGATCGACTTTCTTCAAAATGTGAAGAAGACGACCTGGCTAGGAACCGGCTATTTGTGAAGTTTAAGTTGTCAATACAAAAGAAATGTTAGATTCTATTTGAATTTAGAATATTTTAGTATATGCTTAAAAAATGGATGATTTTGCTATGAATGTTTGAATTATTATAACTTCCAATCCGTAACTCTGATCTTGGTGATCCAAACAGGTAAATTGATCTTCACAATGTTAGAATTTGATGGAATTGGGTAATATTGATTTCTGAAAACTTTTGCCATGAACTTTTCAGTTTAAATGATTTGCAAATTCTAATAACTTTCAATGAAATGCAACTATTGTTGAACCATTAAAAGAAAATGGTGAAGCTATTTCTCAAAATGATTGAAAAAGATCATTATCTATCTATCTATATCTGTGTGTGTGTGTGTGTGTGTGTGTGTGTGTGTGTGTATATATATATATATGAAAACTTACATCCACTTTTGTATGCATGGGTGAGGGACCCATGCATCCTCCTCCCCTCACCCATGCATACACTTTTTTTACTAAAAATCTTGGGGAGGAGGATGCATGGCCCTCCTCCCCATGCATGCATATACATGGCCCTCTCTCTCTCTCTCTCTCTCTCTCTCTCTCTCTCTCTCTCTCTCTCTCTCTCTCTCTCTCTCTCTCTCTCTCTCTCTCTCTCTCTCTCTCTCTCTCTCTCCCCACACACACACAGACACAGACAGAGGCTTGCTTGCCGACGTCAACTAACTTAGTTCTTGCACCTAATCATATGTGATCATTGTTGGCCTGGTTTATATAAATAGTCTGGCCAAGAATATCAACACAGGTATTAATCATATGTGATCATTGTTGGCCCCTATATCTATATATAGAGATATTTTAGAGAGAGAATGTACAGGTGTTGTCTTGGTGTTTTGGTAGTCTCATGAACTACAAGCCCTTGCCATGGATGCTGCAGTGATGTCATTCCAGGCCTTTTGCATTATTGAGAAGGAAGCAAAATGTCATAATCAGGTGCCTTTTGTATGTGCTCAATTATGACCTAAGTTTAGGGTTTGGGAAAATTCGTTTGGCAAATCGTGTTTAAAGTGAGTCTACTTCATCTGTGGCTATTTTTCAATAAGAATATGAGAAGGCTTCTTGAAATAACAAAATGGTTTTGATAGACTAGCTTGATATTGACAGTCTGCAATAAATGTTAAATCCACTTTAATTGTGCTTTGTATTCTTAATCCATGCTCTCTGGTGCTTGATAACTTCTTTCGTGAGTACATCCTTTCAAATCCAAGTTTGTAGTTAATCTGGTATCATGGCCTCATTGATCCAAGTTTGTAGTTAATCTGGTATCACGGCCTCATTGATTAGCAATTAAATGGATTGGTTTACCCTAGATGGGAACAATATTTTTTGTTGCTTCTGAAGGTAGTGCAATACATTTAATGTTGATATTTCAAAAATCAGTGTACTATTTTTCATCACTATTCTATTTGTTGTGTCGATGAATCCATCCATTTCTACAAATTAGTTGCACAATTTTTTGGGCAGCGTGTTCTTAAATGGGATGCAAATTGTTATCCAGTTTTAGCTTTGAGCAGGCTGAAGTGGTCGTATGTAATCTACCTTATGCATATTCGATGGAAGTTTGTGTTCCATGCTCTTTAACTTTCTTTCATTATACAAGGACTTGATTTTGCATAAACTTCATGTTGTCTGACAAAGTTGTCTATTGATCCATAAGATTATCACAATTTTTAAAGGAACAACAGATATGGCATTTCTCCTTTGATGGATTATGAATGCTTGATTGTAAGCTTCTAAGGATTGGAGTTCTACAATCACGTAAGTTTTTCTGGGCCGCGTGGCGCAGGTAGCCTGCAGGCCACATTTCTTTTTGCTTTTTGCGATTTCAGAGTTCATTAGTGAAACAGTGGACTGCAACCATTGTGTGATGTCGCCTTCAAACATTCAACCATGGCAAAGATCACAGAACGATTTTGGAATGTCTGATAAATTGTTCAAGATTTGTTTAGACATTGGGGGACAGAAAGAAAAATCCAACCATCCAATCCAGACTAACAGATTATGCCATTGAGATAAACCACACGACAACGCATACTGGAGCTCTTGAATCTTGATACGGTTCTGTAGAGCTCTTGATGCGTATCCCACTGTCCACAAAAGCATGATGGCAAACTCTCGATGCTTATTCCACTGGCGTATTCCACTATCCACAAAAGCACGATGGCGGAAGGTCACGAACTGAGATTGGTTGCCAGAAATTGGTTGGCTTCAGAAAAAAAAGGTCAGAAGGTCAGAACTTCAGACAGGAGGTGTCCACAGGTTTGTGGGCTCGACATGAACACACACCATCAGACACAAATCATACACACAGTTACACACACACACACACACACACACACACACACACACACACAATCATCATCATCATCATCATCATCATTATCATCGGTTGTCCGCCATCGGCGGGCACACTATGACTACCCACACACATGCACAGATATATGCACTCTCACTAATACACACACATACATAAACACATGCACTCACGTACATACACACACATACATTGGCCACCCGTCAATGACCATCGACTTTCCTCCTAAACCATCAGCCACCATGCAAATCATCGGCCGTCACCTAGATCAACCTTTTTATTAAGATACTCCCTATGCTATTGTTGAATATGGTTAAATTTTGACCCTATTATGGCCGAGATGCGTGAGATATGTTAGATATTCAAGATGCGAGATGTGCGAGATCGGCCGCCATCCAAATCATCGACCGTCACCTCTTTTCTCTCTCTCATGAATCCAACAATACTCTCTTTCTCTCTCTCATGAATCTTATTTTATTAAGATACTCCATGTGCTATTGTTGAACATGGTTAAATTTTGACCCCTACTATGGTCGAGATGTGTGAGATATGTTAGATATTTAAGATGCGAGATGTGCAAGATCGGCCACCATCCAAATCATCAGCCGCCACCCAAATCGGCCTCCATTGCCCGTCAACGACGGGCACTCTTTACTATATATATATATATATATATCAGTTTGGGAGGAGAGAAAAATGAGCACAATATTATCCTTTCTTCTAAGTGAATTTTTGGTGCTAATATGTGTGTGAGATTACCAAGCCATTACTTTGCTATTTCTCTGATGATCATGTGGGTGAGGGGAGAATCACACAACAGTGTTTTTTATTAATATCACCGTCATTGTCACCAATCTCATTGTTCAATTTGGTGATAATTAGAATTGTATATATTCATAGTCTGAGGCGGTGTCCCTTTCACCATCATTGTTATTGCTACCGAAAACATTGTTGTTCTATTCGTTAGACACCATCAATATATCTTCTTTTGTCATTCATATCTCATATAAAAATTCTCTCGATGCTTAAAAGTATAGAAGGCATTTATTCTTATTGCTCAAAAGATTTGAGCATCACAAGTTATACCAAAAAGATTTGACATACTATACTACATACTCAGTGTGCATATGAGTCAACATGAACATGGGCTTTGACCTTGAAGTTGTAGACATTAAAATAAATAGACAATGTGTAACATAATGAACTACGCATGATCCTTTATGGAAAAATTTTGAGTTTTTACATCATTCATGATCAAACTATCATTCATATCTAATATAGGTCACATGCTTTGTCGAGAATATTTAAATTATTGCATATACTTTAACATGAACATGGGCTTTGACCTTCAAGGTGTGGACTTTTGGATTGAGGCAATACACAACATGATGAATTATGCATGATTCTTTATAGGCATATTTGGATTTTTTTAGGATCTCATTTGGAATCTCCATAGAATAAAATAATTGCAACATTTTCAGGTGTCTAGGTAATACATTCATTTATTTTTTGCATTTTTTGAACAAAAATAAAGTTGGAGTTTCAATTTTACTATTAATGGATGAAAAATATTCTCATTTTTAGCCACTTAACATATATGTATCTGAAAAGGTTTCTTGAAAGAAATAAGTAAATTGAATTGAAAATTATCTATTTCTTGTTTTTACATATGTGAGTATGTACAATATTAAATATGAACAACATTACTTTTTAAAAACATAAAGACACCAAATTGAGGATATGAAGTGATTTTTTAGTTTAATGAATCACAAAGATTCATGCTTATACTAAACTTCAAAAATTGCAAGTGGTATATAGATTGCAAATAGATTGTAGGAATCTAAATAAGAACAATATTTATAGATATTTGTTATCTTACGCATGATATGAGCTAATACACAATGTGAGCATTTTTGTGGCAATGTAATCAAATTCTAGACAACTCAATTGAAACATATTGATGCATGTCAAGAATAGAAAATAACTATAAATTTTTAAATTTAGAATTTTACCTAAACTGTAAATTCATCTTTTTGTTGGATAATTTAGAAAAAGTTGTTGGTTTTATGAAATAGAGAAAAGATATGAATCTAGACATGTTTACAACATATCAATTTCAAATTTAATACCGTTCTCCCTCTACCTAGATAAAAATGAATGTAAACAATAGAGAGTATACTTTAAGATGATAAGGCTTGGCTAGAGTAAGAAGGATAAATCGTCCATATATTTCTTGAAAGCATTTCATAGCTACATGCTAGAACAAACAATTGCATTTCTTCACATTTTAAAAAAGAAATTAAAGCTATATATATATATATATATATATATATATCAAAAAGCTAACCGTAAATTAAAGGCTTTCTACAAAGTACAAGGCCAAAGAGCAAAAAACTTATAGAAGAAAGAGTTTATCCGCCTCTTTAAAAAGAAGAAGGGGGCAATGACATAATCACCAGTCCCAAATTCCTTGCTATTATTATCTAACCAAATGTTCCAAAGTAGTAACTCTAATACCTTGCTAGAAAACATTAACAGTTGCATCCTCAAAAGTAAATATCATTCAGCAATAGATCAATGTTGTTGAACCTCCTGAATTGACATGAAAACGCAATGAAAAGGTCAGTCACTGATTTCCATAGTGGGGCATACCACTATATTTTTTTTATATAGGAGTTCACATGGGCAAGATATGTTACGATAGGAATGATCTTTAATGTCCAAATACAAGCCTGATCACTATGTTATGAAACATGTGGTGGTACACAAAATAGTGTTTGCACTAAGTGTACATTTTTTCGTTACACATGTAAGATTTTCAACTGACGAGCTTGGCTAGACATAATTTTTGAATTTGCCAAATGACTCTTAAAAAAATTAGGATTTTGATATATCATAGCGGTCCCAAAAAAAACATTGTGAGAGTTTATTGAAATTGAATTATTAACAAACAACATGCATGTATAACAAAGGAATGCAATTGAATTCCCTAGGCTTTTGATCGGGTCAGATGCACCAGCTTGATGAGAGGTCAATGTATTTGAGTGTCTCATTGTAGTATATCATTTCCATTTCAAATTTGGTGGAGGCTGGTTCTTATGACTTCTAATAAAATCTCAAATAAATTGCCAAAAGCCCCTTTGTATAGCATAAAGGGCAATTTTTTGTTTTGTTTTTATGTTGTTGCATAAAGGGCAACCTACAAAGTGCCTTTTCATGCAAATGTGTGTGTGTGTGTGTATATATATATATATATATATATATACACACACACACACACACACACACACACACACACACACACACACACACACAAGTGGGTTAGCCCGTCGTTGATGGGTAGCCGACAATTTGGGTGGTGGCTTGTGGTTGAGACATGTGGATGATGCTCAGAGCGGGCGATTAATGATCTACTTAGCCATCCTCCCCCTCCCCGTGGTCTATGGTGCAACATTCTTTTCAATTTCACTTTTTTTTGTGAGACAACGCATTGCGCGTGCCCCTCCATGTTGCTGAGAGAGAGGAAAATGTAAAGGGGGGTTGTGCCAAGGCCCACCTCCCTCCCCCCCAAAAAAATGGGGGGAGACAAGGGTGGGGGAATGTAGCCCTCTCCCCCACCCAAAAAAAGAAAAGGAATGTGTGGGGAGGCTAAATCATCCCCTCCCCCCCTCCCCAAACCATGCAGGCTTGGGGATAGCATGCCACATATTCATGTCATAGGCCTGCTATCTTCCAAGCTTGTCGCAGGCTGCCACATGGCAAATAATGCAAACTTGGGATTGCCATGTGGCAAACCACGTAGGCATACCATAGGCTTGTGTGGCGAACCAACCATGCTCTACCACGTAGGCTTGAGTGGACCTAGAGAGAGAGAGAGAGAGAGAGAGAGAGAGAGAGAGAGAGAGAGAGAGAGAGAGAGAGAGAGAGAGAGAGAGAGAGAGAGAGAGAGAGAGAGAGAGAGAGAGAGAGAGATGGGGCTCAAAAGTTGCCACATGGCAAGCCACATAGGCTTGCCATGTATGGGGTTTAGCATTTTGCGAGTAAATTGGTTGCGAGTTTGCGAGTTTTTATCATTACCTATGTCCGTAAAATCTGATAGCATGTGGCATGCCTAGCCACGGAGAGGACATGAAGTCGTGGAATTACACAAAAGGTCATACTAGAACACATTCTCACAAACCACATCAACACTACTTGCTTACTCGAACACATTCTCATAAACCACATCAACACTACTTGCTTACCAAAACACATTCTCACAAACCACATCAACACTACTTGCTTTACTGATAAATATTGGTAGAAAAAGAGAAGGCACCAAATTGTTTCTCCTCGCCATAAAAGATTAATGTAATTTTCAGCATAATTCTAAATATCTTCTCAAAGGCCTCCAAGAAATGGAAAATAACTACCGATTTTGAATACTAGATATCAAAACAAGCTTCAATTCTGTATAATATAGAAATGTTTTTTGGGTATCGAATTTGGGATTCGAAAATTTTGGGTATCAAAAATGTGTGTATCAAATTTTGGGCATCGCTACCTTGGGAATAAAAAAATTTGGGTATCAAATTTTGAAAATCGAAAATTCTGGACATCGAATTTTGATATTCGAATTTTCTGGGAATCAAATTTTGGGTATCGAATTTTGAAAATTTTGGGTTCCAAAAATATATATCAAAATTTTTGAGTTTCAAAAATGTTTGAATCGAAAATTTTTGGTATCGAAATTTTTTTGTTTTGAAAATGTGTGTATCGAAATTTCTGGGTATCAAATTTTTTGGGTTTAAAAAATGTGCGTATCGAACATTTTAGGTTTTGATAAACATCATCGTTCACATAATACACAAGCAAATTGAAAAAACATTAGATTCAACATCAAACAATAAAATTTGAGTCAGTGAAAGAATCTCGAATCACTTCAGTATCAACATCAAGAAAATTACTATTCTTATCAGGGGTGTTGATAAGGAAGTGACTATGTCTTTTAAAGATGATGGAACTGAGGATGAGGCGATCTAAGGATCTGAATCTACAACTTCCTCATCATTTGGGATCTGAACTAATAGGAAAAGTATGAACCTAGTCTGGTATTCAACAAAACGACATTTTCTCTTACAAACATCACACATCGTAGTGCTTCTAAATTGTTCAAGAATTTAGTATACATCCTATTGAGTCTCTGCTTGGACTGTGGAAAGAAATGGACAAGATCAGTAAAATGCATGCAGGAGAGAGAATCTATGGAGACAACAGGTATACTGACTCTATTCTTGAATCTAACATAGTGGTCATAAGAAACCTTAACATTGGGTTGCACAATCTTGAAAATATGTAGAAAAGGATGAAATAGCGAATGAAAGCGTCTAAGTTCTCAAAAATTCTAAACTCAGTCAGAATGCACTGAGGATATTCTCGCGGCTAGAAACGGAAGACAATGCCATCGGCCAAAGGCAAATATTGCTTCTGTGCGCGAGGTAAGCAAACAAGAAAAAATTCGTTGTTAAGAACGCTTACAAGAGTAATATGTATGAAAAATGACGTTGGGATATCACTATTGTGCGCAAGTAGAAGAGTAGCTCTTTTAGATAATACCAATAGCGTGCACAAGAGCGATATATTGCAAAAATAAAAAATAAAAAAAGTAAAAAAAATAATTGGGTTCCGTGCCTTTTATAGGAAAATTTCCACACGTGTGAGTCGATAGTCAATCATTAGAGAAGATTTGGCTTTGGAAAGGGCCCTATAAGGATTGCCACGTAGGATGACAATTTTTTGGCAATGTAAAATACTAAGATAAAATTTTTTTCTGCCCGCAGTCTTGCCCACACAGTCTTCGATGGTTAGCTATTATGTGCATAATATTGTCTGTGGTTATAAAATATCATAACTTTTGAAAGGCAGCTCGGATTGAGACGATTACAGTGCCATTAAAAAGCCCTCGACGAGAGCTTTTTTCAAGGACATCCAAGATGACAGTTCCGAGCTACGGTGAAGAAGTTATGGCCAATCAAAGTTTTGGTCGGTCAACACTTGGTCAACCCGATATCTCTTTCAAGCGCATTTGACCAGTTTGACCCGACAGTTTGATTGGGTCAAACTGGTCAACTGCGCTTGAAAGAAATATCGGGTTGACCGACCAAAACTTTGACTGGCCATAATTTCTTCACCGTAACTCGGAACTAGATCATGTTGGGTGTCATTGAAAAGCTCTTGTCAAGGGCTTTTTAATGGCACCGTAATCATCTCAATCTGAGTTGTCGTTCAAAAGTAACATTTTTTTTTTTTGAGTTGCATACTATACTACAGATAAAATAGTTTGTATACGGGCTGCCCCCGGCGCAAAATTACAATTCTTTTAAAAAGAAAGAAAATCAATTTGAAGGAGCTACGTTACATAGATTTCAAATTTGATTGTTTTGATTGGACCATGTGGAAGCAACTTTTGAGAAAAAAATAAAAAGTATCTCATTGAAAGGCCCCTTTTGTGCTCAAATTTTCTCTAATGCCAGCACGTGTCCTCTCATTATTCATCCATGCTATCACACATGTGTAACTTGACAGCTTGATACATGGTCACAAGATTATTGCATGAAAAATCGAAATGTGAAAGAATGGTTAACTTTACAAATTAGGATTAAGGCACTACTTGTTGTTGCACATCGCTTTCAGTCGACATCTGATTTAGTTAGAGACGTCGGAGACATCAATGACTTCGTACAATTCAGAGATCATGGACAAGCTGTAAGACGTAGGACAAGTCGATGACATGGAAGTCGATGACAAGGAAGTTGATGACTTGGACGTCAGACAACCTGAAGACATCAGAGATGTCGATGATGTGGAGGTCAAGGACGTGGAAGTCGAGGATGTGGGCATCAGATAGGTTGGAGATGTCGAAGATGTCGTTGACTTTGGACAAGTCGATGACGTGGAAGTCGAGGACGTGGACGTTGGATAGATTGGAGACGTCGAAGATGTCGATGACTTCAGACATGTCGATGTAGACTGTCATCGACTTTCCTTGTATTTTTGCAAATATCGCAACTATGCCAATATTTACAATAGCTAATAAATGAATCTAGATTAGCATGAAATAAGGATAGATATAATAGAAATCCAACACCGCCACTTAATCTAGATTCTTGAATGCCTTGATTCTCAAATTCAAGATAGCACAAAAATTGTTGTGTGCTTTCTGATTCAATCCCTTTGTAAATATGTTAGCTGCCATCGTCTTTAATGATGGAGTCAGATTATCAATGTAGGAGTCTTAGATTGTCATGAAAGAAAGATTGCAAAATTATTAGGCGTCTAAGGCAGCCATGCAATCCTCTATAATTGATAACCTGATATGTAGAGAATGTAGAATCAATTTAGGCGTCAGAGACAACCATACAATTCTCTGATAATAAAGCTTGTGTAAGAGGAGTGAGAGTTATCATGCAACAAGAATGCAATAAAGTAGAACAATAGCAAATCTTTATAATGAAATGTTGTAAAAACAATAATTAGACCACAATACAATTGCGCTGATAAGCATGTGATCCTACTTACATATTCAAGACAATTGTTAAAGTTCTGAATCTCTCTCTCTATATAGTCACTAACTCTGAGGAGTCAGCTACTGATAAAATTGCGCTCTCTGCTATCTGACCTCACGTATACTCCTTATCTTACATGTATATATATATCAGCTGAAAAATCTTGTACTAACTTAACTTTACAATTACAAGATTGATAACAACTGTTAAACTGATCAGTGGATCAGTTCGTTGATAGAGCGTGAAGGGTTACTGGTCTGATAACGAAAGTTCATGTATTTCTGCAGATTTATTGACATTTAAGAGAGTGCTTTGTGCATTGGAATAGGTTGAAAGATAGGATCAGGTCATTTAAACGTGGCTATAAATGGAGGCTTTATGTTGGAAAGCAATGATAGGCTTACCTCAAGCAACTATTCTACTTAGAAGGTGAGAATGGAGCCTATCCTTGAGATGAATGAGTTGTTGAAAATTGTTGTAGTAGTGGAAGAAAGGCCCTTGGAACAACAAGATCAAATGAGGCATGACAAGAGAGCTAAAAGAGCTCTACACATCATAAAGATGAATGCTACCAATGAGCTCCTCAAGGAAGTTGGTAAGTGCAATTCATCTAATGAGGCTTGGGAAGCTATGAAAAAGCTTTATGAATCCAAGTTTACACCAAGAGTACTTACTATTAGAAGAAAAATCTTTCCAAGTATGCAAAATAAGGAAGAGAGTGCTCATGTTTTTGTATTGAGAGTTAAAGCATTTAATAATGAGCTAGCATGCATTTATGAGAGCATTAAGGAGGTAGAACTTGTTCAAGTTATACTTCATGGCTTACTTGAGGATCATGCTAACCTTGTTCAAAGCTTTGCTATTCAAAGAACTTTGCCAATAATTCTGGATTTGTAGGAGATATTGGTGAATGAATAGTATAGGCTTCTATCAAGAGGAGAGGAGGCTATGTTCATCAAAGACAACTTCAAGGGAAAAGATAAAAGAAAATGGTCTAAAGGGCAAGATCAAGGTGATACTTCCTCTTTTTGCAAGAAGAAAAATAGATCTAAGTTAAAATGCTTCCATTGTGGAATCAAAGGGCATTTTACTAATGAATGTTTGAAGAAGCAAAGAGATGATGATAGCAAGAAAATCAACTTTACTACTAATGATGAGGATCTAGGTGTTTGTGATTCTCTTATGATGTGTTCTTCAAGTCCAATATCAAGTGAAGGTGACAAAGATTCATGGTGGATTGATAGTGGAGCTAGTTAGTCACAAGGAGTTCTTTGCTTCTTTGATCACTTATGATGGAGCCAAGAAAGTGATACACATGGTCGATGGTGGTAAGTGTGTGATTGAAGGTATTGGTTCAATTCCTATTTGTATATGAAAGCAAGACTTGATGGTGTTCTTTAAATTCCAGCTAAGTTTTGGTCAAATGATACATGGCAAAGTTTGGTGGTGATGCTTGTTTCATTACAATTTACAAAGGAAGAAATCTTGTTTGCTAGGGGCAATAGACAAGGTAGACTTTTCAAACTTGATGCTTTTGTTATGGAAAACAAAAAGGATGGAATGAAAAAGGAGATTGGTCTCAACTTTCCAAAGTTCTCTTTTAGCATCAATAATATTGGTGGATCTTATGCAAAGTCTAACAAGCTTCCTTATGCTAGATCTAGGTTGAGATCTAATAGGCTTCTTGGAGATGTTCATCTTTGTGCTAACTTGGCTATCTATGAGGATAATGATGGTTGTTCATGACAAGTGCAAGCATGCAAAAGGTAAGGAAAGAGCTAACTTTATCAAAGGAGGTGGTGAAGGTCCTTCCTTGAAAAAGGTTGTTGCTCATGATTTCTTTGATTATATGGAAAAAAAATGTTGCTAGGTGCATGCATGAAGGATATGTGTCTTCTAAATTTCTTTGTTATGATTCCAAGAAAGTCATTTGTGCAACAAGTGGTGTCACATGTCTTCATAAAGAGAGTAGATCAAATGGTTCTATCATGAGAATTGGTGAGGGACATAAGTCAACAAGAAGAGAAGTATGTGAAGTATTCAAAGTAAAGGTTAAGTTCAAATATTTGAAGATCATTAAAGTCTTGGCCATCTTCAAGGACTTCCACGAATTAGCATTTAGAACAAGTTTGCATATATACATTACTTTTTCGATAGTCTACAGAATTACACCAAGTATCGTGACAGTCTACATAAATACTCTAAGTGTCGCAACAGTCTGCAAAAATGAACTATGTTTTTTGCAGTGTCGGATGCGAGAGTGTCGGCGTTTTTTGAAAAGCGAAACTTCAACATAGTTCAATAGTTCAACTATTTCAACAGTATCGACTTTTTGCATTTTTCCAAAATGCGACAGTGTCGACTTTTTGCGATAGTGTCGGCTTCTTGTCTTCAACTTCTTTCTTTCAACTATTTTGAAGGAGTTAAATTGTTTTAAGGGCACCTTAGTCTTTTTAAAGATATTGTCAGCTTTTTAAGGGCACTGTCAGCTTTTTCGCAAAATCCGGAAGAGAGAAAAATCCTAACAATCGTCTATTTTCAAAGAGGAACGTTCCAAGCCACTTCCCAAAAATGTGAAGTGAGAGAAAGCCATTTCACGTAAAATGCAAAGTGAGAGAATTTGCAATGTCCTCGTCTGCGTCAACATTCCCTATGAGTTGACCATGTACAATTGTCACACAAGCCAAATACTTCCAAGTACAACGGCTTACCTAATTAGGTGACAAATATATATTGTAATTAATATATGGATGAATTCTATATATGGGTCATCCAGGCACACTCTACGTGTTGCTTCATCCATGAGACAAATAATTTTGAGCCTCCCAGTTACGGTGTCATATTCTGGTTGGAACTGCTATTTTGTTGTGCTTTAGTGTAATATAACAACAGCACGCTTTTCTATCTGTGTATAACGTAGATGAATGCTTGTTTTGATTTGAATGCTCTTCATTGTTGTTTGATAACATTTGTTCACTCACTCTGATCAGAACACGGACATTTATGACTCCTTATTTTCTGATCAGACGACGGCTGTTTTTGACACCTGAGGAACTTGTGCTGTCATACTGCTATTTCAGTCTATTTTAGAACTAAACTTCTGACTAAATTCATTTTTCCAGTAATACCACACAAACCATTTCTAATCTCTTCGGTGGACTATACTCATTTTTGTTTTTGTGAGTATGAACTAGTTTATAAGATCCTGTTGGGCAATAGAACACTCAAGCTGTGATTATAATTAGCATAAACATTCCATTAGACTATTTTTGCATCTAGCAGCCCAATGTAACGAGAGAGCTATTCTGCAAATATTCCTGCTATCTTCTTCGCTCGCGTTCTCCATACTCCCTTGCCCCCATCAGATTGGTATCACAGTGTAGCTCAAATAAACCGAGAGATTAAGTTTGTTCTATTTGTATTACTATTAACAACTCTCATGTTGGTAGCTCTTCATCTTCATCATCCAACGAGGTTAGAGTCATGACAAGTTCAATGGATCCTACTTCTACATCTGGAAGTTAAAACTCCAGATGATGTTGATAGATAGAGATCTTTGGAATGTAGTAGAAGGTGTTGACCTGAAACCAGAAGATGGTGATCAAGCAAAGGCATGGAAGATCAAAGATCAAAAGGCCTTAGCATGTATCATACTCAATCTGGCCGACTCCCAAATATCCCATGTTACCACATGCAAAACCTCTAAGGATGCATTAGATTTGTTATCCAATCTCTATGAGACTCATGATGTAACCACTAGATTACATCTTAGAAGGAAGTTCTTTACTCTTAGCATGTCTAATTCTACTGCCATCACTTTTCACATCAACAGCTTCAAATTTTTATTGGATCAGTTATCAGCTATAGGATGTGCTATTCAAGATGATGATGCCGTTATGACCTTGCTTTCTTGTCTTCCAAAGTTGTATAAACACTTTCTGTTGATGATCTCCACACAACCCGACCTCACTCTTCAAAAGGTGATCGGTCATCTTCTTCAAGAAGAAATACGGAGAAAGACCAGTGGCCTGTCCATCAAAGACAAATCGATGGCCCTGTACACCAAGAAAAAAGACTATTCCAAGGGCAAGAATCAAGTGTAGCAACAACAACAGCAGAAGCCTCACACTCAAGGTGAGAATAGTGGATCGCGAAGGAAGCTTTTCTACAGATATTGCAAGAGGAGCCAATCATGACATCAAGAAGTGTCGTATTTGCATCTACAACGAGGCAAAGAAGCAACAACAGCAGATCATAGGACAAATAAATGTATTTTCATTGGCTATCCTGATGAACATAAAGCTTACAAAGTTTATGATCCATCCACCAATGTAGTATTTGTCTCTAGAGATGTAATGTTTCAAGATCATATATACTTTGATTTCAAACACCCATCGATAAACAATGCCATGTCATTTCATCTTATTTTATATAACATGGAATCTTCCAATGATAACGAACAGAGAAGAGAGCAGAAGTATTGCGGAACAGCTCTCATGTTACAATCAGCTGCTAGATGCAAAAACAGTCTAACAGAAAGCTTATGCTAAATGTAATCACAACTTTAAGTGTTCTGGTTGCCCAACAGAATCTTAAAAATAATTCATACTCTCAAAAGCAAGAGTACAATACACCGAAGAGATTAGAGATGGTTTGTGTGTGGTACTATTGAAATCAGATTCAATGTGAAGTATAGTTCTAAAATAAATGGAAGAGTAGTATGATATCGCGAGTTCTTCAGGCGTCAAAGATAGCCATTGTCTGATCAAAAATTGAGGAGTCGTAGACATCCGTGAATCAGACATGCTAAGAGTAAAGAACTTCCTTCAAAGATGTAATCTTATAGTTACATCGTGAGTCTCATAAAGACTTGATAGCAAGTCTAGTGCTTCCTTAGAGGTTTTGCACGTGGTAATGTGAGATATTTGGGAGTCGGCCAGATTGAGTGTGATACATGCTAAGGCCTTCTGATCTTTGATCCTCCAGGCCTATGCTTGATCACCATCTTCTGGTTTCAGGTCTGCACCTTCTACTACATTCCAAAGATCTTTGTCTATCAACATCATTCTAAGTTTCAACTTCCAAATGTAGAAGTTATAACCATTGAACTTGTCAATGGCTCTAGCTTCACTGAGTGATGAAGACGAAGAGCTACCTATATGAGACATAATAAAAGTATACAAATAGGACAAACTTAATCTCTCGGTTTATTTGGACTATGCTCTGATACCAATCTGATGGGGCAATGGAGAAGGAAGAATGCGAACGGAGAAGAGAGTAGAAGTATTGCGGAACATCGCTCCCATTACAATCAGCTGCTAGATGCAAAAATAGTCTAATAGAAAGCTTATGCTATATGTAACCACATCTTTAAGTGTTCTAGTTGCCCAACATGATCTTAAAAATAATTCATACTCTCAAAAGCAAGAGTACAGTCCCCCGAAGAGATTAGAGATGGTTTGTGTGTGGTACTACTGAAATCAGATTCAATGTGAGGTATAATTCTGAAATAAATGGAAGAGTAGTATGATATCGCAAGTTCCTCAAGCATCAAAGACAAAGTGCATTCAATCACAACAAGCATTTATCTACGTTGTACACAAATAAAAATGTGTTGTTGTTATATTACGCTGAAGCACAATACAAATAGCAATTACAGCCAAAAATTGACGGCGTAATTGGGAGGCCCAAATAATGTGTCTCATGGACGGAGCAACCAACAATCTGTGCTTGGACAATCTATTTGTAGATTCCATCCGTGTATTGATTACATTGAATGATTGTCACCTAATTAGGAAAGCTGTTGTACTTGGAAGTATATGGCTTTTGTGACAGGTGTACATAGTATATACGGTCAATAAATCAGTATTGTTGACGCGGATGAGGACGTCGCTAGAATGTTTCTTGTTTATTTTAGACGACCTCCGGGAATTTTCTCTCTTTGCATTTTTCGCCAAAAGTCGAAGGTGTCCTTAAAAAGACGAAGATGTCTTGAAAACAATTTAACTCATGGAAGTAGATGACCTTCGGGAATAATTTCTCTCTTTGTATTTTTTGAAAAAATACGAAAAAGCTGAAGGTGTTGAAAACATAATGTATTTCTGCAGACTGTCGAAGAAGCAGTGTATTTTTGTAGACTTGTTCTAAATGTTAATTTTGTGGAAGTTGTTGAAGATGGCCAAGTCTTCAAGGACTTCAAGTTGTTGAGCTTAACATCTAAACTTGAAATGATGATAGGATTGGTTACCCTTTGCTGGAGATCAACCGAAAGCCCATTGTAGACAATCTTCAAATAAATTGACTGTCTAAGTTTGTGATTCCTGCAAATGAGCAGACGTAGAACCAAAGTTGGTTTCACCTGACCCTAGATCAATGATCAAAACATGCAAGAAGAATCATGAAATAAAAGTTAGTCATTCACCAAGGAGACAACTGTGGGCTTAATTTCCAACACTTGTCATTAGACCAGACCAAGCGAGCTCGAGCAAATCTGGAGAAATTCAAGAAAAAACATCATTGCATCCTAGTCAACCAAACGTCTGCGGATCCTCACGGACTCGGACAGTTCTTTAGAGGTATACACCTCAATCATTCTGGACTTCATCAGAAGAATCATAGAGCCTAGCCGAAGCAATTAACTCCAAGGATGCTGTGAAGTGAAAAGAAGCTATGGAAAGCGAGTACAACTCACTTTTCATGAAGCAGACCTGGACACTGGTCGACTTTCCCACTCAACACTTTAGCATAGTTCAATAGTTCAACTATTTTCAGCAGTGTTGGCTTTTTGCATTCCCCCGAAATGCGACAATGTCGACTTTTTGTGACATTGTCGGCTTCTTGTCTTCAACTTTTTCCTTTCAACTATTTTGAAGAAGTTAAACTATTATAAGGGCACCTTCGTCTTGTTAGGACACTGTTAGCTTTTTAAGGGCACTGTCGGCTTTTTTGCAAAATTCCAAAAAGAGAAAATACCAACAATCGTCTATTTTCAACGAGGAACGTTTCAAGCCACTTTCCAAAAATGCGAAGTGAGATAAAGCCACTTCACGTAAAATGCAAAGTGAGAGAATTTGCGACGTCCTCATCCACGTCAACATTCCCTACGAGTTGACCATGTATAGTTGTCACACAAGCCAAATACTTCCACATACAACAACTTACCTAATTAGGTGACAAATATTTACTATAGTTAATACATGGATGAATTCTATAAATGGATCATCCATGCACACTCTACGTGATGCTCTGTCCATGAGACGAACGATTTTGAGCCTCCCAGTTATGCCGTCATTCTGGTTGGAACTGTTATTTTGTTGTGCTTCAGTGTAATATAACAACAGCACGTTTTTCTATCTATGTATAACGTAGATGAATGCATGATTTGAATGCACTTCATTGTTGTTTGATAACATTTGTTCACTCACTCTGATTAGAACACGGACATCTACGACTCCTCAGTTTCCGATCAAATGATGGATGTCTTTGACGGCTGAGGAACTTGTGCTGTCATACTGCTATTTCAATCTATTTCAGAACTAAACTTCTGACTACATCCATTTTTCAGTAATACCACACAGAAACCATTTCTAATCTCTTCGGTGGACTATACTCATTTTTGTTTTTGTGAGTATGAACTAATCTATAAGATCATGTTGGGCAATAGAACACTTAAGCTGTGATTATAGCATAAACATTCCATTAGACTGTTTTTGCATCTAGCAGCCCATTGTAGCGGGAGAGCTATACCACAAATATTCTTGCTCTCTTCTCCGCTTGAGTTCTCCATACTCCCTTGCCCCCATCAAGTGTTACATACTAGTTATATGGAGTTGGATTAGCATCATTGTTGTACTCTCTTAGGATTTCCAAGGTTTGATGGTTTCTTGTGGCAAGATGGAGATGGAGGCTCATTCATGGAGCTTTATGGTGGAGACATATCGAGAAAGGACAAAGATGGAGGAGACAAGCAAGCAAATGACTATCACTCACATTTATTGTTTGGTCGCTATGATTTTCCAGAGAGTTCAGAGTTGGAAGCATGGTGGTTTACATTCTATTTGGTTCTTCATGTTCTAGTTACATCTTGATGTGTAAAATTGATGTAAGAAATAGTGAAATGGTGACACTATTCTCTATATCAATTGTGAAAGCTACTTTAGCACCTTAGAAAAGAGGTCTATATTAAGGACAAAGATAATTCTAAAGTTGGATCAAAGTAGTATGGTCAAAACTATGCTAAAAGTAGTTGAAGAGGGAGCATGAGAAATATCAACTAGTTTAGTCATGTTTAGTTAATTTGGCAATTTAGGACAATATATTTTAAAATTAGAGATAAACTTTATGAAGTTATTTTATTCTAAGTTCATTTGAATTACCACTTTTAGAAAGTTTGGGAGGATTCAAATTTGAATGTTTGGTACATTGAATCTAGTCCATTTACATCTAGGGCTTGGAATAGATCTAGAAGTTTTCTATTGTTGATAAGATTGGAGAAGGACATCCAAATAGGGTATGGACCTGTTATAACTAGTATACAAACATGGGAAGAGGATCTCTCTCTCTCTCTCTCTCTCTCTCTCTCTCTCTCTCTCTCTCTCTCTCTCTCTCTCTCTCTCTCTCTCTCTCTCATGTAGACCTACTCTAATTGGTTGTTATAGATGCATTGAATCTATCATGATAGGTCTAGGTTTTGGAAGAGATCTAGAACTTTCCATAAGTTGATAGGCTTGAGCAAGAACATCCAAATAGGGCAAAGAGATGCTATAAATAGGCTACAAGCATGGGAGAATTTGATCTCTCTCCTTCTTCTCTCATTCATTCTTATGGAAGATATGTCTTTCGGGTTCTACATGCATTTTTGCATCTTGGTGGTGATATAGTGAAATCTTGTGTGTAGAATGCTAATTTTTCTTATGTTATTGATCCACATGTGTGATTACTATTGTTGATCTGACAGAGACAAATTCTCTGATACCAAGTCAAGAATCAGTGGAAATGTGGTGTAGCAGCGGAAGTGGAGCACATGGTGTAGTGGATCGTAAGTGTAGCAGTTACTAGCAAAGCAAAGTTCAAGATGGATCGATTACTACAACCATGTGGCAATAGAACAAAGTAGTAGTGTATACACAAAATGCACTTTGATAATAATAACTGAGTACAATGCTTAAAGTTGGGCGCAAATCAGTGGGCGAAATCAATCTTCAACTCAGTTTGTTGATGGCTAACTTAAAACTCGAAAAGTTGAATTTGAATGATTCACAACATAACGCCTGCAGGATGATAACCTGTTCAGTACGTTGACTTCGAAGTAGATTTTCCTTGATGATTGGAAGTCAGATGATCAATACATTGAAAGCTTACATTGACCTACTTAATTAACTACTTCTTTGCAGTAGGTAGCCGCCAATTTATAGTGAATGTTTGTACAGAGGAGGCGGACTGTCAACGTTGCGATGCGGATCAAAATTTTGAAAGTATCCAAAAATATACAATACCTCAAAAACTACAATGACTCAAAAAATTATGGATTTTCTGAGTCAATCTTGTATCAAAAAATTTTGACTTTAGGATATCGAAAAATCTTAGATTTTTCGAGTCGATATAGTGTTGAAAAATTCCAAGTTGATAGTGTCAGATTTTACAAAGGGTTAGAAATTTATACATAGGCTCGGATTTTCTGGGGTCGAGAAAATCAGACCTGATCCGATCTGATCTGATCCAGGGTTGAAGATGCCCGGATATCGTCCAATCCGTCGAAAAATCCTTCATTGATAGGATTGACATTGGTTCGAAAAAATTCGATCCTGAATTTTTTGATCTTCAAGTCGAAAATCGAGCCTCCTCTGCTTTTGTAGTTTTTCAAGAATAAGTATAAACATGTTTTTCAGGATTCTCATCACCTAATGGAACTGAACTTGAGCATAGAATTCCAACACTCCTCCTTTTTCATCAGATTACAATAAAACAGATAAGCATTCTTTCATTCAGACACAATATTGAATGCGATAAAAGTGTATGATCAATTCAATAACTAGCATGTACAAATTAGAAGAATCGTGAGCACAAAACAATAGCGGATGCAATTGCATACTCAAAACTATCTCAGAGTATCTGATTGACTGACATTTTCACTAGTAAGTAGTAATTGTTTCTAGCAATGCACTATATAAATCTCCAAGATCGATATGCAAAAGAGTTGAAGAAGAAAAAGTTCAAAAAGCTAAGAAGAGTTAACCTAGAAAGTGATCAACTATTTATACTAGTTATGAATGTCATTTAGGCTTAACAAATGACTATTGAAGACATCTATTTGGTTGTAAATCGCAATTGGAACTTAGTCATATTGCGTTGTCCCTTATCTAGTTAGGTTTTCCAAAAACTACTTGCAAAAACCATTAGGGCAAGTCGTTAGCTTCAAAACAAGTGAAAACAACTTTTGTTCACATTCGAACACCTTTTATACACTTTGTCGTTGTCGAACCTAATTGTTAGCCATTCTCGTGTATTTCTACAGAGTGTGTAAAAACATGAGTAAAACTATAGAACTAGATAAATGAATGAATGTCAATTTAAGATCAATCATTTGGATAAATATAACACTCCATCTTAATCTGAATCCATGAATGCCTTGACTTTTAAACCTTAGTTTTGCAAAAATCTTTTGTGTGCATCCAAGCTTAGCACCTTCATGAAAATATATGTTGTCATGTCTCACATTCGATAGTATTCCAATCTTACCTCTTTGTCGAAAATATAATGATCTTTAGTTTAATGTGCTTACTCCTGGAATGAAACCTAGGATTAGCTAATAAAGCAATAGCATTTTGATTATCACAATATACAATGCCTTCAAACCTTCAATAGTAATAGTCAAATTGAAATCAAGAGCGTTCGATAGTTTGACTATATGAGCTTTGCCCTTGCCCTTGAAGTCCATAAACTGATCCTCCGTACAAACGATATCTCGGCTGGTGAATATCTTCGATTCAACGTGATCATATAGCTTATAACCTTTATCTAAAGGCGTATAACCAATGAAAGTGGATTTGATATTGTGGGGGCCCCTGATCTCTTGCAATATCTGCGCATAGGCAATACATCCGAAAACTCTGAGATTTGATAGTGAAGGTTTGGAGCCTGTCCAAACTTCATAAGGTGTTTTGTTTTAGAGCCCTTTAGTCAAGCATCAATTCTGAATGTAAATTGTAGTGGAAACAACTTCAACCCAAAAGAATTTAGGCAGTGTCACGTGAGCAAGCATACACTTAGCCACTTTGACTAATAATCGATTCTTTCTCTCAACAAGTCCATTTGACTGAGGCAAATAAGAAGTAATGAATTGTTGCTCAATGCCTTTGCTAAGTCAATACTCTTTTGGGTTGAGATATATTCTCCCCCATTGTTTGACCTCAGTGCTCTGATTCTTTTACTAGTTTCGAATTCTGCATGCTTCTTAAATTGTTTGAAGAGGTTGAAAGCCTATGATTTTTGCTTAAAGAAATAAAACTTTCTTGAAAATTCGTCAATAAAGGTAATAAAGTACTTTGCATCAAGCAACAACAAAGTTTGCATTGGGCCATATATATTTGAATGAATAACATCTACAACATCTTTTGCTGCATGCTATGACTCGATCTGAATGGAATCCTAGCCTGCTTTCCAACAATGCAGCTATGATAGACAAGGAGGTCGATCTTCTTGTCTAGATGATTGAGATTAACTACTAACTTAAAGGACCATCTAAACATGTTCGATACAAATGTGCAATTCAAGTGACCTAATCTATAGTGCCAAATGCTTTATTGACAAGAATAGAAGTATTGAAGACTTGACTTGTGCTAGAATAACATTGAATCAGTCAATATAAGTATCCAAGTCTCTTTTCGAGTGCAAGGACCTTATTCATCCTATAGACAATTTGGCATTGATCAGATTCAAATTCTATCATATGAGCTAAATCAATAATTCCGCTTATTTGGGATTAGAAGTTATCATCTATTCTATGGGTGTACCAAAATGCGGAGAAAGTGACCACGAAGCAGACACCATTCTATCTGATTTACGTCATGCACCCGATATTGCCTATCGAATTTAAAGTACTGACATATCGTGTACAAATTGAATCTTGATTTGATGAACACTCAAACTAAAGGAGAGATTCTTATCAATTGAAAGGCTAGAGGAGAAGAGAAACCAAGTACTGATTGACACGACGAAGACTCAATTGCGACGAAAGAAAAGTTTTGACGATTCGATAAAGAAGGTCATCTAATGTGAGGGAGACTATGCTCCTCTGTACGACAACCATCATATCAAATTTCTAGGCAAGTTACATACTTGCTAGATGGGTCCATACAAAGTAATTGAAATATTCGACAATGGATCTCTCCAATTGGCA
This sequence comes from Diphasiastrum complanatum, assembly GCA_029204225.1. NCBI lineage: Eukaryota > Viridiplantae > Streptophyta > Lycopodiopsida > Lycopodiales > Lycopodiaceae > Diphasiastrum > Diphasiastrum complanatum. Next base: position 79,125,970 of record CM055092.1, read on the forward strand.
GATCTACAGGAAAATTTGCAGCCGACAAGAGTAAAGGACTTTTGCGTAATAAATGTTAGTTGTAAATATTTTTATTTTTATTCTTTATTTAAATTATTTTAATGTTTTAATTGTATAATTTTTTAATTTTTTATTTATTTTTAATTATTTATTATCTATTATTTATTTTTATTTTATGGATTAAATGTTTTAACTATTTATTATTCATTCACCTATTCGATACATGTTTGTTAGTTTCCTTCCGATTGTTCGTTCCATAGTTGTCCGATATCTTGGATGATTTTTTTTAGCTCAAACTTAAAACTTCGAAAGATATTTGGGATATCTTGAGCTCACTATATGATGTGAGAGACGTAACTATTTACATCTTCGAAGAAAATTCTTCACACTCAAGATGTCGAATAATGATTCTCTTCATAATCATATTAACACTTGTCCTCTACATATGAGAACTGGGTGATGATCATCACGACACACTCAGATTTAACTCTTACCAGAGTTCTCACTATGTTGCTACAAGAAGATAATCGAAGAAGTCAAGACACTTCGTCTACCTCTTCGTCTCATGCTCTATATGTCAACAAAGGCTTGAAACGACAAAAGTAGAAAAGCTCCAAGCAGTCTCATCGAATTAGAAACATACTCAAAGTCAAAAACAATAATCAAATCCACATTCGGCGAAGAAGAAGATGTTTTGCAGGTATTGCAAATGCAATAACCATAATTCAGGATTGCCAAATTCCCAAAGCAAAAAAAAACAGGCAAGTGAGTCCAGACATTTTGTGAGTAACCAAGTTGCGAGTTTTGGTATGCTTAAAATGTCGAAAAAAAAAATTATGATGACATGTACCAAGCAATAAAAATGGAAACCAAAACAAGAGTTTGGAGTGAAGAAAAACCACCCTCTACTTTACAGCATCCCCATGACATGTTTTTCCTTAACACCGTCGTACATTTCCCGCCCATGACCTCCTCTTTTTCAAGGCAATGATTTGTGCGAAGTTGTCGATCATCGCCAAGCGCGTCGCTTTTTTCGAATGCGTTCTTCGAGCGGATTGGGCCTGGAAAATCCGACCCGATGGAGAGCCCAGCCACTTGGGCCGGGTACCGGTGCCACTCCCAACCCGTCCTGCCCAGCGGCCCTGTCGACGACCTAGGCACTTGGATGTTTTTCCCCTGCCTCGGTCCCTCAGGCCTTTCCCGGATTTTTACCCTACCCCTGTCCAAAACATTGTCCAAAGTCACAACTGCAAACGAACCGCAACTACAAATGACCACAAATTGCAACCGGACCACAAATGACTGCAAATCACAAACCGCAAATGATCGCAAACCGCAAACCATAACCGGACCACAAACCACTGCAAAATCGTCGGTTTGTGAGTCAATTTCTATTGCGGTTCAGCTGGCGGTTGAGATGTGGGTGAATGCGGTGTATAGCTAAGGTGCATGTGCAATCTAATGCGGTTGATGTGGTCTATTGTAGTCGACTGTGGTTGATGCGGTCGGTTGTGGTGCGGGCTATTGCGATCGAAAGCGGGCTATTGTGGTTAGATGCGGTTTGATGTGGTCGCTTTGGTTCGGTTGATGCTGTTTGATGCGGTCGGCACAACTTGACGATGATCTACACTACCCATTGTCTCACTCATTGGCATTCACTTAGTTCACCAAGTGTAAGTGCCAGTGTGGGTTTATATATATAAGTCCAAGTGTTTTGATATAAGTCTATGTGCAAGTGCAAGTAAGTATAAGTAGGACTGTGAATACAAATCTACATGCAAGTATAAGTACGAGTGTGAATACAAATCTACGTGTAAGTGCATGACTACGTTAGTGTGTAAGTGCAATTGTAAGTATATGTGCATGTGTGAATATACATGGGTAAGTGTAAGCAATTGTAATTGTGAGTGTAAATTAGAGTAAGTGCAATTGTACGCGTAGGTGTAAGTGGGTAAGCATTCGTGTTGTGTGTGTGTGTAAGTGATCGCAAGTAAGTTTAAGTGCAACCATTAGCTGGAGTGTGGTTTAATAAGTTAGTGTATTTTTTAGTTCGAAGCGAATATGGTGGAGGAGAAAGAACATAATTAACATCCCTAACTTTTGGTACATGATATATAGTTTCCAATGCCCCACTCACTTTCATTCACTGAGATCTTCACTTGCATCACTAACTGCAAGTGCTAGTGCTAGATTATGTAAACAAGTATAAGAGTTTTAGTACAAGTCTAGGTGCAAGTCAAAAATTTTGGGTATCGAAACAATCTAGAAAAGCAAGTTTAAAGCTGTACTGTCATTTAAAATAGTTTTTACACCTGGTTGGTGAATTAAAGGATGTTACAGTGTATATTCGGAATAAAACCTTTATTATAAATTTTATCGTGATTCGACTAGTTGGATTGGCCAACTACTCTGTTCTTATTGGAAGACCCTAGCTTTATCAAGCAAACGCCAATGTCCATTGAAAAAAGAAAGAGTTGCGTTTAGAATTGGTGAGCATGATGAAAATGAGAAGCTGATCAACATATTATCACATGACAGTGTGAACAATATGAAGGACAGACGGGGCAACCCGATACCAGTTTCACATCCGAACAATCGTCCTATGCTCTTAATATTTTTTTCAGAAGAGAACATTGTGTCTAATTATTTGGATTGTTATGAGATTGAAGAATCAGAAGCATCTAACAACACAAATAAAGCGCAGCCTTCGTAGAGAAAAATACAAGGTTATTCATCTAACAATATGATTGTTGGTATATTTGATCCAAGCAACATTCTATCCATTGAAGTTGTACTAGATAAAACCTTGTTGATCTCAAAAATATTATCAAAAGATGAGATACAACAATATACAGACTTACTCCATGAATATCATGATGTTTTTGCCTGATCAATGGAGGATTTGAAAGGCATAAACAAGAAATTTGTTCAACATCGAATTGACCTAAAGGAAGGAGTGGTACCGACTCGACAATGTCAATATCGGCTGAATTCTAAATATTCACTGCTGGTTAAAGATGAATTGGAAAAATACCTTTAGGAAAACATTATTTATCTTGTCCTCACAGTAGCGAATGAGTTTCGCTTATTGTCGTTGTTCTGAAAAAGAAGACCGAAAAGATACGCATCTGTCAAGATTATCAAAAGCTCAATGTCGCGACTCGAAAGGACCATCACTCCTTGTCGTTTACAGACATGATTTTAGACCAAGTTGCAGGTAATGCCAGATACAGCTTCCTTGACGGATTTTCAAGCTATAACCAAGTATCATTTTACGAAGAGGATCAGTCCAAGACCACCTTTACGACTGATTTGGGTACATATGCATATCAAAAGATGCCATTCGGACTGTGCGATGCACTAGCCACATTCCAGAGAATAATGACTGTGATCTTCCAGGAATACTTATGGGTATTCCTTGAAATTTTTATGGATGACTTCTATGCCTACAGCTCAGAAGATATGCATCTGTCAAAGCTGCAGAAGACATTGTAGCGGTGCAGAGAGACTTCTCCGTGTCTACATCCTGATAAGTGTTTCTTTGGCATGCTAGAGGGAATTCACCTCAAACGTAGAATATCCAAGAGAGGTATTGATAAAGTGTAAATCATAAAGAGCTTAAAAGGAGCCAACGAATCTTCATGAGTTCAGAGGATTTATGGATCACATTGGCTACTATCAAATGTTCATCGAAGACCATGCATCTATTGTGCTCCATTGACGCATCTATTAAAGAAAGATGTTTACTACGATTGGGTAAGGACATTTCATGTTTATCTAAATGTTTCATCATTCACAATTGGAGTTACCCTTAGTCAGAAGAATGATGAAAAAAAAGACTATCTTGTATATTATGCAGGGCGTCAACTGATTATATCAGAAAAGAACTGTTCGGCTACGGAGTGTGAAGGACTCGAGATGATTTTCTCAGTAAATAAGTTTCAACACTATTTGCTAGGATATCCCTTTGTCTTCCATGTTGACCATTATGCACTCAAGCATCTGGTGAATAAGCCAGATCTATCGGGCCGAACAGCGAGATGGGTGTTGTTGTTTCAAGAATTTGATTACCAAGTGGAGTTATGACAAGGAAAGTAACACACTAACGCAGATTATTTATCATGATTAAAAACAAGATCTATTGCCAAGAACCTAAGCGACGAATTTCTAAATGAGAATATTATGTTTTTATCAACTGAACATTCTTTGTATCCAGAAATTATTGACTACCTTCAGAATCAGAATTATTCTCTTGGTTTTGACTTGGAATAGAAGATGGCCTTTCAACATAAGATTGGACCGCATACGGTAAGGAATAACATACTGTATAAAATGGGACCGGATGAAGAACTTCACATACGTCTCGAATTAATTGATATTCAAAAGGTTATTCGAGCGTTGCATTCAGAAGATGTTGGTGGACACTTTGCAATTGTTGATACAGTGAAGAAGATTTTAAATTCTAGATATTGGTGGCCGACTATGTACAAAGATGTTGCAACGATTGTAAAAATATGTGATCCATGCCAAAGAGACAGAAAATCAACTCCTTCAATGCATTGGCCACTCGCCCTGATACTTCCACTTGCACCTTTTGAGAAGTGGGGCATTGATTTCGTCGGACCTATTAAGCCAGTCACTCATTATACCAAACAAAGCTATATTCTGGTAGCGACTGACTATGTGACAAAGATGGTCGAAACAAAAGCAACGAAGAGGAATGATACTAAAACTATTGCGAAGTTTCTATTTCAAAATATCATAACTTGTTTTGGATATCCTTTGAAATTGGTGAGCGACAGAGGAACTCATTTCTTGAATGATACGATTCATCTGCTTACCAAGCACTTCATGATTAACATCGGAAGACAACTCCACACAATCCAAAGGCTAATGGTTTGACCGAACGAGTCAATGACATATTATGTAAAATCCTAAACAAGATCACCACAGCTCATGCATCTCATTGGGATTAGAAGTTATCATCTATTCTATGGGTGTACCAAAATGTTGAGAAAGTGACCACGAAGCAGACACTTTTCTATCTGATTTACGTCATGCACCCGATATTGCCTATCGAATTTGAAGTACTGACATATCGTATACAAATTGAATCTTGATTTGACGAACACTTGAACTTAAGGAGAGATTCTTATCAATTGAAAGACTAGAGGAAAAGAGAAAACAAGCACTGATTGACACAACGAAGACTCAATTGCGACGAAAGAAAAGTTTTGACGATTCGATAAAGAAGGTCATCTAACGTGAGAGAGACTATGCTCTTTTATATGACAACTGTCATATCAAATTTCCAGGCAAGTTACATACTTGCTAGATGGGTCCATATAAAGTAATTGAAATATTCGACAATAGATCTCTCCAACTGGCAGATCTACAGGAAAATTTGCAGCCGACAAGAGTAAATGGCTCCCACGTAAAAAATATTACTTGTAAATATTTTTATTTTTATTAAATTATTTTAATATTTTAGTATTTTAATTATTTATTTTTTTATTTTTTATTTTTATTTTATGAGTTAAATGTTTTAATCATTTATTATTCATTCACCTATTCGATACATGTTTGTTAGTTTCCTTCTGATTGTTCGTTCCATAGTTGTCCGATATATCGGATAATTTTTTTTAGCTCAAACATTCAGTATCATAGAAGAATATTCTATCACATTGAATAGTCAATCTATTGATTCTATATTTATTTCTCTGATTAGACATAGCACTTTTAGTTAATGCATGATGATAGACGTTTTGTTCATTGACATGTCTATGCATAAAACTTCGTGCCACCTTTATTACTCATCTTTTGACCATTTTTGTGGAGTCTGAAGACAACACAGACGACTCGAAATGGAAATCGAAGGATGGTAAAACTTTCGCATTTATTATCCTCAATATATTAGATACTCAGATTGGCCATGTAGCTGAAGTTAAAACTTCGAAAGATATTTGGGATATCCTGAGCTCACTATATGATGTGAGAGATGTAACTACCAAGTTACATCTTCGAAGAAAATTCTTCACACAAAAGATGTCGAATAATGATTCTCTTCATAATCATATTAACACTTGCCTTCTGCATATGAGAACTCGGTGATAATCATCATGATACACTCAGATTTAACTCTTACTAGAGTTCTCACTATGTTGCTGCAAGAAGATAATCGAAGAAGTCAAGACACTTCGTCTCATGTTCTATATGTCAACAAGGGCTTGAAATGACAAAAATAGAAAAGCTCCAAGCAGTCTCATCGAATCAGAAACAGACTCAAAGTCAGAAACAATCATCGAATCCACATTCGTTGAAGAAGAAGATGTTTTGCAGGTATTGCAAATGCAATAACCATGAGATTCGGGATTGCCAAATTCTCAAAGCAAAAAAAACACCCAAGCAAGTCCAGACATTTTGTGAGTAACCAATTTGCGAGTTTGGATATGCTTAAAATGTTGAAAAAAAAATTATGATGACATGTACCAAGCAATAAAAAAGAAAACCAAGACAAGAGTTTGGAGTGAAGGAAAACCACCCTCTACTTTACAACATCCCCATGACATGTTTTTCCTTAACACCGTCATACCTTTCCCGCCCATGACCTCTTTTTTTTCAAGGCAATGGTTTGTGCGAAGTTGTCGATCATCGCCAAGCGCGTTGCTGTTTCCGAATGCGTTCTTCGAGCAAATTGGGCATTGAAAATCTGACCCGATGGAGAGCCCAGCCACTTGGGCCGGTTATCGGTGCCACTCCCCACCCGTCCTGCCCAGTGCCCTCGTCGACGACCTGGGCACTTGGATGTTTTCCCCCTGCCTCAGCCCCTCAGGCCTTTCCCGGATTTTTACCCTGCCCTTGTCCGAAACATTGTCCAAAGTCGCAACCGCAAACGAACCGCAACTACAAATGACCACAAATTGCAACAGGACCACAAATGACTGCAAATTGCAAACTTTAAATGACCGCAAACCGTAACCAGACCACAAACCACCGCAAAACCATCCGTTTATGGGTCAATTTCTATTGCGGTTCAGCTGGCGGTTGAGCTATGGCTGAATGCGGTGTATAGTTGCGGTGCTTGTGCAGTCTAATGTGGTTGATGCGGTTTGTTGTAGTCGACTGCGGTTGATGCGTTCGGTTGGGGTGCGGGCTGTTGTGATCGAAAGCGGGCTATTGTAGTCGGATGCGGTCTGATGTGGTCGCTTTGGTTCGATTGATGCTGTCTGATGAGGTCGGCATAACTTGACGATGATCTACACTACCCATTGTCTCACTCATTGGCATTCACTTAGTTCACCAAGTGTAAGTGCCAGTGTGGGTTTATGTATATAAGTCCAAGTGTTTTGATATAAGTCTTTGTGCAAGTGCAAGTAAGTATAAGTAGGAGTGTGAATACAAATCTACATGCAAGTATAAGTACGAGTGTGAATACAAATCTACGTGTAAGTGCATGACTGCATTAGTGTGTAAGTGCAGGTGTAAGTATACATGCATGTGTGAATATACATGGGTAAGTGTAAGCAATTGTAATTGTGAGTGTAAATTAGTGTAAGTGCAATTGTATGCGTAGGTGTAAGTGGGTAAGCATTAGTGTTGTGTGTGTGTAAGTGATCGCAAGTAAGTTTAAGTGCAACCGTTAGCTGGAGTGTGGTTTAATAAGTTAGTGTATTTTTGAGTTCAAACCGAATATGGTGGAGGAGATAGAGCATAATTACCATCCCTAACCACTCACTTTCATTCACTGAGATCTTCACTTGCATCACTAACTGCAAGTGCTAGTGCTAGTTTATGTAAACAAGTACAAGAGTTTTAGTACAAGTCTAGGTGCAAGTCAAAATTTTTGGGTATCGAAACAATCCAGAAAAGCAAGTTTAAAGCTGTACTGTCGTTTAAAATAGTTTTTAAAGAACACCTATTGAAGCTCAGTAAATTTGTTTGGAATCGAAAATTTTGGGTGTCAAAAATTTTTGAATCAAATTTTTTTGAATGCGAAATTTTTGGGTATCGAATGTTTTTGGAATCGAATAATATGTTCCGGAAGGTTTATGAAAGAGCAACAAATTAGTTATGGTCTCAATCCAATATCGACAAACTCCAATATCAACTTTTTCGACCCAAAGATCAAAATCCATAATCAGATTTTTCCGATACCCAGAGTTTTTCAATACCTAGAGTTTTCGGAATTTTTGCTATCCAGTTTTTGATACCTAGAGTCCTCAGAATTTTCGTTACCCATAGTTTTCTAAATTTTCGACATTCCTATCAAATATGCTTGAAGGATCTGGCTACATGCCATTTGAAAAGACTGTCCAGCTTCAATGATAGTTGTTTTAAAACACCTACTCAAAGCCAAACATTCCTTTAGAACATTGAGGGATGTGTCCTTTAGGTGCTCCAACCATGTCTCCTTCGTTACCCATATCCTAAAATCCTTGTCACTCTTTGGCATTCCGGATTGCCCGGATATGGGTCCCATGCACCAACCCAACCATTTACACTTTACCTCATTGGACACTGTGGAGCAATGCAAATGATGCAACTTCTCCAAGCCAAGGAAGATTCCCATGCCAGAATGTTTTGTGCTAGTAACAAGCTCTAACCACTCCTTACCAAGCGATGGATTGACAACTCCCAATATGTTATCCATTTTGGTGGTCCACCTGGCATACACCACCCCCTCAACATCCTTCAAGGTCTTGTGGGCCTTATCTTGCCCTGATTGAAACTTGTTTCTAGCTTCATCAAACTCCAAATTTATGTAATTCTGTACAAAACACAAAGAATTATCTCCCAATTAGTGTTCAAATCGGTATTTGTTCTATAAAAAATGTAGCACCTGTCGGAATGAAATGCTAAATTACCTTGTACAATATGCGGGCCAACATATATCTCGTCAAGGGATACCACATAATGTTCCCCCTCTTGAATTCTATTGTCCTAATTCTCTCCACTTTGGTGAGGTCAGCGGGAGAGATTCTTTGCTTGAAGAAGTCGATGGCATAGTTGACGCACACTATAAAGTTGGTCTCCTAGCTCCGTTTTTATTATACCAATTTCATTCAACCTAAGAATACACATATTACATGGAGAGTAGCAACATGGAAAACACAACACCAACTCAAATGAACATCCAACAAAAATAAAAGAAATGTCACCTATTGATCCGATTCATAGAAGATAGCAAGGTCATGCCGGTCTCTGCATCTCTGCATCCGGCTGAATGAAACTGGCACGCACTAGTATATGCTTACCTTATATCATTGGCATACTCCTCATGCATCGCCTCCATCCATGCCGACAACCTATGGTTGTCATCCCAACACACAAATATACGACCATGCAAATCACTCCATTTGGGATCGAGCAAAACCCTGGCATCAAAGTCTGCACTTATTTTCTCCCAAATGTTATCCCATTGAAATTTTGAATGATCTTTCACATAAACATATTCACCATTGGATCTTGTGATAGATATCATGAAGTTGTCCTTTTCCATGATATAGCCATCACATCCATAAATCTCCTTTAGTTTCATACGTTGCCCTCCAACAATTTTGATAGTGTTGTGCTCCAAAATGTGACACAATGGCACTAGTGGTGGATGAGACTGACGTTGAATTCTAAAGTGAGCAAGGGTTGCTAATAAAATATCCAAATGAAATGACAAAGGAAAAGCATCGATTTTATCTGGTCTCACCCTCTTTTTTACCTCAGTCTCAGCCTCAGCCACACTATGATTTTGGTCTATGCCACCAACTTCCATTTCATCTCCAAATTCAATCGCATCCACACTATGGTCTTCGTGTATTGTTTCTCCTTGTTGTAACAAAAAGTCAAATATTAAATATTGATAAAGAACAATAATATCAAATAATATTGTAACAATTTTAGCATGAATTGCGAAATCGTATGTGAGAGAATTAGTAAATCTAATTAACAACCTCAATTGCAAGGTGCTCTTCCATGTCCACTACCGTTTCAATATCCCCAATAGTTGCATTTTCTATATCATCGCCAGTATCAGCTGGCTCTTCGGACGACTCAAGCATAACTACGGGCCTCTTAGCCATCCTTTTTTCCCACATGGTAGAACTATAGCATAGTTGAATCAAGAAGTCGAAAACTTTGAATTGCATCTCTCACAGATTTAAAAAATATTTCCTAGTAATCCATGTCTGAGCAAAAAGAAACTAGATGCAAAAATATCTGTTCACAAGCCATTTGAAACTACTGTCCAGTTTCAATGGACAATCATTTCAAATGGCATGTCCTACAAACAGTTTTAACGAATCCCCCTCAATTGGAACAAGAAATAACGTTTTTCTTAAAGGCAAAAAACGAGTTTACCAAACGCAATCAATTTTTTTCAGAAATTTCTGTCTGAGCAAAAAACTGTAAGCAAAAACATTTGGCTACATGCAATTTTAAACGACTGTCCACCAGCTTCAATCGCCGGCAATTGAAGTTGTGGACAATCGTTTAAAATTGCAAGCTCCTCAAATAGTTTTTAGAAATCTGGGCATTGAAATTATACATCAAAATCTGGGTATCGATTTCTGGGCAGTCATTTAAAATAGCTTTCTAGAAAATCAAAATCTGGGTATAGAATTCTGGGTGTCGAATTTTTGGGATATCGAATTTTGGGAATCGATTTTTTTGAAAATCGAGTTCTTGGAATCGAATTTTTTTGTAATAAAAAATTTTAGGAGTCGAAAATTTTGGGTATCAAAACAATTCAAGAAAGCGAGTTTAAAATTGGACTGTCATTTAAAATTGTTTTAAAAAAATGCCTATTGAAACTCACTAAAATTTTTTTGAATCGAATAATATGTTTCAAAAGGTTTATGAGAGAGCGACAAATCAGTTATGGTCACAATCCAATATTGACAAAATCCAATATCAATTTTGTTCAACCCAAAGATCGAAATCCATAATCAGATTTTTTCGATACTGTGCTTTCTTTATGCTAAATTTGGACGACATTGCATGTGGATTAGGGCAACAAATTAGTGCGCCTATCACGTTACCTTCAAAGCGCATCAATTTTTTTATCAAAAGATCGCAAAATTCCAATATCGAAATCGTCCGACACAAAGATTGTAATCCAGAAACAACATTTTTTGATACCATATTAACTCAACAAATCTGTAAATTCTTGATACCGACAATCAAAATTGTTCGATACGGAATTTTTTGATACCCTAAGTTCAGAATTTTGCGATATCCGTAATCAAATTTTTTTAATACCTATAATCTGAATTTTTCAATATACAAACTCAAAAATTTGTGATATGAGATCGACTCTGAAAATTCTGGATTTTTTGATATCCAAAGTTTGTCGATACCCAGAGTTTTTGGAAGTTTTGATCCTCCTGTCAAATATGCTTGAACAATCTGGTTACAGACCATTTGAAATGACTGTCCAGCTTCAATCGTCCTGTCATATATCCTTGAAGGATCTGGCTACCGGCCATTTGAAATGACTGTCTAGCTTCAATCGGAAGCTAGACAGTCATTTCAAATCTTAAGCTCAGTGAACGATTTTAAATGTTCACTCTCAGTGAGCTCCAACGCACTCCTATTGAAGTTGTGCGGTGCAAGAAAATATTGAGCTTCGTGGACACTTATCTCAATCAAAATCAACCAACTCCTATTTTCGACAAGAAATCCAACAAATTTTTGCACACTTAAGTGAGCTAGGGTAGGAAGAAATGTGTCTTCTTTATGCTAATTTTGGGTGACATTGCCTATGGATTAGGGAAACAAATCAGTGCACCTATTTCAAGTCTATCAAATATGCTTGAATGATCTTTCTACAGGCCATTTGAAATGACTGTCCAGTTTCAATCTCTGGCGATTGAAGCTGGACAGTAGTTTCAAATCTTAAGCTCACTAAACGGTTATAAATGTTCACCCTCAATGAGCTCCAATGCACTCCTATTGTTGACCAGAAATCCGACAAACTTTTCCATAGTTTTTGGACATCAAATCCTAAACACTCCCTTGTAGACCAGAGTAACCTTTTAATGAACTAGGATATCCAACAAAAGTGCAAGTTAGAGTCCTAAAAAACTCAAAAGAAAAAGATTCAATCTCGATGTAGGTCACTAAAAACGTCTGTCCGGCTTCAATTGTCGGCGATTGAAGCCAGACATCTATTTTTACAATGTGTTGATGCAAACTTCAAAAGAGCATCAACACATTGTCGATTGCTTTACAATGCAAGAGATGATCATCTTCTTAAAAGGCAGTCCTACTTCAATAGCAGGCATCTAAAAATGAGTTTTACAAGCACCCTCCAAGAACTTACAGAAAAACGAGTTCTTTCAAGCACCCTCCAATGTAATTGAAAAAGGTAATGTGCTCAGAGAAAGCAATGCAACACTGCCGATGTGATCAGAGTAAACGATGGAGGTTGTACTGAACTTGTATAGCTTCTCAAGCATAACCTCTAAGCCTTGTCTCTTAATGGACGATTAATTGTGAGAAGCCTCTGGTTTATTAGGGGGCGATTATTTAGTCCAGGGCTAGCTAATTAAAATGAAAGACGACTAGTTAGGATTGATTGAAATGATAAAACGGGACAATTAGCTAATTAGAGAACCTCTCGAGTTTATTGAATGCCTAGTTTATTGGGGGATGACTAGTTAATTGGCTAGTTAACGGCTTGTTGGGGATGGCTAGTTGTTAGAGAGCTAGTTAATTATAATGAAAGACGGCTAGCTAATTAGTGGACAGTGAGAGGACTGCTCGAGTTAATTGAATGTCCTCCCTATACATCAATCAACCAATTACTTATGAATTATTTAATCCTATCTATTCGTTGGCCATCCATGGCTTAGATTTTGTTTTGCCCAACATACACAACCACACATGCAGGCCACTATACAATGCACACTTAACACAAATATCCACATCTCTTGACCATTCACAAATTAGAAAACTCCTCTCTATACTCCTCACCTCACAACTGTTCATGATTTTCTGAAGTGAATGGTGTTATGGCTCAGAATGTGGATCTTACCGTGATAAGCTCAAGCAATAGTGACAACACATTCGGTGATGTGCGGGCAAGGAACTTGTCCAGTGCTGAAAAGGATATCGAATTTTTTTTTATTATGCTTCTATGTAGGGCCTTGTATGTAGCAAGTAAACTTAGAAAGTTGGTCGAAGGTTGTGGAAAACTAGTTCATGTTGAAGAAATGCCAGACGTATACAATGGTGACATGATGTTTGAGCTTCCAGCAAGTAGTATATTTCCAATGGCTGGCATGCAAAGGATTCATGACTGTCATCACTGGATACGTTATGCAACCTCAATAGTGCAAGGCTTTCCTGGTGTCGGTAGACTGTCATCATGTGGGGGTTCTTTTCAATATGTGAAAAACGACTGATCTTATTTCATGTCTTTTTGGAAAGGAAATACAACATAGTTTCAAGGGTCATTGATGTCCAAATGTCCAATTGGATTGGTTCCAAAGGGAGTTGGTAGTATACAATGTGGACATTGTAATTTGCCTCCAACCTGTCTTAAACATTGCCTAGCCAAAATCTATTACTGTATTCCAACAGATACGAGGTACACAAGAATGGCAATACATTGTGGCTACCACAATCACGATTTTGGAGTTGGGGTCTCCTCTTTGGACAATTACAGCATGGAGGCCATGGTCTCTAGGAAAGCCACAATACATCTTTTGGATCGTCCAAAAGTAGTTCAGAAAAAGATTGTGAGATAATTCATCTCTAGCCACTTGCTATCGCTAACGCTGCAGACATCTCACATCGTTCCAGAGAAATTGGACGAACTCCTCTCAATCATGGAACCAGCCACAAACAATCGAAGGTGAGATATATTCATTATTTTTTAGTATCAAATATAACATATAAAGAATGCTTGTTCAATACTAACTAGAGCTCTGACTACATTGGCAGGCTGAAAAAATGGATCATTATGGCACAGAAAGAGCTTCGTCCTATGGATTTATCACATGACATTATAGCCTTGTTGTACCTGAAAGAACATTGTGCATACGAATATTTTCATGGTTCACTGTTTCCTGGCCAGTTGCACGACATCAAAGACAGATGTCACGTGTTCAAAATGTCGACAACAGGTCCAGCTTCTGGTGTTGATCTTGTGTTGAGAATAGGTCAGTATGTGGGCAAAGGTCCAACATTTTAGAATCTTCTCAGAAATAGTGAACCATTTTGTGGATCAGCTTAATGTAACACGACAAACCAGCAACGTGAATACACCAAAAGAAACCGTCAGGAGAAAACATCCAATGCAAGAATGGAATACTGATAGCGACAATGTCTCTCATCGTCTTGACATAGAGTACATACAAAAGACAAACAAGACAAGATTTTGTTCTCAGAATACTATTTATGACAGAAGTCAAAGGCACCATACTAGCAGTGCAGCCAATAATGTGAGCATCCAATCTAGTGACTATGTCTTGGAGCGGAGTTTAAATGATTGTTGGTGGGAGATCCGATCTATCAAAAGTGGTAGCCACTACATATGCATGGGTGCTAAGTCCGTCGGAAGAGGGCTTTGCAAATACAATCTCGTATAGCATCGAGTTTCTTTGAAAGAAGGAAACACGACCAGGGAGAGAAAAATCAATTCATGTGGTTTTGTCCAAATAATGTGACATGCACTTGGACAACAAATCCCTTGATAGTAATATTGCCTACAAAAGTGCCAGAAACCGGCTGCTATCACATGGGTTTTCTCTGAAATACATTTGAGCAATATCTCGATTATTGATCCATTATTAGTAGGGATGGGTATCTGACTTGACAAGCCCTAGTATGCAAGCTAGTTTGGGTACAAGACCCTAGCAACTACAAGATATCAACCTACAATGACTTGTCAAAGTTTTCGAAATTTTCGATACCTAGAGTTTTCTGAATTTTTTGATACCCAGATTTTTTCGAAAATGTTTGGATACCCAGAATTTTGCGGAAACTTTTCAATATCCAAAGTTCGGAGTTTTTCGATACCCAAAATAAAAAACACCCAAAATTTTTGATACCCTAAGCCCAGAATTCAGAATTTTCGATTACCAGAAATTTTTGAAACCCTAAGTTCAGAATTTTTAATATCCAAAAATTCGAAATTTTTGATAACCAGAATTTTTCGATACCCAAATTTTTTGATACTTTAAACCCAAAATTTTTGATACTCTAACCCTTTATTTTTTTTGGAACTTTTATGATTCCCAAAAATTTTCAAAATTTTTTCAATATCCAGAGTTTGGAATTTCTTGATACTCGAAATAGAAAAAATTCAATACCTAGATCTGAATTTTTCGATACAAAAAATTAGAAGTTTTTACTATGGGATTGACTCAGAGAATTTCTCAGAATTGTCGATATCCTAAGCCCAAAATTTCTGATATCCAAAATTCGAAATTTTTGATAATCAGAATTTTTTGATGCCCAGAATTTTTGATACCTAGATCTGATTTTCTCAATACAAAAAATTAGAAGTTTTCAATACGGGGTCGTCTTGGAGAATTTTCAATACCCTAGGCCCAGAATTTTTGATACCTAGTATTCAGAATTTTCGATAGTGTTGTGTCATCGATGTAGCATAGGGGTCCGTTGTTGGGAGCGGCAACCTCGCCTTCACCTGCATAGCAAGAAGAGAGAGGGAGAAGAGAGAGAGGAGAAGGAGAGTGGAGAGAGGGAGAGAGAGAACGCCTAGGTTGAGAAATGTTTTGGGGGATCGAGCGCCTACCCGAAGCTATTCTATCCCAACGTAGGGAGAAAGAGAGAGAGAGAGAGAGAGAGAGAGAGAGAGAGAGAGAGAGAGAGAGAGAGAGAGAGAGAGAGAGAGAGAGAGAGAGAGAGAGAGAGAGAGAGAGAGAGAGAGAGAGAGAGAGATGGAGAAACCAAGAGAGTTTTATTAGAATGAGAATGGAAGATGATGCAATACAATGGAAATGGCTCCCTCTTATAGATTTTAGAGGTGAGTCTCCTTCACTCTCATTGGTCACTTCATTGGGACAAGGATTCTAATCCAAGACCTTCAAATAAACACAACTTAAATCTATTAGTTCTAATAAAGCACAAGGGTACTTACATGATTTATGTGAGTTCTACTTTGTGCAACTTAGATTTCTTATTTTTCAACTTGACTTTGTGAACTTGGGCCTCAAACTTATTTATTTACAACTAGGGCCCAAGTCACTAGAACACAACTTAAACTATTTAACTAGTGTGCTCATTGGGTTGGGCTTACACACGCACGACGCCAGTTCTCTCGCACTTATTATTCTACTGTACAATGTACTATGGCGGGGCCCACTAGGTAAGGCT
Organism: Diphasiastrum complanatum; assembly: GCA_029204225.1. NCBI lineage: Eukaryota > Viridiplantae > Streptophyta > Lycopodiopsida > Lycopodiales > Lycopodiaceae > Diphasiastrum > Diphasiastrum complanatum. Next base: position 79,142,305 of record CM055092.1, read on the forward strand.
TGGCCAACAGTATTTTAGGTGGTGGGACCCACTTGTTTATTACTGTGTAGGAAATACCCACAACAGGGTCCATGGCCCAAAGTAGTGTCGGTCCCTCGGCACTAGGTTGCAACTGTCGTGAAGGGACGCTGTCGTCGGTTCTTTTATTGCTGGGACATGGATGCTTCAGGAAAAGCGTGAGTAGAACTCACTTGCGTAAAACCTGAGGCTTTATTGGTGGATGATCAGCAAGAACCGGGACTTGCCAGATTTTCAATAATACCTATAAGGGTCTGGTGGCCATTCCGGATAACCTTGTTCATCAACAATTGGGTAGTTGAGGCATTTCATTGGAGGATCCCAAGATAAATCTTGCTGATATAATGGATTCTCATAGATTAGCGCAACTGGTCCCAATGTCATAAACTCTCCCAAATTGTAAGGTAGATATGATGTGCTAGCTTGACTTTCTTGTCTGTCTAGGTTATTCGAGGTATGTCATAACCCGACGACTTTCCTCAGCAGTAAGTGTCATAGATTGAGGACAAGGCTTTGTCATTGTAGGCACTGGTGCTTGCTATACTGGAGGCCTATTTGGGCTTGGATTCCCTAGATTTGGCCTTTGAAGAATGGATATACCTGGATTTGGTGTTGGTCTGGGCTGCTACATTATGGTACAATGAGACTTTGGTTGAATCTTGCTCGTTGAGGGACAATCATCAACTTTAGTCTTCCCTTGGTCATTGCACTTCCCCGTTGAGGGCTGCGTGATGGCACTGTTCATTGGATCTTGTGCTGAAGTGCCTTCAAGTTGCCCTGTTGACGCTAGTCCCCTTTGTAGCTCATCACTAAGAATTCTTTGCAGTGATTGCGCGGAAAGACTTGGTAAAATTTGTTGGACTTCATCGAATGCCAATTTCTTGACTTCCTCAGTTACCATTGGCATGATTTTATTATCTCTGTCTTATGTGATGGGTTTACTTGTTTGCCCGAGGGTATCTTTGCGTACTTTGGGACTTTTGCTAGATTGTCTTCATCATCACTCGCTTCATAACCCGGTGGCACTAAGATTTTTTTTTTATAGTGCGTTCGAGATGGAAGGGTCACCACATGTGCATGTCGGTCTACATAGGCCAAATGCCTCCTGGCTATTTGTGAATTTCTCATCGAGCAATCTCGGCATGGATGATTAACTCCACATTGTGAATACGAGGGATCAAATGTTGATGGATCCCCTCGATGTGGACATTCAGCACGGCAGTGTTTCCCTCCGCATCCATAACATCTTACCGAGTGCAATACACCATCACGTCTAAGTTGATAGGCATACACTGGTAATAGATTTCCCTTAGTTTCTTCCACAAAGTAGACTGGTAGGTTGTTATGGTCCTCCATTGAGTTCGGTGACATGTAGGAGGATATAACCAAAGCTTCTACCTTGCCACTGGTTGTTGAAGAAGCTCGTGATTTAGGTGGGTTTATCTAACATCCATCCTTTGGATGAGCTCCTTGTTGGCTTGATTCTACTTCTGATCATTGAACTGTTGGATCTTGCCATCGACAAACTTGGTGCTCTGCATTCTGTTCTTTTCATAAGCGTGGATTCTTGATTGGACACTTGGTACTTGGATGATCTCCAAAGCAGAAGGTACATTCGTCCTTTTAAGAAAATTGACTGTGCAAGCATAAGCTTGATGACGGCCTGAACTTGAAGCGCAAGGTTCTTGGTCTTCCGCTGCACTTGATCTACTTGACTTTGTTGCACTTTGTTGCCTCCCACAGATTCCCATTCTTGTTGGATCATCGTTCGTTGTTGACCTTTGTTCCTCTAATTTTTCATATGATGATTCATCAGAGCAGTAGCGAAAATCTCTCATCCCTTGTTAGATTTCCATCATGGCAGCATCCTTACAGAGTTGTACAGGTGATGCATAGGATGCTAATTCTGCCATACCAGATCTGATCCTTTTGGACAGTCCAACATAGTATTTTGCCATGATGATCCATTCAGGAATCAGTGGATTACAATCCTTCACTAATTGGATGATTTTGATAGGTGTAGTCTCGAATTGTTTCATTAGGGAACTTTTTTAGTTTAGATAATCCTGCATTGGTGGTCTCCATAGTTCAGCACTAGAATGTCGCAAACTAGCTGGTTGGTGAATTGCTTCAAGGTTTGCTCAATGACTCTGGTGTTCCAATCTTTTTTTTTTTTTGGGAGATGGAGAAGAAGAAGAGAAGGGAATCAGTAAATGGTGGATCAGTATGGATGAGAATAGAGAGGGAAATGGATTTATCTAGCAGAGATGGAGATAGAAGATGGAATAGAGATGGGACAAAAGAATGATGAATGGATAGTGATTGATGTGGAGGGAACTGATCGGCTTGATCTGAGGTTCATTCACTTTATTCAGTCCAGGGATGTTGGATCTTGATGGATAATGTGACTGCAACCTAGATTTGACAAGATCTGATCGGTTTCAATTGGCTAATAGTGTGATTTTAGCCCTTTTTCTTGGCTTTTTGTGGTTTTTTTTTTTGAGATTTTTTCAAATCTGAGTGAATCTAACCTTCAACCTTCCTACAGTAGCTGTATCTGAACCATTTCTAGATAATGTGAGTTCTACAAGAGTTCTTGATGGACAGATTTGTCAGGATCTTGAAAAAACTCAGTTTTTTTGCACTTTTTGGCACGTTTTCCTAGATATATCAAAATATGACCATTGGATCTTCACCAAAATCTCACAATAGCCAGATATAGGTTAGATCTATGTATAAAACTCTTTGCAAAGGCTACTTCCCAGTAGATCTTAAAAAAATCATGGAAAAAGTGCATTTTTTTTTGGGTTTTTTAGCAAAATTTTAATATTTTCTAAGAACAAACCCTTGCAGACTGGCAAGCACTTGTATATAAGTTAGTTTCACCTGCTAACCAGTCTAAGAGAGTTACATCCAAAGAAAACTCAAAAAATCTTGAAAAAAGTGCATTGTTTTGGGGCTGTTTTGCAAAATTTAGAGATTTTTTGGGAACAAACCCTCGCATACTGGTATACACTTGTATCTAAGTCAGATTCACCTGATCACTAAGCTTCAAGAATTACTTCCCAAAGAAAATTTATAAAATCTTGAAAAAAGTGCATTTTTTTGGGGTTTTTAAAAAAAAAATTAAGATTTTTTGGGAACAAACACTTGCAAACTGGTATGAACTTGTATTTTATTCAGATTCACTTGCTCACCAAGCTTCAAGAGTTAATTCCCAAGGAAACTCAAAGAATCTTGAAAAAAGTGCATTTTTTTGGGGTTTTTTTGCAAAATTTTAAGATTTTCTAGGAACAAATCCACAAAGACTAATATGCCCTTGTATCTATGTTAGATTCATTTGATCACCAAGTTGTGAGAGTTAATTCTCAAGGAAACTCATAAAATCTTGAAAAAAGTGATTTTTTTGGAATTTTTTGGTCAAATTTTGAGATTTTTGCAGAATTAATCTTCGCAGGCTGGTATGTGCTTGTATCTGAGTCAGATCCACCTGCTTACCAAGCTTCAAGAGTTACCTCCCAAGGAAACTCAAAAATTTGTTGTTTGAGAAGGTTCTAGGCCACTTTTTGCTCTTGGGAACCTTCACAGGGGCACTTCTTTTGGAATCTAACTCTCGCAAAGTTCTCTGTGTCATTGTCTCATTGTGATGGAACTTCAGAGAGCTCTACAAAGGTTACTTCCCAAGGAAACTCAAAAATTTATTGTTTGAGAAGGTTCTAGGTCACTTTTTGCTCTTGGGAACCTTCATAGTGGCACTTTTTTGGGAATCTAACTCTCGCAGACTTCTCTATGTCCTTGTCTCAGTGAGATGGAACTTTAGATGGCTCTGCGAAGGTTAGTTTTGAGTTTTGAATTTTTTTTTTTTTTTTTACAGAATATTTTTGAATTTTTTTGGATTTTTCTCTGTTTTTTCAAAATCTACTAGGAACTAACCCTCGCAGGCTTATGTGTAGGTCTGGGACAGTACCTGGAGCTGCTGCCAGTCATGCGAAGGTCCATGCCCACTGGTTTTTGAGAAATCAAAATCTGATGGGATTTTGGCTCTCTTTTTCCCTCCAAAAATAGATTTTGAGCTTTTTTTTTTTATTTCTATGGATTTTATGGATTAATGAAGGGATTGGGTGCTTGGATCTGATCCTCCCACCTCACAATCTCTCCCTACAACTCTTCCAAACAAAAAATCAACTCAAAAATGACAAAATCTCAAAAAAAAAAAATGGCAAAACTAACACTAACTCACATTAATCTTAACCCTAAAATTTTGATTTTTTAGGTGAAAAAGAATGGTGAGAGAGAAGAAAAGAGAGAGGGGGAGAGAGGAAGAGATTAAGAAAACTATGCGGTGAAGCAAGTGTGTGACGCTCTCCAGCAACGGCACCACTATTGTGTCGTCGATGTAGCATAGTGGTAAGTATTCTTGCCTGTCATGTAGGTGACCTGGGTTCGATCCCCAGCAACGGCGCCACTGTTGTGTCGTCGATGTAGCATAGGGGTCCGTCGTTGGGAGCGGCAACTCGCCTTCACGTGCATAGCAAGAAGAGAGAGGGAGATGAGAGACAGGAGAAGGAGAGTGGAGAGAGGGGGAGAGAGAATGCCTAGGTTGAGAAAGGCTTTGGGGGCTCGAGCGCCTACCCAAAGCTATTCTATCCCAACGTGTAGAGAGAGAGAGAGAGAGAGAGAGAGAGAGAGAGAGAGAGAGAGAGAGAGAGAGAGAGAGAGAGAGAGAGAGAGAGAGAGAGAGAGAGAGAGAGAGAGAGAGAGAGAGAGAGAGAGAGATGGAGAAACCAAGAGAGTTTTATTAGAATGAGAATGGAAGATGATACAATACAATGGAAATGGCTCTCTCTTATAGATTTTGGAAGTGAGCCTCCTTCATTCTCATTGGCCACTTCATTGAGGCAAGGATTCTAATCCAAGCCCTTCAAATAAACACAACTTAAATCTATTGGCTCTAAGAAAGCACAAGGGTGCTTACATGATTCATGTGAGTTCTACTTTGTGCAACTTAGATTCCTTATTTTTCAACTTGACTCTGTGAACTTGGGCCTCAAATGTATTTATTTACAACTAGGGCCCAAATCACTAGAACACAACTTAAACTATTTAACTAGTGTGCACTTCCCCGTTGAAGGCTGCATGATGGCACTATTCCTTGGATCTTGTGCTAAATTGCCTGTTGACGCTAGTCCCCTTTGTAACTCATCACTAAGAATTCTTTGCAGTGATTGTGCCAAGAGACTTGGTAAAATTCGTTGGACTTCATCGGATGCCAATTTCTTGACTTCCTCAGTTACCATTGGCAAGATTTTATCGTCTCTGTCTTCTGTGATGGTTTTACTTGTTTGCCCGAGGGTATCTTTGTGTACATTGGGACTTTTGCCAGATTGTCTAATTCATCACTCGCTTCATAACCCGGTGGCACTAAGATTTGCCATACCAGATCTGATCCTTTTGGGCAGTCCAGCATAGTATTTTGCCATGACGATCCGTTCAGGAATCACTGGATTACAATCCTTCACTAATTGGATGATTCAATAGGTGTAGTCTCGAATTGTTTCATTAGGGAACTTTTTAGTTTAGATAATCCTGCATTGGTGGTCTCCATAGTTTAGCACTAGAATGTCGCAAACTAGCTGGTTGGTGAATTGCTTCAAGGTTTGCTCAATGACTCTGGTGTTCCAATCTTTTTTTTTTTTTTGGGAGATGGAGAAGAAGAAGAAGAAAAAGAAGAAGAAGAGAAGGGAATCGGTAAATGGTGGATCAGTATGGATGAGAATAGAGAGGGAAATGGATTTATCTAGCAGAGATGGAGATAGAAGATGGAATAGAGATGAGACAGAAGAATGATGGATGGATAGTGGTTGATGTGGAGAGAACTGATCGGCTCGATCTGAGGTTCATTCACTTGATTCAGTCCAGGGACGTTGGATCTTGATGGATAATGTGACTGCAACCTAGATTTGACAAGATCTGATCAGTTTCAGTTTTTGGTTTTTTGTGGGTTTTTTTTTTTTTGATATTTCTTCATATCTGAGTGAATCTAACCTTCCACCTTCCTACAGTAGCTGTATTTGGACCATTTCTAGATAATGTGAGTTCTAAAAGAGTTCTTGATGGACAGATTTATCAGGATCTTGAAAAAACTCAGTTTTAAGGCACTTTTTGGCACTTTTTATTAGATATTGCAAATTCTAACCATTGGATCTTTACTAGAATCTTACAGTAGCCAGATCTAGGTTAGATCTATGTATTAAACTCTTTGCAAAGGTTACTTCCCAGAAGATCTCAAAAAATCACGGGAAACGTGCATTTTTTGGGGGTTTTTTCGCAAAATTTTGATATTTTATAGGAAAAAATCCTCGCAGACTGGTAAGAACTTGTATTTGAGTCAGTTTCACCTGCTTACCTATCAAAGAGAGTTACTTTCCAAGAAAACTCAAAAAATCTTCAACAAAAGTGCAATTTTTTGGGGTTGTTTTGCAAAATTTTGAGATTTTCTGGGAAAAGACCCTTGTAGACTGGTATTCACTTGTATCTAAGTTTGATTCACCTGCTCATTAAGTTTCAAGAGCTACTTCCCAAGGGAACTCAAAAAATCTTGAAAAAAGTGCATTTTTATGGGGTTTTCTTGCAAAATTTTAAGATTTTCTAAAAAGAACCCTTGCAGACTGGTATGCACCTGTATATGAGTTAGATTTACCTGCTCACCAAGCTGCAAGTGTTACTTCCCAAGGAAACTCAAAGAATCTTGAAAAAAGTGCATTTTTTTGCAAAATTTTACCCTCAAAGACTGGTATGCCCTTGTATCTATGTTAGATTCATTTGCTCACCAAGTTGCGAGAGTTACTTCCCAAGGAAACTCAAAAAATCTTGAAGAAAGTGCATTTTTTTGGGGTTTTTTGGCCAAATTTTGAGGTTTTCTGGGAACTAATCTTCGCAGGCTGGTATGTGCTTGTATCTGAGTTAGATCCACCTGCTTACCATGCTACAAGAGTTACTTCCCAGGGAAACTCAAAAATTTGCTGTCTGAGAAGGTTCTAGGCCATTTTTTGCTCTTGGGAACCTTCACAGGGTCTTTTTTTGGGATCTAACTCTCGCAGACTTCTCTGTGTCTTTGTCTCAGTGAGATGGAATTTCAGAGAGCTCTACGAAGGTTACTTCCCAAGGAAACTCAAAAATTTAGTTTTTAAGAAGGTTGTAGGCCACTTTTTGCTCTTGGGAACCTTCACAGGGGCACTTTTTTTGGGATCTAACTCTCGCAGACTTCTTTGTGTCCTTGTCTCAGTGAGATGGAACTTTAGATAGCTCTACGAAGGTTAGTTTTGTGTTTTGAATTTTTTTTTGATTTTTACAAAGGATTTTTGAATTTTTGTTGGGTTTTTCTCTGTTTGTCATGTGAAGGTTCATGCCCACTGGTTTTTGAGAAATCAAAATCTGATGGGATTTTGGCTCTCTTTTTCCCTCCAAAAATAGATTTTGAGTTTTTTTTTTTTTCTGATTTTTATGGATTAACGAAGGGTTTGGTTGCTTGGATCTGATCCTCCCACCTCACAATCTCTCCCTACAACTCTTCCAAACAAAAAATCAACACAAAAATGACAAAATCTAAAAAAAAACGGCAAAACTAACACTAACTCACACTAATCTAACCCCAAAAATTTTAATTTTTTAGGTGAAAAAGAATGGTGAGAGAGAAGAAAAGAGAGAGGGAGAGAGAGCAAGAGATTAAGAAAACTATGCAGCAAAGCAAGTGTGTGGCGCTCCCCGGCAACGGCACCACTGTTGTGTTGTCGATGTAGCATAGTGGTAAGTATTCCTGCCTGTCATGCAGGTGACCCGGGTTCGATCCCCGGCAACGACGCCACTGTTGTGTCGTCGATGTAGCATAGGGGTCCGTCACTGGGAGCTGCAACCTCGCCTTCACCTGCATAGCAAGAAGAGAGAGAGAGATGAGAGAGAGAAGGAGAGTGGAGAGAGGGAGAGAGAGAATGCCTAGGTTGAGAAAGGTTTTGGGGGCTCAAGTGCCTACCCAAAGCTATTCTATCCCAACGTAGAGAGAGAGAGAGAGAGAGAGAGAGAGAGAGAGAGAGAGAGAGAGAGAGAGAGAGAGAGAGAGAGAGAGAGAGAGAGAGAGAGAGAGAGAGAGAGAGAGAGAGAGAGAGAGAGAGAGAGAGAGAGAATATTGAATTTTACATCAAGGCCACCTTCAATAAGTTGGCCAATAGTTATGAGGTTCTTTGTAAGATTAGGCACAAAAAGAACCTTGTTGAGAGAAAGAATTTTAGAAGATGAGATCTTCAAGGGAATACTCCCAATGCCTTCAATATTGCATTCTTGGTCATTTGCTGTATAGATAGTCTTCTTAGCTCCTCTATAAGGCATAGTAGATGTGAAGGACTCCTTGGAGCTACACATATGTGAAGATGCTCCACTATCAATGTACCAAGATCCATCCTTCTTGAAAGGTGTAGATGAAAAACTAGAAACATAAGGAAACCTTAATGTGGTTGTAGCTACAAGAATGGACTTGGTAAGGTAATGGATAGGATGCTGTTAAGTAAGGCACTGGGCCTACCTTGCCTACATTCGGAAATAGCAAATGACTGAACTAATTCCAATTTTTTGTTCACACCTCATAGAATAAGATAAGACATGTGATTGTTTTTCACCTACATCACCGTTGAAATATAATAATAGGTAATAGCCAATGTAACAAGTGTTGATAACCTAATCGCTCTTAAAAGCACATGGATTTACGCAGAGAGAGAGAGAGAGAGAGAGAGAGAGAGAGAGAGAGAGAGAGAGAGAGAGAGAGAGAGAGAGAGAGAGAGAGAGAGAGAGAGAGAGAGAGAGAGAGAGAGAGAGAGAGAGAGAGAGAGAGAGAGAGAGAGAGAGAGTTTTATTAAAATGAGAATGGAAGATGATACAATACAATGGAAATGGCTCCCTCCTATAGATTTTAGAGGTCTGCCTCCTTCACTCTCATTGGCCACTTCATTGGGACAAGGATTCTAATCCAAGCCCTTCAAATAAACACAACTTAAATCTATTGGTTCTAAGAAAGCACAAGGGTACTCACATGATTCATGTGAGTCTCACTTTGTGCAACTTAGATTCCTTATTTTTCAACTTGACTTTGTGAACTTGGGCCTCAAACTTATTTATTTACAACTAGTGCCCAAGTCACTAGAACACAACTTAAACTATTTAACTAGTGTGCTCATTGGGTTGGGCTTACACACGCAGAACGCCAGTGCCCTCACACTTATTATTCTACTGTATAATGTACTATGGCGGGGCCCACTAGGTAAGGCTTGGCCAATAGTATTGTAAGTGGTGGGACTCACTTGTTTATTATGGTGCAGGAAATACCAACAACAGGGTCCACAGCCAAAAAGAGGACTCTAGTAGAATGTGCCATGCTTGCACATGCATCACTCTTTACTAATTTTGGGTTGAAGCTATTGCCATGTTTGCCAATATTCAATATAGATGCACTACTAAAGGTTTGAAAAATCAAACACCCATTAAGGTTTGGACTAGGTAGAAACCATATGTCAAGAGTCTTGAAGTTTTTGGTGCATAGACTATGCTCAAATTCCAAGTGGGCTTAGAAAAAAACTAGATAACTTAGCATTAAAACTATCTTTCTTTGTTGGTTATTCAACTACTAATAAAGCTTATAAGCTTCATATCCATGTTATACGAAAAAAATTTGTGAGCAGGGACGTCATCTTCCTTGAAGACTTGTTTCCGAGCCTTAAAGGTAAAAGAAACATTTTAGAAGAACCTTCAAATATGACCTACAAATATGCTTCAAAAACTCACTTGAATGAGAGAGGATTGGAGGATTAAGATGAAGGACATCCTGAGCAACCACAACAATATGAGGTAAACATTCCAAGAAGATTTACAAGGATAAAGATTGCTCCAATCAAATTATTGATGAATCAGCATGCTACTATACACAAGAGCTTGCAACCTACCAAAGGCAATGTACCAGACCAATTCAAATCTTTGGAAAGAGGCCATGGATAAGATGTATTAGTCGCTTATAAAAAATCAAACCTAGACAACTATGGAGCTACCACTTAGTAAGCACATTATTGAATGTAAGTGGATTTTCAGAATTAAGTACATGGCAGCATCGATAGAAGGAAGGACAAGTTAGTGGCAAAAGGGTAGGGTAATCTCAAATACTTAACGTTGTCCACTCTAGTTTTTCAATGTTGTAGTTAAATTGTCTTCTATCATGTTATTGCTATCTTATGTAGCTACAAACAACATGTAAACTCACCAAATCGATGTGCAGACAACTTTATGCACCAACTTGAAGGCTTTGAGCTACATGGGAAGGAGCATGTGATGAGTAAAGTCCATAAGGCCTTGTATGGACTAAAATAGTCCCCATGAGCATGGTTCCAAAGGATTTATTCCTTCTTTGTAAATCATAATTTTGTACTAAGCTCATTTTATGCAAATGTATATTTCAAAGTTATAGGAAATTATTTCATTATTATCACATTGTATGTTGATGATACATTGCTAATGACATCAAATTAATCAAGGAAGTTAAAGTTATGCTATCAACTGAATAATTCAATATGATAGATCTAGATGAAGCACATTGTCGATCTTCCTTGGCATTGAAAGTCATAAAGACAAGTCTAATAGAATGTTTTATATAAGCTAGCAGAGATACATTGAAAATCTATTGCGTTACTATAGTTTTTAGAGTTATAAGATGCAAATTTTCAAAAGATCAAAACTATTCAAGGAAGAGTGCTCTCAACCAGATGTTAAAAAACAACAAATATACGAGTATCCATTTCAGTCTGTTATTGGATCCTTGGTATATGCCATGATTTGTACCAAGCTAATCTAGGAGTAATACATTAGAAGACACTTCTTAGAGTACTAAAGTATTCATATGTTTTGTGAAAATCAAAGTACTACTGCATTGTCGTTGAATCCTATATCATTCCAAGAGTAAACATATTGGGATAAATATCATTATGTTAGAGATAAATTCGTAAATAAAGAGGTTATATTGATTTTTTGTAGAACAAAGTTCATGGTTGCAAATATTTTACAAAGGCTCTAAATTTAGAGAGCCTTTAGTAAATTTTTTGAAATAATCGGGTTAAGGAGAAGAAAGTTACAAGAATTCTCATTAAGGGAGATCGTTAGAACTCCTACCCAATTCTATTTTTAATGAGGACTTGCCAAGTATGCAGGTGTATTTTATTTCTAATAGCCTATCGAATTACAAAAGAATAAAAAATAGTTTGCAAAATTACAAAGAAATCAAAACAGTTTACAAAATTACAGGGCGTCTTACGTAGACTGGGTTGAAATCTATTTAGACTTTGAGAATCAAAATCTATTTTAAATTTGGCTTAGATCAACAGGTTGGATCGGATTAAAGTCTCTTTGTATTGAAATTTCAACCCCACCTATTTCGACCCTATGTGTATTTTGATCGAGCACTTTTTTTACCAATGTCTATTTCGACCTAGCAACTTTTTTTGACCCTATTTCTATTTTGATCTATGTCATGATCTTATTTTGACCTTGAGAATAGAACTTCATTCCAAACTTGATCACAACATCGCTTGTAGAAATGAACAGGCTTTCAACTTAGAAAATGACTATAGAAGAATATCAGGACCTGTTACATGATCATGACAACTATCCTTAGACTGATATTAAACTCTAGGCTATTTCATTCATCTACCACTTGTACAAAGTCAATAAATCTTAATCAGTACTCTTAAATCCTTGTATCTATCACATTTAGGAGCACGTACTTGACATGTTCTTCTTATATAAGAAATAGGGCATAACAAAATAAGGTAAGAACTAAGTGATCAACCATTATCACCTTTGCACTTGTTGTAATTAGTTTTTCAAACTTGTAGAAGCACAATAGAGTGTCAGCACATATTGTCTTGGGCTCTCAATATTACCTTATTGAGTTTTATACTAATCTGAAGCACGTGCTACACTTATGTTAGTGTAAAATATTACAACTCATATAATGAATAAACAAGGCACTAGAGTCTTATTTTTTAACCCTTTGATCATATATCTCATATTTATGACATTATAAGATATAGACATTCCACAAAAATCCCTAATACAAAACAAGGACTAGACCATTCAACAATGAGAAGTGTCGATTGTGGTGTAAGCCATGAATATTTGCCAAAATATGAAAAACAGAAGCCATGTGCCACTTTGGTTTCATGGGACACAAAATATATGCCATCTATTCAAAAATTTGAAGGACTTGTAGGCAAGTCTGTGTAGCCATACTAGAGCTCCACCCGTGATTATTGTACTCATAGCAATGTCTGGAAAAAAAAGTGACTCGAGTGCAACTTGGAGTAGACCTGTACTTGAGCTAAAAGAACTAACTAGTGTTTGTACTTGTTTGCACCCATACATGAGAGATAAGCATATTATGATTGTAGACATTCAAATACCTCTTCTCTAGGCATAGATTTCACATGCCGACATTTTTCTTTGACCAATTGTCATCAATCCAAATTAGTCCATTGTCTTTCTAAACTACAAGTTAGTGAGTTCCATTATTGAATAGTCCTTTGACGACTAGTTTTAGGTCCCTCAACTTATATAGGTGCATGCCTAGAAAACTTTCACAATATAATATTTAGATGATAACTCGACTCTCAAGATAATTTGAGAGTCGAAAATTTGAAAACAGATTTCTAATTTAGAGTTAAAGAAGCCACAACTAGCCCCTTTACTGATGTGAAAACATGACTAAAAAATTGAATACTCTTACTAAACTTAGGTATTGTATGTGATACTGAACTTGTAGGAGTAGAAAGAATCCAAATAGAAGCATTGCTTAATAACTGATGCTCTTTCTAAAAACATGCAGACTTACAATATTTTAATTACGCAATGTTAGGTGAGTGAAATTTAACTTTGAGTCTAATCACTTGTAGTAAAACACCAAAATAGTATGTTTTTACTATATAGGCTAATTCAAGTAATTAAAAACATTCAAAACCAACTTACATGAGATACAATACTATGACAACTTGAACCAAATAATATAAAAAACTTAAGGAAGAACATAAGAATGATACTCCACAAAATAGACCACATTTGGGGCCACTAGGAGACCTCACTTCATAAGAAAAATTTATATACTTTTATGAGAATGGTCAACTAATCTCCTACTCAAATGATAGAGTATCTATATAGCGAAAGAGTCTTTTTGCCCTTGTAATGAATAATTTGATCATTTACTTATCGTGTTTGAATTTAAATTTGTTGTGAAGCTAACCTTCAATTATTGCACAAATCACTTCGAAATAGCAATATTAAAATTGGCCTCCTCCTAAACTTATTGAGAAGACACTAACTTATTGTAATTGAATTGACAATCATTTTCTTCTTCAATAAAACATGAGTATGTCTGGCCTTCTCTCAAGAATTGGCAATGAAATCAAAGTCCAAGAAACATCAAGCAAAGATTGATTGATCTTAGCATTCAAATGTTAATAAAGAACAATTTCACTTATATGTGCTTAGTTTCCACTCTCTTGTTCAATAAAGCTACATATTTGTCTTCTAGACGTTCATGTTGCAACTTTTTGCTATCAATCTTTTCATATCCTCAATTCCAACAATTATGAAACAACCCTATTCATAATTCCACATGAAAAAGAGTAAAATTGAAGCGAATTCCAAAATATCATCATCTTATTAGAGTCTTTGGAGTTTGAGTCAAGAAATTTGGCATTCCAAGTTGGAGCTCATTGATGGTAGTAAATATGCGTTCATGACATAAGGATAAAAAGTCAAGATTGTTGAGATTGTGATTGCTAGTAAGTTAATTCTAGATAGGGTGAGTTTATGAATTTAGAAATTTTAGTTTCAAGGTCGCTAATAGTATCTATAAGATACTATTCATAACTTCGTGATAGTGGTGTTTTTTTAAAGATGAGAAGCATGTAATCTCTCTCTCTCTCTCTCTCTCTCTCTCTCTCTCTCTCTCTCTCTCTCTCTCTCTCTCTCTCTCTCTCTCTCTCTCTCTCTCTCGCCCCCCCATTGCACATAAGAACATGTCTCTCTTGCATTACCTTACTTGTAGATAAATCAAATAACCATGAAACTGACTTATCATAGCTAAACTTTGAGAAGGCAAAAAATTATGTTCATGGTAGTCAAAAGGATATTTGAAAACTTATAGAATGTTTTATTGAAATTTGTTTGGAACATATATATGATTTGCTCAACTTTTTACAGTTAATCCTAGTAAAGATTGTCTCTACAAAGAAATTATAGTTTGTCGTCCTCTTAGTACCCAAATTTACAGAATCCGTGCAATGGCACCTATTTTTTTGTTTATTGTTTTCAAATTTTATACAGAGCAGCTTCCAAAGAATTTAAGCACATTGTGTGTGTGTGTGTGTGTGTGTGTGTGTGTGTGTGTGCAAGGGGGGGGGGGTGGTGGTTGGGGGGCTGTGCACTTGTACTTGTGTGCATGTTTGTGTGAGTGATATGGCCTTTGTTGCTTGTAGATTGTGATTTCAAATCTGAAAAGAAAATATCTTATGAAAATGACAACCCATGAAAGTCAACATTGTGATTGTAAAAACAAATTGGTTGCTTGAAGAAGTGTGATCATCATGCTTTACTCTTTTCAACAAACATTTTACTTGCTAGAAGGTCATAAAAGATCCAATTGTCAATCCTTAGGAAGTCAAGTTGAACGTTGATACACTAGGTCCAAATATAGCACCCTCTTGTAAGTTAGAGTTACAAGTCTACTACAAGCTATTGACGGCCTTTCTTAGTCATTCACTTATAATTTCCCATGTTAATGTTGTGGTTTTTGACTTTGATTACGATGTGAATCTGTAAATGTCAATATAGTCAATGATGCTCACAAAAACAATCTTACATGCCAATTGTTGAAATTGGCATTTCAGTTGTTAGTTTCAAAGTGAGTACAATTTTTGCCTCTGAAAATTGCACTCATTTGAATCAAGAAGTTGATATTTATAAGATTTGTTTTCCTATTTTATGAGTGTTCTTCTATAATTTTATCGGTTTGATTAAACTATGTGGGTTGTTTTACAAAGTTGGCCTAAAACTTTTTTACGAGCACTAATTAGTCGCGTTTCTTGCCTTTTTGCAAAGAAAAAACAAGGTGACCCGAAAGCTCATGAGAAGCTTTCTCTTATACTTGTACACTCAAACTTAAAAGCATTTAAATTGCTAAGAAAGGAGAGAAAAAAGGAAAGCAATTGCAATTTACAAAGATTTAGAAATAAGTATCACTTTCTTGTCTCAAACTCACGTACCATAGATGCATAAGCTTTCATATAGTCCACAATCTCCGCAAAGCTAAAAAAGCTCTTGCAAGTCAACGGGGAGGTGCATGGACTCAGCTACTATTGCTAGGTACAGGCCTAGCTACTACAAGCTCTTGAGAGTCAAATTAATTGAATCTTGGTGTGAGAGTCAAAGTAGGGGAAACGTATCTACAATGTCCATTATACACACAACATGGCCTCAACTATCATATATTATTCCCAGCTACTTTGCCAGCTTGTTTTGTCTAAATTTACATCTTTCCCCTGAGAGCCCAACAAAGTAGCTGCAGTATGAAGTCCACTCTATTATACCCACATCTCTCTCTCTCTCTCTCTCTCTCTCTCTCTCTCTCTCTCTCTCTCTCTCTCTCTCTCTCTCTCTCTCTCACACACACACACACACACACACACACACACACTCACACTCAAAAGAACACACACACACAGTAGCTGCAGTATGAAGTCCACTCTTATACCCACCTCCCTCTCTCTCTCTCTCTCTCTCTCTCTCTCTCTCTCTCTCTCTCTCTCTCTCTCTCACACACACACACACACACACACACACACACTCACACTCAAAAGAACACACACACACAGTAGCTGCAGTATGAAGTCCACTCTTATACCCACCTCTCTCTCTCTCTCTCTCTCTCTCTCTCTCTCTCTCTCTCTCTCTCTCTCTCTCTCTCTCTCTCTCTCTCTCACACACACACACACACACACACACACACACACATACAATATACACCCACATGCACACTGAGCACGATCATCTATCGGCATACACTCAACCACCTACTCTAATTGCAGCATCTCTCCGTTTTACAAGAGCCAGATACGGGGTTCAAGCTATTGGAGTGTAGACAATAGTCATACAATATTCCACCGTTGTCCTGTGCTTCACCAGCTTGCTGCAGCTGGGTCTCTCACTCGTGTATAAAGTGGACAGAACACATGCAACAGGATCTTAGTTGATGTGGATAGAGCACAAGCAGCAGGAGCTTAGTTGAATTATAGGAGGACTGTAATTTTCAACTGTAGTAGTAGCCTTCTCTTCTTCTGTTATGCGTCTGCTCAGGTATTCACTTGGTTTCAGCTGTGAGTGCTGTCACCAGCCAGCTTGAATACTCTTTTGAGGTTGAAAGAGATTACAAGAGAAGCGCAGTATCAGTTTGACAAGAAGCCAATACTTCATTGTGCATTGCTGTCGGCTCTAGATTGACGCAAAGGACTTGATGGGGCTCCAGAATGGCTATGCGATCGGGCTTTGCTTAGTTTTTTTAATCGCGTGTTTTGAGTCTGGAGCCAACACAAATCCAGCCTCTATGGCAGATGGGCTGGTTGATGCTGCGCAAAAACAAAAGAGCAAAGAGTCTGAAGCAGTCCAGCAACTTCATGTAACCAGGAATATTATGCCTTGGTCCACACGAACCTGCAACTCGGATGGAAATATGTGCCGGCAGCAAATGTTTCAGTCAGCGGGAGCTGTCCATTGCTGCAACAAGAACTGCGTGAACATATTAAACCACAGAAGCCACTGTGGCGCATGTGGAAAGAAATGCCCCTGGGGGTCATCATGCTGCAATGGACAATGCGTATATCTTGATTTTGACCGAAATAACTGTGGGGGCTGTGGCTTTAAGTGTTCACCAAGACGAGAATGCGAATATGGTATTTGCGGATATGGGGGATTTTGATGGCATAGCTTCAAGACCATACTCAGTTGGAATTGATGACAGCTTCGCAAAGAATCATAAATGAGGATAAATAATACTGCTCCCTCTCTCCAAAACTGTTGAGTGGGTTCACTTTACTTGTGATTTACTCAATTCGCAACTATGTCCTTGAATCTGTCTTTTATCAATGAGCTTGTTGCCGATACTGCATCTCTGTAGCATAACAACATGATCTCACAATTCATTTTAATATCCTTCGGCACTTCTGATATACTTTTGAGGTTGAAGGTCTAGTCTTTTACAAGTAACATTCTAACAATCAATCACATGCATATTATCATAACTATGAATACGGCCAACCTTTTTACATATCATTTTATGATGAAACATACAGCAATAAGTCTAGTTTTCAGTTACCAGGAAAGAATTCAGTAAGGTACACTCCTGAGAAAAAGAGTATAGTAGTAATACATTATAAACAACACTTGTAGCCAGTTTACTTAGCCATTATTTACGTTGTCTAGAACCTCATTGCATTACAACCTTTTTAGCTGTGTCACAATAATTGCTAAAAGTTGAGGTGTCACTCCTAAGGTGAGTTTGAGCATTAAAATGAACTTTTTTAAATTTTATATTCTTCAATCTGAATTGTAATCTTTTGTATCTTAATTTGTGGATAATGCCCTTTCCTTAAGGCAAAGCTGAGTGATATATCAATCACCTTGTTGATTCTATTGATCTAACCAATTTATGTTCATAAGGCAAAATTTTGAAAGAGATAGGTGAAAATTGTACTTAATGGGGTTCAAAATAAATCTTTTATGAGATTCTTCAAAGTTCCTTCCAAAGATGCTATTTAATGTATGCCATTGATTAACCACAAGACCTCATAAGAGGCTACTATGCGCTCCAAAAAAGTGTTGATCAGCAACTAGAAAATTACTCCAACAAAACAGCATCGATGTATTGCCTAATATACAGCTACATTGAATTATGTTGTAAAGCGCCACAAATTATTCAGAACTTATTTCTATTTATTTGCCCTTATAAGTCTAGGCCTCCAAGAGAGGAACAAATGTCTTCACCAAGTAGCTCCTAGCAATTTATCTTTAATAAAATGTTTTTCAAATTATCTCATTTCTTTTCAATAAACTTAAGATTTCATGAGACAATACGAATGTTGAAGGTCCTTTCCATCCTAGTTGTTGCTCCAATATTTTGCTAAAAATGGCGATTATCTATTTGCAATAAAACGTAACAATTCAACATGTGAAAGTATTGCTCTTTTATGTTTTTATCTTTCATTAGTTTCAAGTATTTATAAAATATCTTTGGAGAAATATGTGATTGATATTTGTTTGCAAATGACCTCAAGTTCTCGAATAATGTTTTTGATAAGTAAACTAGACCAATTCAAAAATGATGAAAGTTGACCCTTCATGTGAAATGTTAGATAGTAAAATCAATTAGGTAGATAGTTATTCAAGTGTATGAATTTCCAACAACCAACATCAATATGCAAAATTAAGATCGTTAATATGAAACTGGACATGTAGCTTGTTTGAGGTAATATTATCAAGCTTAATGTTTGGCATGTGATTGAATGGATAGTAGAGTTTTGGGAAGAACTCCTTAGCCTTGTCAAGTTTCTATCACAAAAATTTTCAACCATTCCAACAACTTATTGGATTTCTCAAGTTTGAGGAATGTGATAAGGATGTTGACATGGATTTTAATTGAAATTCATATCACCACTTTTGCTTATTCCTCTAAACTCCTAGAGTGCAAAGGAGATAAACCTGAATTAAGGTTCATGTCATGTACTTTTCATTCAAGTATACGAGGTGAAGCAATATTTTAGCGTGTATGTCTCTAGATAGCAATCTCCATTGTTGGGGATCCACTGAGTAGATCTGAAGTTATTTGTGTAGAGAGTGGCCAAGTTTCATTGAGATGCAAGTGGCTCCAGAATCAAGAGTTCTTGCCAAGAAGCTTATCATTGGAGTTCTACTTTGGTAATTTGTAGTAAATATTGTGTCTAACTTTGAGCAAGTGCAATATCTTATGTAGTGATCTTCTTTGGGCATATAGAAAAATTCAAGTCTTTGATGTTTTTTTAGCAAGAACAACATCTTATCTCCTCTCAGATCTTTTGATATTTTGGCTCTCCTGTTATTGTGTCTCATTCTACATGACATAATGGTTGTTCACCTAGAAAGCCATGAACTTCCATCAATTTCATGGTTGTTTAAAATAGATCATTGTTTATCTTGAATATATGGTAAATTTTAATAGGCTAATGATGCAACCATTGCCAAGAAAGACCACAATTCGTATTGACATATAAAAAAAGATGTAAGGCAAGTATGTGGATCGAAAGATTTTTGTGAAAAGCCAATTAATTACATAGCATTTTGTTTAGCATGTGTGCATTGACAATGACCTCAATGTAAATAGATCGAATATGAATGATCCAAAGAAAATGGTAGGGTAACTTTACAAAGAATCTAATTTTTATGTGATCCAAATTTAGTAAGGCTTTACATTATGATGTTGTAAGATTTTTAATTATTGAACATTATCGAAATGTAGCTAGCTCAACTACTTAATCAATAATTTACTTTGATATTGATATACATAAAGGATGTTCTTTCAAGGTAACTGTTGGGGTGTAGTATGGGATCGTTCGCTAGGAGCGCAACCTTGCCTTTAACCTGCATAGCACAAGAAGGGAGGGAGATGTGGAGAAAGAGTGAGAGAGGAAAATAGGAAAAGAAGAGGTAGGAAAGTGTGGAGAGAGAGAGAGAGAGAGAGAGAGAGAGAGAGAGAGAGAGAGAGAGAGAGAGAGAGAGAGAGAGAGAGAGAGAGAGAGAGAGAGAGAGAGAGAGAGAGAGAGAGAGAGAGAGAGAGAGAGAGAGAGAGAGAGAGAGAGAGAGAGAGGGTTAGAATTTTATTAGCTCTTCAAATGATGCCCAATACAAGAAAATTGGTCCCTTTATATAGGAGTGAGAGTGGAACCTCCTCATCACCCATTGGCTACAAAAGTTCCATCAGGATCACAATCTTGATTGTCAAGATCACTTTGTGTTTCTTGAGGACAAGTTGTGTTTCTTAACTTAGGAAATTTTCTAAAGCTAAGTTTTTTAAATGATTTATTTGATTACTTGTGCTCCATGGCACATACAAGCCTGAGGCCTAATGTTGGACTTACACACGCATGATGCCAACTGATTGCCCGTTTCTAATACTTCCGACTCTCTACTTCATGTAGGTAGCATTTGGGTTTACTACAAGAGCCTGTTGCCGACTTTTAGAATATTCCATGTCATTTCCAGAATCGGACAACAATAACTAAGTATTTTCCTCCATAATTCTCTTGATGTTCCTAACATAAATGGTCTAGGTGGTAACCAAACTTTGTTGCTTTTATGTAATTAAGGATCAAATTCCACTATCTTGTAATGTGTTTTTATAGTAAAGGTTTTTTGTTTCATCCAAAATAGTTCAAAGTAAGTAAGATAGCTCAAAAATATTAGACTCATTAGTATCTTTAAATTAGTTAGTTTTCATATTTCTTTTTTAAGATGTTGTCATTGAATGATAACAATGATCATGTCTAAAGATTTACATGATGACATAATATTAAATTTGTATAAGACCTAATGGCAATATTAAATGTAGAATCAAGAAATCATTTTTTCAATATTAGTAAAAACCAAAGGGTCACTTTTATTGTCTAGAAAAGATGAAGAAGAGTTAGCAATTTGTTGAAAGCATTAGATTGAGATTTTTTTATTATAAGAAAATACAAGACAAAGCAAAAATGATGTGGTTATTACTACAATTGAAGCTGAATAAAATTGAAGCATTAGTAACAATTCCAATGTAGTTAATTATGTTTTAGATTGATCTTCAATAACATGTTAATTTAGATTGATCTTCGATAACATATTAATTTGTGAGTAAATAACAATCTAGTGTGCATGGTTACTTTCATAACTTAGTATACTCCATGTTGTACACAACAACAAATCACTACCATTTGCCATGCCATGCTAGGATTTAGTTGGTTTCTTTATATATTGCATGTGTGGCATAGCCATGTGGCTGTGCCATGTCCACTACTCCGATAGCACTTAACCACTAGAAATGAGAACCCATAATTCCATCTTTTTTTCTTTTTTTTTTTTTTTTTTGGGGGGGGGGAGGGGGGGGGGGGGGGGGGGTTTGACATGGCTTAGCCATGCATGCTTGTGTCACACCTACATTTTTTGCAAACTAGATTAGTCCATATATATAAATTGTGGTAGTACCATAACCACATGTGGTAGTGACACACATAATTTCTTTAAAGATAAAATTCTTGGAAAATTGACACTCGTAGTAATACTGAGAATGCATTTAAAAAAAAAAGGCCACACATGGCAAATGCCCAAGTTGGTAGATTTAAGTTATCTAAATAAAAACTCGCATTGCCACGTGGTAATGCCATTTATAGCCTAATTTTTTTTATATCATTTACCAAGTTGTAAGTTGAGTTTTTCATCACACCCAAATGTGCGATGTCCATCAGCTCTCCAACCTAGAAATGGCTCTCAAAGCTTCACACCTTGTCCATTTTGTGTTTGTAGTGTCCCGATTCCATCATGAATCGCCCCTATAAGTCCCGTCTCATCTCAAGACCCTTGATGATCACCCTGTCATAATGCAGTCCTATCCCTATTAGGTATCCCAGTGTCATCCATGATCACAAAGGTCTGAGCATCTACCTTATAGTGCCCCATATGTATTCTCCCAAGCTAGTTCCAAAGCTGCTCCTGTGAATGATTTCAAACCATTCCCTAAGAATACACTGAGATGCAAACTCCAAAGTCACCATCAAGTCCCTCACATATCGTGCATGCCAATATTCCTCCA
Source organism: Diphasiastrum complanatum (assembly GCA_029204225.1). Lineage (NCBI taxonomy): Eukaryota > Viridiplantae > Streptophyta > Lycopodiopsida > Lycopodiales > Lycopodiaceae > Diphasiastrum > Diphasiastrum complanatum. The sequence goes on from CM055092.1 coordinate 79,164,275, forward strand.
AATGAGCCTGTGAGATCTTCCCTGGCCCAAACCATACAATCTTCACCATGTCATTACTGTAATCTGCATCTCTGATGCAATATTGATACGGAAAATTGACTTGACTTATCCAAATTAGCAGTTGGAGTGTATTCCCATGATGAAAAACGTGATACACTGCTCCACAACTACAATGACTTGATTTGGAATGACTTACCAACTGCAAAATCTGCAAAACATCACACTTACCACTCGCCAAGAGCATCCAAGGTGTGATCACTAACCCGTTCTCATCTCCCGCATGTCTCACACACGGTTTGTCCAATGCAGGCTTGTTATCCTGCCCAATGGCTTCCAACTGGCACCACCATGCACTTCAATCATCAGTGACTGCTAGAATGTATGTACCTCCAAGCTAGTCCCAATCTCCCCCATGAAAAATAAATTTCCAAGTCATAAATGCGTGTGTCAATGCAGTATCACCCAACTCGACACTGCCACTACCGATCATTGCTTGTGAGGGCGTTCTCCCAAATGTCACCCGATATTGGTTAGTTCTAACTCCACAAGTTGAACCTGATCACAAGAATTTTTCACCCGTAACTAGCATACCATGCCCACCTCTCACCTGTGCTTGCTTGCCCTCTCCAAATTGTCGCCAATGATGAGTAATCATGATGCCAAATTGCACTTTTATCGCCAAAACTAGCTTTCTCCACTCAATTCCACTATCAGTCACTCCCATACCGCATTTACTACTCCCAAACACCCTATTACCATGTTAGAAGTAAGCAATAATGATTTTGAAGCAATGTACCACCCTTTAGCAAGTTTCACCAGCCAAAAATTGCCCCAAATTTGGCCCAACGGTACCCAAATGGTGAATGTAGCCCATCAGAACACCTGCACTCTGCTCACTGGAATGGTGATAAAAACTCCCGAAATGCATTTCTCCCTAGCTTGCTGATGTCACTATGTCTGCTGGCTCTTGACAACTAGTTTTAGGGGTCAATTTGGCCCAAGAATGGCCAAAAAAGGTGCTCTCTAGCCAAAGATAGGTGAGTATGTACTCTGGAAAGGGCAACTTAGTAGGAAAGGTGGGCTGAGTGAGTGGAAAGCGAAGTACTGTCCATGGTGGATCGACTTCAAAGAAGGTGAGTGTCATGTATCTGAGACTTCTCAATACCAATTACACAAGAAAGGGAGGCTGGTCATTGAGGATGACGATGATATCATTGCCACCCAAATGGCTTCAAAATCGTTGCTTGCTAATGGACCCAAAAAGGTGTCTTCTCTGGTCGAGAAAAAAGGCAAGAAGAAGATTGAATATGCTATTCGGAACGAGGACGTAAGTTTTCTTCTATTTTAATAATGTGCAATTGGACCCCTATTTTTCAACTGTGATGGTTAGGCGTCATTTGTAAATTTGAGTTTGATTGTTTGCATTGAATTTTGTTAGGTTTCTGTGGCTTTCACTCCTACAAAACGAAGAAGGGAAGAATATGAATTTGTAAGAGTTGACACATTAAATGTGAAATCACAAGTCAACTCTTCTGTGGAAGTGATTGTGGCTAATGTGAATTCCATCCGAGAAGGCCTTTCTCCTCAATCACAAGTCAACTCTTCTGTGGAAGTGATTGTGGCTGATGTGAATTCCATCCAAGAAGGGCTTTCTCACGAGGAGAACATGGAAGAGTACCATGCCATAAAACATTTCATGGAGAGCAACAGTGCTTTTTGGAGGGTAAGAAAGCAAAAGACCACCACATACAATGCTGATCTTGTGCTTATTGATTTGCCTTCTAGGTATTTGTCTGATGGTGTTGTGGGTAGTGAGTCCACATGGAACAGTGATCTGATGAGACTTTGAAAGCAAGCCTAGATATTTCCATGGTTGTTCTTGATGATAGTGGTTGGGTGGCCCTCATTAGTCCACCAACACACAGAGCATTTCAATCGTGTTTTTTTTTTTGTTTTACTTATTTGATATCTTCTATAACTTCCGTGTGATTTAATGATTTGCCCTGTTATGATTAATCCATGGCCAGAGGGCAATGGAAAAAACAAACAAAGAGAATCCAAGGGCACAGAGGCCGGAAAAGAAGTGCATGTTTATTGATGATGAGGCCTTCGTTGTTTCAGACAAAGATTAGAGTTTTTATATATTTTTGTTGTGGGCAATAGCTGTAGTACGGCTTCAATGTTACTTTTGGGCATACGACAGCTAGTTTTACATTCATACTACACATGAGGAGTACTTTTTGCATCTAGTTATGGCGTCATGTTTTGAAAAAGGTGTTTTCTATTTATGAGATTCATTTTGTTGTGTTTAGTTGCTTGTCAAGTTCCATGCGTGTCTTGGTCAAGTTATTGGTAGTGGCTCAACATATTGATTATTTGTCGGTAGTGCTTTTGTTTTTTGCATGTGTATGTGTGCCTGGAGTATTTAAGGTAGATGCAATCATATGTTACTGCAATATGTTTGTCAGATTTTCAAATTCTCCACTTTGACTATCTATGTGAAGTATTTCAACTCGAAACAAAAAAATTTGCTTTCGAAGTTTGGGGGATTGTAGACTCCCTTATCAGACTTTCCAAGGACCAGGGTCACATTTTTTGGGGTTCTAAAGGCCATAGAATGGATAGTTAGGGGAACAGTCTATATCTTCTAAGGACTATTTTTGGGGGACTATAGAGGCCCTGATCTAACTTTCCAAGGGCTACGGTCACATTTTGCGGGTTTCCTAAGGCCATAGGATGGATAGTCAATGGAAAAGTATTAAGAACTATGGTTGGATTTTTTGGCCTACTAAGAAAAAGTCCATATGTTTAAGAACTGTGGTTAGGTTTTTTGGCCTAGTTAGGGGCAAAGTCCAGATGTTTTAAGGATTGTGGTCAGGTTTTTCGGCCCAGTAAGGGAAAAGTCCATATGTTTTAAGAACTGTAGTTGGATTTTCAAGACTTCTAAAGGAGTTTGGAGGACCGTAAAGGCTCTGGTCCAGACTTTCCAAGTGCCAAAGTCGCATATTTGCATTTTTCGGGACAGTTTGCGGGATGTCTAAGGGTAGAGTCCAAATCTCTAAAGATAGGTCAGACTTTTCAGACCTCTAGAGGTAGTAATGAGATCTCTAAAGACAGAAGGGTCACATTTTTCTCTAAAGATAGAAGGACCCACAAATGATTATTTTCTAGAGATAGAAGGACCCACAAATGAATGAATGCCTATCTCTGTACTATAATCCCCACCCTAACCTAGCGTAGCATAGCTTCATTTTGGTAGCACACCATGTGCTATGAAAATCTATGACCCATGTCAGAAGGAAACTCGCAAAACTCACAAGTGATTTACTTGCAATTTCTCAAAACCCACATGTAGCATGCACCACAAATTGTAGAAAAAGCAATCATGGTAAAGGTACTATAATGATTTTGCTAAAACTATACTAAACATATCAAGTGATAAAAATCAATTCAAGAAACCTAATTTCCAATCACATCCTCTTGTGAATTTACATTCTATGTCTGATAAAATTTGTCCCTCAACTTTTGCATTTTTTAGTGTGTCATGCATCCACTCAAAGGTGCATTGATTAGGTAATGCATCAATGTCATGGGAAGTTGAAGCTTAACAACTATGTCATTGGTACCAATGTCAAAGTACAGTACTTTGGACCTTAAATGAGCCTAATAATGACTCACAAGAGGGATTGCTTAATTGATCATTGATCATTGTGAAGATCCAACCCCACACGCGTGGTATGACCTTCAGTATGGCCTGTAGACCGGAAAAATAGCTAACACTTAGATTTCATTTAAATCCAAAAAGAAACAAAGTACATAGTGGTAGAAGCCGAGATAGCCACTAAGCTCTCAAAACGGTTTTTTGAAATACGAAGTTTTTTTAAAGCTTTCATATATTCTTCCAAAAAAATGAATATATTGCAAATTGGTAAGTTTGATTAAAGTCGTGAGTTTATTATCATTGTGCTTGGAGTGCACATGGCCAGTGATACTAACTTCTTAAACTAAGTGCACCATTAGATGTGTCCAAGATATTCTGCTCCCTATAGAAAGAGAGCACGTGGATGGGACCGGGGGGGGTGGATGGGACCGGGGCCGAGTCATAAGAAATTTGTGCATGTGTGTGAGTGAGAGCAAAGTGTGCATGAAAATATCGATGATTTTTTTCGACGAACCACTGTTATGTTCATAAAAAACAAATCAAAAGCATGTCGTGGTTTCAAAAATTCAAACATCTATCTGAAACTCAAACAAGAAGGAAGATCAAAGCTACTCACAGGTTTAGGGGGGGAATTCATCTCAAATGTTATGAATGACTTTTTAAACGAATTTGGAATTCAAAGACACTCTTCAAGCTATAGTCCTCAACAGAATGAATCAGTTGAACAAAAGAATCGGACTCTTGTCGAGTCAGCAAAATCCATGTTATTTGTTGCTAATCTTTTGAACAAGTTTTGGGTAGAGGAAATTGCAATAGCCTGCGATGCTTAAAATTGTTGCAGTACCAAGGTCGTGTATACCAGAACCCCTGAGGAGGTTTTTCAGGCACAAAACCACTCATAGATCATCTAAGAGTTTACAGATGTGTTTGCTATGCTCAATTTCCATCAGAACTAAGGAAGAAATTTGAAGAAAAAGTACAACTCAGATGGCTCAATATCAAAATGGAAGGCAAAACCCATAGTCAACAATTACACGAAGACCTTAAGTCCTATTGTCATACTTGTATCTATTCGAACCTTGTTGGCAATTGCAACAACAGAAGACCTCAAAGTACATCAGATAGATGTACAAACTACATTTCTGAATGGTTTTATCGACGAAGATATTTATATGCGAAAACCTGAAGGTTACACTATCGAAGGTCTAGAAGATCGAGTAGATTCACAAAGCTCTTTATGGGCTCAAGCAGGCACCTCGAGCTTGGTCTGAACGAATCAAAGATTATCTATTACAAAATAACTTTTATTCAAATGTTGTTGACTCAAAGGTCTAAATCAAATATGATGGTCCAAGTTACATAATTATTGCACTTTATGTAGATTGTATGCCTCTAAGCAATTCTATTTCTTTGTTGGAGATTACCAAGTCAAATTTTTTTCAAAAGAATGTCACATGACAGATCTTGGACTAGTTTATAATTATTTACTTGGAATTCAAATCTTTCGAGATAAAATCAAGAAGAAATTATTTCTGAGCCAACAAAGGTATTTACAAAACATTCTTGAGAAATTCGGAATGCTCAAATAAAAGCCAATTGATTCACCAATGGATCCAAGACTTAAACTTACTAGAGATATGTGTCCTTTGACACGAACTGACATGAAAAATTATTGATACCACTCATTAATTGACTCATTGATGTATGTAATGGTGTGCTCCGGACCTGATCTGGCATACACAGTTAGCACACTCTCACAATTCATTTCGAATCCAGGAATCCAACATTGGAAAGCACTCAAAACAGTGATGAAGTATATTGGAGAACCAAGTTCTCTGTTATTCTGATAATTATGCTATAATAGCATTGTGTCTATTTGGCTATTCTGATTTGAATTGGAGAAATACTCTGGTTATTGTTTCTATTTATCTCTTCTACAGAAGTTTCTTAGAATAGCAAAAACTAGAAATCAATCTCATTGTCCTCAACTGAAGCTGACTATGTAGCAGCAACAAAAGCTACTAAAGAAGCCATCTGGTTGAGACTTCTTCTATAGGATCTAAACTTCAAACAGAACAAACCAACTACCATCTATTGCCATAATATCAAATGCATTCAACTTACTCTCAATCCTAGATTTCATACTAACATATCGAAATTCAATTATATTTTTTCAAGAGAAAGTACATTCAAAACATGTAGAGCTGATTTATTGTTCGACGAATAGTATGGTAGCTAATATCTTTAGTAAGGCTTTGCCTAAGGACAAGCATATTTTGTTTAAGAAAAATGTTAAATCTGAAATCATCTAAAGTGTTTGAATTCAAATTAAGGGGGAGTGTTGGAATTTTGATTCCACTTCAAATCCCATTTGATCTAGTTGCCTTCATATACATTACCATCTATTCCTTTTAGGTATCCACGACATAGTCCCAGACTTGATTATTTACTCGAAAACCTGTTGCAAATGAAGAACCTATAAAAATACACGCAAGTTTGAGATAGGTTCATGACACTACACAAAGTCAATCAAATAAGTCAAAGGAATGCCAAAGAGTCACCTCTCGTGAGATTCGGATCTATTCGATAGTCGACAATCCTTTGATAGTCGACAATCTCAATAGTCGACACATGAACTCGACAATTTTCAAAAGACGTTCGAGCCCAACAACTACACTTCACATCTAAGGACATATAGAGATATGCACAGACAAGCATCAGATTAGATGTATAAAACAATTAGATCAGATGAATCACATCAGTAATGTATCTGCTGAGATGCCTAGGACTATCGTCTAGTTCTAAACTATTCTTCTAGGCTTGTAAACTGACAAGTAGATTTCCTTACATCAATCTCATGTGCATTCATGCAATTCTGAAATACTCTACATTCTTCAATGATTGTATAATATGTGAATGAATATTGTTGTTTCTACTTTTGAGAGTGAATTGTTTACTCCATATTCATCTTGTGTCTTATCAGCTGAGTCGAAGTGCAGAATTACGCCTTTCCTTGATGCCTTAATAAACCTGTAAACTATGGTTGTCTAAGACACCTATTGAATCATCAAATAATTGATTGATTCTATTGTGATAGATGATTCTAAACACGGTGCTCTTTAATTAGTCTTCTGCAATGCAAATTAGCATGGTAGTTTGAGAGTGTCGTTCGACACCTCGAACTATTGCCCACCACCTATTGCACCCCAATACTAGATACCACAACAAGCTCTGAGTTGCCTAGGGGCTCTCTTTCGAATATTTTCTTGACTGATTTGGCATACCACAGCTTCAAAATGAATCATTTTGTTATTGACCAACTTTTTCTAAAGCTTTTTGGTATTCTTTGTTTAAGACTAAAAAATCGACTGATTTTGATACCAATTGAAGCAATACAAATCTATGTCCTTCCATATCCAGTTCGATGCTCCACAGCTTTGAACAAATCAGCAAACTGAAGAATCAATAGCTTTTTCATCAACCATTCTAGTTCTTCGAATTCTCCTAGAATTTGGTTTTGAAAGCTACAAAATTGCACCTAACCAAGCTTGGATATACTCACCAAGCAACACTTAGAAACTATATATCTTAATTGAAGATTATGTTAGCACATATAGTAGCCACTAATTTTTTTGGGGATTGCCGCTGCATGCTAAGGCGAACCCCATAACAGGACAAGTGTCCCAACTCAGTATTAACATGTGTTGTAAAGAAGGCACATATAACTCTCACATAGAAAAATATTGAAAAATTGCTAAAACTGGAAATATCCTTCAAATAGGGAAATAAATTGGGCTTACAATATTTAACACATCATGCTTTGCTCAAGTTCATCTATGGTGGGGGGGTTTCATCAATGTCCTCCTCATCAATAGTTGCATCATCGACATCTAATGCACTAGCATGTGCATGCATTTTCATATACTCATAAACAATAACAAAAGATTTACATTCATTTGCTCTTCTTCTTTTTTCCAAAACTTTGCAAGCTAATTATCCTATCCATATGAATTGTGAACATGCTTCCACTAGGGTGCACTTTGTGTGGTTGTCTTAGACTTGACAGACATGGATTGGTGGATGTGTTTGTTTGATTTATAGATATTGGTAAGTAGGTTGATGGCCAAACCTATGCAAGTCAAGATTGAGCAAATTCCCCTACATTACTTGGCAATACTAGATTCCCTCTCAACATGATAGTTGTAGGTATATACTTATAAAATAATATGGTAGTCTTGAATATCTCTTATATATGAATATCTTTTGTACTTCTAAGCGGTTATGGTGATGAAGTTGAAGAAACATACCTAGTTATTTCCGCGTATTGAGTTGATAACTAAATGGTGATGAAGTTGTCCAGTTTCTCCTCTGAATAGGTAGCCTAGATTCGATGAACAAAAATACCTAGTTATTGAGCTGAAAACTAAATGGTGATGAAGTTTCCCAATTTTCCTCCTTTGAATAGATAGCCTAGGTTCGATGAACAAAAGTACCAAGTCCTTTCGGTGTTTTGAGCTGATAACAAAATGAAAAATTGTGAATATTTTACGTTCCTAGTGATAAAATAGATTCCAATGAATAGGGGGTTGTTGCTAGACTATATATGTTAATGTAGAAATGTCTTCTTGACTCCCTTGTTCTTTATACAATAAAATTGAATTCTTGTGAAGGAGCCCTTGATTGTTAGTTGTTGCTTTTATATGTGGGAAATCATTATGAAAAGCATCGATCATTGTGATATTAACACCCTATACTTGTATACCTAATTGTCGAGGGCATTCTTAGAGTACATTGCAACTTCGTCTTTATTCAAAGTTGATACAAAAGCATGAAGGCTTGATACGGCATGGCCTCCAATTGAAAAGTTGTGGATTTTTTTTTTATGTGCTCAATGTTGAGTATCATCAATTTGTCACAAAGAATTGTTGTAGATGTGGGGGTAATTTGATTCGTTCACAAATTTTAAAGCACAAGGTAATAGATAACTATGGGTTTGGAATATGTGTTTTCATGTGGGCATGCATGAGGAACACATGACATTCAAAGTAGTTCATGCCTAGGTTCTCTTACAAATTCTCAGACACATGGATCCAAAAAAACAAAAAAACTAGTCCATTTTGGCATTGGACAAATTCAATCTAAGAGAATGCATCTTCATCAAAGAGCCTTGTAATTTGGGCTTCTTCTAATGTATAGAAGTTATGACTTTAGAATGTATATGAGGGATATAGCAATAAGACTCTAATGATGGCACATTTAGTTTAGTTTAACATATAGTGTATGTTGCTTTCCTTTAGGATACAGAGTGTTGTCTAACTTAGTGTATCAGCAACACAAAGCCAACAGTTTGAGCTTATAAGTAAAAGTAGCAATGAGCTATAATATTTTGCCTAAAGTGAGGCGGCACACCTATGGTGACCTTATTATAGGGAGCTCTATGGCAAGCCAGACTGAGAATTACAGCATGACATGGATAATCTTTGTCCCAGATTTGTAAGAGAAATAATAAGGACCAAGAAGTAGATTGACTTTTACTTGATTGAAGGGTACTATCATAAATTCAGAAGAATATGCATTTATTGTAGTACATTAAGACAGTACTCCTCGAATGACACCACGAAAGAACACACTTGTATGATACAGTATACTAAATGGCAATTGCATCTGCAAAATTGGTACATCAACAATCATAGTCAATGTTATAAGATATCATTGATTGTATGGGTATAGGCTAGGGAAGATATTTAAGCAGATGCCAGAGCATTGAGACAAACAAGAGATCCGATTTGGTAGTGATGTACAAAATATCCGAGTATCAAGCCTAGGCAATCAGGTTTGTTACCCATGATTAGAAAGCTTTAATCATTTCAAAGTCAGTTATTGATGCTAATAACACTTTTAAAGTGGAGGCCTGAGGGTGAAGAAGGTACTGTACTGCCCAAATATGGATTTCTATGCAGATGGAGATTTATTCCTCATGCAAACTGTAATATAGTAAGGCTATAATCCAAAACCTTCAAGATCAGAACTGCCCAAGATTATTAAGCTTGCATATTGTTGAATGACAAGCGAAAGGCAAGCAGATCAAGGTGTACAGCTAGAAATTGAGCAACTGAGAGAGGCAGTTTATACAGTTCAAGCTGGCCAAACATAAAAGTGGTTTACTAGACTGATGGAACAAACAATTAGTATTGTTCTCGGTATTATCCGACAATGGTTTACAACATCAAGCCACATATATCTATCTCAAGGAAATACTATGCATGTGATAGGTAATGTTTACTTGATCTTATTCAGAAATGCCTGTAAAATTGGAAATAGCTCCTCAATGTATTCGATGCTTCTTTCTTTCCTCTTCAGGTAAAATTTGCCTGTGGTGCATTCTGAAGCTGGCAAAAGAGCTAGCCAAACTGCGGTATCAGCGCCTTCTTCAGGAGTATGACCAGAGTTCAGTGTCATTTCAGTACAAGTAGGGCCAGGGCATATGCAGTTCACATAGAACTTCTGGTCTTTTGTTCGTTTTGAAAGATCCCGAGCTAGCATACGACTGTAAGCATTTAGCACCGCCTTCGATAACGCATAGTATACGAAACTGTTTGGACAAGGTAAATCCGCGCGGATTACTTCCAATCCTGGAGACTTCCTATGTAGATTTTCCTCGATCTTGAGCAGACAGTTTTGTAGAAAAGAATTAATGAGTTCTTCTGCAAGATTGTCCACAGAAGAGAGTTGCTTCTTCCAATATTCATCTCGAAACACCTGTTATCGGGATATTATATCACATGCGTCAGGAAGAAAAAGAGAGAGATCCAGAATCACACCATAAAAGCAGCATACTGAAGATTTTTAGGATAATCAAAGTGCGTCTTAATGCTAGCCGCAGATGCCACAATATTCGATATGCTGCCAGTTGCTCCAACTACATGTTCAATAATCATCCTGTGTTTAAACTGTGCAGATTTTCACAGCGTCACAGGAAAGCAGCATATGGACGAACTTAAACTTACGCTAAGCTGTCCGGTCATCGAGCTAACGTTAACAATTCGATTGCCAGGCGTACTGGAATGCCTAAACAACGGAAGCATCGCTTCGGTCACGCGTTTTGCACCGTAGTAATTTGTTTCTAGTATGGAATGGGCAAGCTCCATACTGTCGGGGCTCAACGGACTCGTAGTGTAAGCAATTCCAGCATTGTTGATCTACAGCAAGGTGAAGAAGCAGATGTAGGACTCAAAAGATAATCATCACATCTTCTCAAAAGAGACTGAATTGAGCAACATTTTTAATAAAAGTAAAATCACTTCGTTGCAACAAAAAGATCACATCCGATCGTGACGCACTTGTACACAGTATTCTGTTGACATAAACAAACCTGAAGCAAAATAGACGAAGATGACAACTTCCAAGCGGTTATGATTTTTATAGCATCAAAGGATCATTGCTAAAACATCAAAAATACGATCAATTCATGGCATTGCAGAAATTATATTCAATGGCATTCCTGTCCACAGTCTTCTGCCTTAAATGAACAAACCTGAAGAAACATAGAAGAGGATCACATGAACTTCTAAGCAGTTTTGAGTTTTACATAAAAGGATCGTTGCTAAACAGAAAATGTGTATGTAATCCTGTTTCTTATATTCCTCTCGAAGCAAACGAAGTGAAATCCCGTGTGTTTATCATATTTCTGTAAGAGTACAGTGTAGCATTCTTCTGGAATAATTTCCAATTCTCAGCAACAATCCAATCTCTTGGCGATTTCAATCCAGTCATAACCATTCTCACCAAAGAGTTCTGAACTTAAAAACATGCTGCTTACACACTCAGCCGGCAAGAAAAAGGATCAAATGGCTACCAGAATGTCGATTCCACCAAATTTATCTTTCACCCAATCAGCCAGTCGACTTATTGAGTCTGGATCGGTGACATCTAACTGATGAAACATCACGTAAAGACCTTCTTCCCTCAGCATATCACTTGCTCTCTGACCATTCTGTATGTTTCTAGATGTCAAAATTGGAGTCAATCCTTCTTTAGCCAGCTGCTTCACAATTGCAAAACCTATGCCTTTGTTGGCTCCTGTCACCAGAGCAACTGTTTCCTTGGACCACCATCTGAAGGAATCCATGTCAGATCAAGACCAAGACACGAAAGGAAAAGAGTGCTCGGATCAGATGAGATCAGATGGTAGCCAGATCGTGACAATAGAAATTGCTGCATGTCTCAAACTCATGGCTAACAAGATGCATGCAGCTCAGTCTTATAGTGGTAACAACTCAAGTTACAATATTTTCTCCCAAAAAAAAAGGAGAAAAAGAAATGGGTTTGCAAAAAATGTTAATAATGTGTTGACTCCTTAGAAAATCTATATAAAATTATGTTCAACATAGATGGTTGGAGGATTTGAAACCCAAGTTTAAAATGAGTTGGAGGATTTGAATCCCAAGTTTAAAATGAGATTGTTATGCTCAAAATTGTGCCTCGAGTAGCTTTGAGCTAACAACGCAATGACATTTGTTTTGGGACTTTGACCTAAAAAAGAGTAACCTTTTTTGGTATTTTTTGAATTACCAAATTTTAAGCCAAAATCATGATTTTGTTTAATTAATCTCTAAATAATATTAAAAAAAATCCTTTAAAATGCATATTTTTAAAAGAGCACTACAACTCTTCTTTTTTTGCAACTTCATAAAACCATCGTAATTAGAAATGAAATATCATTTCAAGACAACACATGATTTTTGAAACTCCAAAACCCGTTAAAATACAAAAGGGCTTAAGTTATATTTACATATTCTTTTTTCAAAGTACATGTTTTGAGGAATTTTTGCTAATGCCTCTCAATTCAGAACTTGAGACACTCGTTTTCAACTGATGAAGTGGAAGACTCATCTTTTTCATCAAAATTGACTGGCATATCTTCTTCAATGTTGACATAAAACCTTTTAAGTCGACTTTTCTCTATTGCTGACGAGTTGAGGATGAGGGTTGTTGCATTAATACAAGTCGTTCTCTCAATATGGCTATAGTTGACTTTTGTAGATAAATGATCATTGATTGTTAACTCAAAATTAAAAACCAAAATATCTACGTCTTGTAAATTCCAATCATCGATCCTTGGTTGATTTTTTGGCAATCGCTTTCTTTTGCCCTTCGGATCTACTTGTAGCATTTCAAATTCATACCTTCCCAAAAAAGCATTCGTTGAAGTGATGTGCAACCAATGGACACATAGTACTTTTGCCTTGTTACTACTTTAAATGAATCCAAGCACTTTGGCAATCCAAAATGAATGTTTTTTACTATTTTCTAAAGCTAGAAGTGCAACAGAACTTCCAATTTGAATTTCATTCAGATCACCACACCACGTCATTTTTATAGCTTTACAGTTTGCCTATTCTCTCCTGAGCCCACATACATTTCACATTCCTTGCCTTGCACAAGCTGCAAGAAATCATTATTCTGGCGAAGATTTGACGGTTCGGCAATTGTAGTTGAAGCTCCTAAATTACAAGGCCAATAAAATTCTTCACTTGATGATGCATCTTCGAGGTTGAGCAAGCTGATATTTTGTTCTTCGAAAAAGTCCATCCACCAATTAACTCATCAAAAAAATGATAATATGCTTGAATACTTGATTCCAAAAAATTTAGTAAAATGGATCAATCTGACAATGTTCTCTTTGCAACTTTTGTTCTTCTAGCATGGGCTTTAAAAGAGACAATGCATCAAGCTTGATTTGAGTAGAAGACATTGAGAGCAAAAAATGAACTTTTTCAAAAAGTAGCCATGAAACTGAATTTGAAAATTGTTTGCCCCATAACAATGTAATACCTATTTTATTACATTTAATTTCAGACTGATGCTGAAAGCTAATGTCATTAAAATTAGCTACACAATGTTCTTTCTCATTGGACGTCTTAATATAATCATGAAAATCATATGTGTGTCTGATTAACGACGCAACTGGCTTTGGCATGTACGATTCTTCGACATTGCTTTGAACCACTAGTAAAAAAAATGGCTTCTTACGTCTAAGTCCTTGGAGAAACAACTAAACATCTGATCAATTTGATCGTGGGTGTGGCCCACCAACAAAAATCCTACTTTTACTCTTTGAATTTTTTTTCACTACTAGCATGGACAAGTATGCCAAGACAGTTTGATTTTTCTTTTTCCTAGCAATATTGTTAAGTTGCAAATAAAGTACATCCGAAAGATTATCATCAAATTCACACATTATCTTGTGTAGTAATTGTCAAATTTGGATCGTTTCAAACGTTGGGATAATTAAAAAAATAATCTGGACTCCAAAGTGCTATTAAACACAAGTGCTCCAACGAGATGAACTTGTATTAAAGAAAATTCGGCTTTGGAAAGGGCCCTATAAGGATTGCCACGTAGGATGACAATATTTTGGCAATATAAAATACTTAAATAAAATCTTTTTCTACCCGCAGTTCTGCCTACACAGTCTTCGATGGTTAGCTACTATGTGCATAGTATAGTCTATGGTTGAAAAAAAAATCATAACTTTTGAATGACAACTCGGATTGAGACGATTATGGTGCCATTAGAAAGCCCTTGACGAGAGCTTTTCAACGACACCAAAATGCCCAGTTCCAAGCTACATTGGAGAAGTTATGGCTAGTCCAAGTTTTGGTCGGTCAACACTTTGACTGGCCATAACTTCTCCACCGTAGCTCGGAACTGGGCGTGTTGGGTGTTTTGAAAAGCTCTCATTGAGGGCTTTCTAATGGCACTACAATCGTCTCAATCCGAGTTGTCGTTCAAAACTCACACTATTTTTTTGTTGAGTTGCATACTATACTACAGATAAAATGGCTTATTTATGGGCTGCCCCCGATGCAAAATTATAGTTCTTTTAAAAAGAAAAGAAAATCAATTTGAAGGAGCTAAATTATGTAGATTTCAAATTTGAGTGTTTTGATTGGACCATGTGGAAGAAACTTCTGAGAAAAAAATAAAAAGTATCTTTTTGAAAGGCCTCTTTTATGTTCAAATTTTCTCTAATTTAATAAAATTTGTCTCATTCAAATTTTGGTTACTATGATAAAATGAGATAACATCATTTTTTTTTCTAATTCATTCCATCAATAGCAAGGCCGATATATTTCTGAGGACATTCCAAACATTTTATTCGATTTTTGGCTAGCCTTTGTCTTTCAATTGTTTGTTGATCTCTGTGCACTTCAAGAGCTTTTGCATCATCTACTAGAATTACAACTAGAATATTTAGTCAATATATAGTGACATCATTACATTAAAAATTTGGTGATTTAACATATTCATGTCAAAACAAAAAAATATCAAAATCAGAGATGTTAGTGGATTTCAAAGTATCAGCTACTGGTCAATCTGTCACTTAAGTTTTATTTTAGCATGCTTATCTTCACAAAGAACTCAACATTCAAGATTTGAATATAGATGATAGGAAAAAATGCAATTGTAAGTATATTCAAATTAATTTTTTTTTATTAGCACAACTAACGATATTTTTGTTGGTTTTGTAGATTTATATCCATTGAATATCGTTGAATGCAATTAGTTCAATTTATTGCAAGAGTAATTGATGTCATACATTCTGATATCGGTTTGCTTCAATATAAGGGACGTAACGGTTCTCCAAAATTCCTTTTAGAGTCGGGAGTTCTTTTTTACGATTCCACATATATTCCTAAGAAAAATAATTTAGTGAGTAGATTAAAGCCCTACCCTCTATCATATTTTCCAAGTGAGGAATGGATTTCTCTAGATTCAACAATTTCAAAAAATTTTCGATCGAGATTGTATATGGATATCTAGAGTATATTAAAATGTAGCACTACTTCAAAGAATAATAGATTAAGCTGGTATCTACCTTTGACTAATTTTTGTTGATTTTATGCAATGTTTGACAAATGAAAACAATATCTATTTGTAAGGACTAATTGATTGATGAAATGCTCGGGATGATCATTGGAATTCGAAACAAAATGAGCAAGTTGAGTGCAAAGTTTGTAAGTCATCAATGACATCTAGATATCACATAGAAAAACAAACGCTCACTTTGCTATGGTATTATAGATGATGGATAAAATGCAAAAATGAGTGGAAGCCACTCGATCAAGATTTTGTAATAAACCATCAAGAGCAATTTCAAATAATAGTGAAAAGAAATGATAACTTGTTGTAATCGAGGTTGAGTAAGATTGGAGTCTCAATCACATTCGATCAGAACTTGACATGTTGCAGTTTGATCTTCTTCAGTACTATCAATTTTGATTGAATGGTATTAAGGTATGTTATGCAATATGCAAATATTGATTTTTGATTTTGTTAGTGTTTCAAGATGCCAAATCATACAATTATTTTGATTTTTGGTGTGCAGATAAGGGCAAGGCAAGAAGAGCGCATGAAATACAAAGATATAGCAACAACAATCGAAATTGAAGATGCATAACAAAAAAAAATTCTCTCAATATGTATGTATAAATTTTTTTATATAATTGAAATACATTTTGGCTCATCTCCGTGAAGGGTGACCATTCTATTGTTTTTTTTGTATATTATCTTTCTTTTGTTCATTTAGAATATTAGCTTTTGAGTCTATAATCTCTATATCCAATTCTCCATATTCAAGAATCTTCAGTGGACTGTTTACAATAGTAATAGAATAAGAATTTTCCACAACAATCTTTATTGACTCATGCCGAAAGTGCATGATCTCTTGTGGTGTGACCGTCAGGCATACAAACTGCAAAAACCAAAATTTAATAGGCACTTGTTTCAAAAACATACATCACTAGTTTTTTTCTAAAAAAAAGTGAGCATACAATATATCAAATAAATATAATACTTGTCGTACATTAGGAAGCTTGTCTTGTTGATCCAGCTAATTGAAAAATGCTCTCACATTGTAAACGGTATACCATCTACAACTAACAAAATCTATTTGTTGGAAGGACTGCACAAACAAACATGGATTAGAAAAGATAATTTTACAAAATAGTACATGATGAAATATTGTTTCTGTGTGCGCCTTGAGGAACTGAAACTTTAAGTCGATATTGTAATAGGCGTATGTGTAAGAATAAATCATGACCAAAAAAATACAATATTAAATTTTGCAAGCATGTGCTGAATCAATATTGTAATTGGAATATGTGAAAATATACTTTTACACCAAACAACGAAATCATATATTGTTTCAACGCTCGCCTTGAAGGACATAAATTTACAAAAGTTATAAACACGTGTTGAATCGATATCGTCACTTACTTATGATGAAAAGTACCTTGGCATGAATCAACTGAAGTTCTGTGTATGCCCTTGCACCTGGCATTGGAAAGAGCTCCCCTAATTTCTAGACAAGCTCTTTTGCGTCCATGTGTGTATGTGTGATGGAGTTCATCTTCAAGCATATTGGGTTGCATACACCCTCATTATGTACATATAATGACAACACGTATAAGCTCCAATGGCCATTGCAATGACAAATTGGCAAGTTTTTCAGATTGCAAATTCAAACAAGAATCCATAAGCAACAGTTCATTAGCCAATATGTGAAAAAATGTTTACTTATGTATGTATGGTATCATTCTTCACATATCCTTTATGAAGTAATTTAAAATCCGAATAGTGGAATCCACTGAGCCTAGTGGATAGGCAATAATACTACGTCTATAAAAATAGGAGTATGAAAAAATTCAAGCCAATATCGTATAGACCCTTCTTAATATTGTCTCCTAGAATTTTATCGGAATGATTTGTTTTGCTAATTGGCATTTGAAATTGTTGTGAACCTATATGTCAATAGGAGTTGATCATATTCTACACATCTAGGAGAATCTACAAAATTTAAAGAGGGGGGGGGGGGGGGGGGGTGTGATGCCAAAACTCCACTCAATGAATCATCATTAAAACAAAATCTATTTTTGCTTTCAGAACTGCATCTAATTCCGATCTAGTGGAGAGAGAGAGTGGTGACTTTCGAGACTATATAGGTTTGGATTGTGGTGATTTTGAAGAAGATTTAGAAGAAGATTTAGGTGGAGATCTAGAATGTGTGGGCTTGGAAGCGAATTAGAAGAAAATACAGAAGGTGGAGATTTTAAATGAATGTGGGGATTTAGAATGAGATTTAGAAGAATGTGCAGACTTGGAAGCATATTTAGAAGAAGATACAGAAGGTGGAGATTTTAAATGAAATTTATGAGGGGATTTAGAATGAGATTTAGAAACTGATGCAGAAGATAGTCCAAAAAACATGGGTTGTGATGCATTTTTGAAGTTTTGAATAAATGAAAGCATTTGCAGGCCTAGAATATTTCCATGGACATTTCTCAGCACCAAATAGAGTTGTCCAATGGTTGGGAGCAGAAAGAAAGAGTAACAAAGAACAAATGAAGCCCAAAAAGTCTCAGACATTGTCATTTTCCATGTTTTTTTAGTCACGGAGTATTTCGTATCTCTAATCTAATCGCTTTGAGAGTTGTTACTAATTGATGCCCATATGAGATTTTTTTCTGCCATTCTCCACATATCTTCTTAAGGATCGACGCCTTTGAGACAACTCAAAAAATCTCTCTTTTATTTGCTTCACTCTTAAACAATCTCTCTCTTATGCAACTAAAATATCCTTAGATATTTTTCTTCTTATGCATCTCAAGTTTCCTCCTATGATGTACTTACAACACCTACAAGAAGCGATTTTTCTCTTCTTAGTTTGTTATTTCTCCCTCAAATATAGTACAAGTCGAAAGCCAACACTCGTAGAAGCTAAACTATTGACCTTATTCAACAAAACTTCCATTTGATAGTCTCACAAGCTATGCATATTATTCATTTCATTGAGTGTCATACTCAATTACTTGCAAATCTGCAAGTACATCAACAACTAGGACTTGCGGTTTTGTTCATCATTATTGATTTCCTAATCATAAAAAGTTGTTTAAGTTAGTTGAAATATACATCTATCAAGTCAATTCTTGTGAAACCAAATGTGACCTCTTACAGGTTGAAGCTAGATCAGTAAATTTATTTTGCTATTAAGCCACTTTCTTAGTTAACCAAAGTAACTAAACCCAAAACTTTATAGAAACGTAATTCAATCAAAAAAAAAATTAGTCGTGGAAACCAATCAAAAATCACTTCATGAAGTTGATATATTGTTCTCACAACATTCCATACTAAATCAACATTATTACATGCATGCACAACATGCACACACTGACATGCAGTCATCATGGATTGAATTATATTTATTCAGAATCAAATATTGCCAAAGTCACTATCATGCAACAAAAAGCATTCTTGTATGCATTAATACTACTAAAAAAAGTATACAACATTCATGCATGTCTCAAAACATTCAGAAAAAGACAACAAGGATTACTACACTCAGATACACATGCCACTACGAATTTTCTCGCATGTAATCAAATCTTTTATGAAAATTTTGAAAATCTTACTCACAAAAATATCAAAACTTTCGACGACGATAACTTGAGTTACAGAGCACCAAATTAGTTGTTGTAAAGTACAATATAGAGGGACGGTAGGTCACAAGAGGCCTATCATGTCATCAAAGAATGTATTTTCCACACATGCAAGCACAAAAGACTAGAGAAACAAGTAGGAGGGCGCACTTTTCTACAAAGTGTCTCAAGGAAATACATTGTAGGCTTTGCATGCCCTCAGAGAGGCATAAAAAATAGTCCGTAAACATTCAATAGAGACCAATGAAGTCTTCAACCAAGTCCTATTATGATTTTTGGGCAAAGAAAAATATTTTAAGCTTTTTGAGAGGGTGCACTAGGTGTCCAGTAACTTGTTATAGATCCCAATAAATGTGCAAAATAGATAATCAACTACCAAATTGTTGAAATTATCATTGAATAGTTTTTTGTTGTTGTATATTTCCATCTACATAGATATATCTATTAGAATTGTAGTTTAATTTTACAACGATGGCATAAATATGTAAATACATTGCTTTTTTAGACAATGTCAATGTTTCTATGTTGGGTCCAATGTGGCCATGCACATGCCACGTACTAGTACATGTGTCTGGACTTGGTCATGTCATCTCTATGTTGGGTCCAGTTTGGCCATGCATGTGCCACGTACTAGTACATGTGTCTGGACTAGGTCCTGTCAGTGGCAACCTCGCCATGTGCCATGCAGGACTTTTAATTTTACAACAATGTATATACAGTGCTTTTTTAGACAATGTGAATGTTTCTATGTTGGGTCCAATGTGGCCATGCATGTGCCATGTACTAGTACATGTGTCTGGACTTTGTCACGTCATCTCTATGTTGGGTCCAGTGTGGCCATGCATGTGCCACGTACTAGTAAAGGTGTCTGGACTTGGTCCTGCTGTCAGTGGTAGCCTCGCCATGCAGGACTGCCCCTTAAGTAAATGTACTATATATTTTTCAGTTTTGGAGGTGAAAAAGATGAGCACAATATTATCCTTTATCCTAAGTGAATTTTTAGTGCTTATTTTGTGTGTGAGATTACTGAGCCAATACTTTGCTATTTGTGTGACACTCTGAACTTGTGGGTGAGTGGAAAATCACACAACAATGTTTTTCTATCAGTGGTATCAGCATAGGTGGCAAAGACAGGAGCATAGCATTTTATGGATGAGAATAAGGTGTTTGGTAATGTTTCAGAATAAGCAAGTTGTCTTGGTAAAATAAATCAAGAACTGTTAGTTTCTCATCCAATTTGCAATCACTTGGTAGAATACTAAAGTAGATCACTGGTGAGGGCGAGAAAATTCGCCCCTAAAGAATTCTAAGAAAATCTCATAAATTGCATTTTTTTTTTTGAGAACTAGGGTGACAATTAGAGTGTTAAATAGCTTGTGAAAACTCTTATATATCAAGCAAGGACTAAACACATACAGATCAAGTATCACTTTGTATGTAAGCATATGCTAAAGACTGGTGTTAAGGTGGCACACTATACCATTGTTGAACATGTAATTGATGTTCTTACAAAACTCTTGAGTAAGAACATGTTTGGAATGATTAGAAATAGACTTTCTGTTTGCGACATTGAGACTACACTTAAGCTTAAGCTTCAAGGAGAGTGTTAGAATTCAAGCTTAATTTTATAACGATGATAGAAATTCATTAGTATAGTGCTTTTTCTAGACAATGTACACACGTCTTTGTGGTGGGTCTAGTGCGGCCATGCATGTGCCATGTACTGGTATAGGTGTTGGGACTTGGTCCCGTTAGCGGCAAGCCAGGACTACACCTTAAGTATATGTACTATATATATATATATATATCAGTTTGGGAGGAGAGAAAAATGAGCACAATATTATCCTTTCTTCTAAGTGAATTTTTGGTGCTAATATGTGTGTGGGATTACCAAGCTAGTACTTTGCTATTTCTCCGATGATCATGTGGGTGAGGGGAGATTCACACAACAATGTTTTTTTAACAATATCACCGTCATTGTCACCAACCTCATTGCTCAATTTGGTGATAATTAGATTTGTATATATTCATAATCTGAGGCGGTGTCCCTTTCACCATCATTGTTATTGCTACCAAAAACATTGTTGATCTCTTCGTTAGACACCATCAATATATCTTCTTCTGTCATTCATATCTCATATAAAATTCTCTCAATGCTTAAAAGTATAGAAGGCATTTATCCTTATTGCTCAAAAGATTTGAACATCACAAGTTATACCAAAAAGATTTGACATACTATACTACATACTCAGTGTGCATATGAGTCAACATGAACATGGGCTTTGACCTTGAAGTTGTAGACATTAAAATAAATAGACAATGTGTAACATAATGAACTACGCATGATCCTTTATGGAAAACTTTTGATTTTTTACATCATTCATTATCAAACTATCATTCATATCTTATATAGGTCACATGCTTTGTCGAGAATATTTGAATTATTATAATACAACTTCATTAGGCATATACTTGAACATGAACATGGGCTTTGACCTTCAAGGTGTGGACTTTTGGATTGAGGCAATACACAACATGATGAATTATGCATGATTCTTTATATGCAAATTTGGATTTTTTTAGGATCTTATTTGGAATCTACCATAAATAAAATAATTGCAACATTTTTAGGTGTCTAGGTAATGCGTATGTTGCAAGTATGCTTAAATAATTACAACATCTATCTATTTTTTGCATTTTTGGAATAAAAATAAAGTTGGAATTTTAATTTTACTATTAATGGATGAAGAATATTCTCATTTTAGCCACTTAACAGATATGTATCTGGAAAGGTTTCTTGAAAGAAATAAGTAAATTGAATTGAAAATTATCTATTTCTTGCTTTTACATATGTGAGTATGTATAGTATTAAATATGAACAATATTATTTTTTAAAAACATGAAGACACCAAATTGAGGATATGAAGTGATTTTTAGTTTAATGAATCACAAAGATTCATGCTTATACTGAACTTCAAAAATTGCAAGTGGTATATAGATTGCAAATAGATTGTAGGAATCTAAATAAGAACAATATTTATAGGTATTTGTTACCTTACGCATGATATGAACTAACATATGATACAAATTGTGAGCATTTTTGTGGCAATGTAATCAAATTCTAAACCACTCAATTGAAACATATTGATGCATGTCAAGAATAGAAAATAACTATATATTTCTAAATTTAGAATTTTACCTAAACTGTAAATTCATCTTTTTGTTGGATAATTTAGAAAAAGTTGTTGGTGTCAGATATGAATCTAGACATGTTTACAACATATCAATCTCAATTTTAATACCGTTCTCCCTCTACCTAGATAAAAACGAATGTAAACAATAGAGAGTATACTTTAAGATAATAAGGCTTGGCTAGAGTAAGAAGGATAAATCGTCCATATATTTCTTGAAAGCATTTCACAGCTACATGCTAGAACAAAAAATTGCATTTCTTCACATTTTAAAAAAAAAATTAAAGTTATATATATATATATATATATATATATATATATATATATATATATATATATATATATATATATATATATATATATATATATATATATATATATATATATATATATATATATATATATATATATATATATATATATATATATATTTCTCTCGAAAAGCTAACTGTAAATTAAAGGCTTTATACAAAGTACAAGGTAAAAGAGCAAAAAACTTACAGAAGAAAGAGTTTATCTGCCTCCTTAAAAAGAAGCAAGGGGGCGATGACATAATTACCAGTCCCAATTTCCTTGTTATTTCTATCTAACCAAATGTTCCAAAGTAGTAACTCTAATACCTTGCTAGAAAACATTACTAGCTACATCCTCAAAAGTGATATCATCCAACAATAGATCAATGTGGCTGAACCTCCTGAATTGACATGAAAATGCAATGAAAAGGTCAAGCACTGATTTCCATAGTCATACCACTATATTTTTTTTATATAGGAGTTCACATGGGCAAGATATGTTATGATAAGAATGATCTTTAATGTCCAAATACAAGTTTGATCACTATGTTATGATAGGAATGATCTTTAAAGTCCAAACACAAGTTTGATCACTATGTTATGAAACATGTGGTGGTACACAAAATAGTGTTTGCACTAAGTGTACATTTTTTCGTTGCACGTGTTGGCTAGACATAATTTTTAAATTTGCCAAATGACTCTTAAAAAAATAGGGTTTTGATATATCATATCGATCCAAAAAAAAACCATTGTGAGAGTTTATTGAAATTGACTTATTAACAAACAACATGCATGTATAACAAAGGAATGCAATTAAATTCCCTAGGCTTTTGATCGGGTTAGAAGCACCAACTTTTCGAGAGGTCAGTGTATTTGAGTGTCTCATTGTAGTATATCATTTCCATTTCAAATTTGGTGGAGGCTAGTTTTTATGGCTTCTAATAAAATCTCAAATAAATTGCCAAAAGAATGAAAATTGGCTTTTGGATATGAACCACGATAATATACTTCAAAATTTTCTAACCGTTGTCTTATATTTCCATATTGTTATGTCCTTGGTCAATATAAGTCATCTATCCTCGTATTTTGAGTCAATCCCATGCTCACAAAGATATGACATTACTTCATTTGATTTTAGAGTAGTTATCTTAATAGCAATAGTCTCAATGCATTACAAGCATGCTAAGCTTTGAGAAAGGATTTGTTTTTAGAGAATCATTTCCAAGTTAATCATGTGACGTGTTGTAGATATATATCACAATAAAATATCGCACAGATTCCGACGTATGTTCAAAAATTTCATGATGCGTCGCAATCCGACACGTCGAAATCCGACATCTCGGTAAAAAATCTGAAAATCAGGATTCGACAACCGGGAAATATGGGCGGCAACCAACTAAAAGGCACGTCGGAATCCGACATGTCGGATTCTGACATGCAGACGTGGATATGACCTGCCATAGTTTTAAAAAAAAAAAAGATTCGGACGGACGTCGGAATCCGACGTCCACGTCGGCAATCCATAAAGCATGTCCACGGCATCTGGCACTTGTTGTCTGGGCCTGAGTGGGCACAGACGTCGGATTTCGACGTTTTTGGAGGACGTCAAAATCTGACGTCTGTTTGAATTGTCGAATTTGCATGATCCAGCACCTTCTCTCTCACTTTGTTTCTGTAGGTTTGAGCATTTTTGGAGCGATTGAGGGCGATTGAAGACCAGTGCTTGAGGGCTTGAAGATCAGTGCTTGAGGGTGCTTCAAGATCAGTGCTTGAAGATCATTGTTTGAGGTTGGTGCTTGATTTTTGTTTGTTTTGCTTTTTGTTGGTGTTCGTTTGTTTGTTTTAAGGGGAGAGAGAGAGAGAGAGAGAGAGAGAGAGAGAGAGAGAGAGAGAGAGAGAGAGAGAGAGAGAGAGAGAGAGAGAGAGAGAGAGAGAGAGAGAGAGAGAGAGAGAGAGAGAGAGAGAGAGAGAGAGAGAGAGAGAGAGAGAGAGAGAGTGTGTGTTTTTAAATTTTGCATTGATTTAAAATGGTTTTGAATGGTCTTGTAATAGATTATTAGTTTTATTTAGGATTATTAGATTTGTAATTTGTGAGAGAGAAAGAGAGAGAAGAGGTGGTGTAGATGTATGCTTGAAGATATTGAAAGATTTTGGAGTCTTTTTTTTTTAATAAGTTTTAAGAGAGAGAGAGAGAGAGAGGAGGGGGGAGGAAGTGTGTATGTGTTGTGTTTTGCATTTTGAATTTAAGATGAGAGAGAGAGAGAGAGAGAGAGAGAGAATGTGTGTGTGTGTGTGTGTGTGTGTGTGTGTGTGTGTGTTTTGTATTATGCATTATTTAGGGTATTTAAGAGTGATAGATAAATAAATAGTGTTTGATTGAAAATTTATATTTGATTTAGAGAGAGAGAAAGAGAGAGAAAGTACGGTATGTGTGTGTGTGTGAGTGTGAGTGTGTGTTTTGATTAAGATTTAGAGTAGTAGATGATGTGAAGAATTGCCAAAAATTGGCAAATCTAGCTTGATAAAAAACTATGTAGTATAATGTAAATTTTGTACATAAGTGGATTCCACACATGTGAGGCCAAGATGCCACGTGGAAACCCACTCCTGATGTAGGTTAGGTCAAGTCCATAGGGTTGGTCATGTCATTTTGGTAGTGATTCCTAGTTTATAGGACCTAGATCCTAGATTTAAAGTGAAAATTTGACCAACTAGCTATCTACCAAGCATGACTCTAGGAAATAGACTAGGGTTTCATTTTAGGTCAAGGAGAGTGAGTTAACTTCCTTATTTCATGCTGAAAATTCACCTAACTTCAAGAAGGAAGTCGAATTTGCTATGTATTCCCTCTCTCCATAGTGAGAAGATAGAAAATTTTGGAGCTCATTGGCAATCTCAAGCTAGTTCACTATGTACATTGAGTTTTTGTGATCCAAATGAAACCAAATCAATTTGTACTTGTTTCTCAGGTTGAAGGTCGTACTACAGTCTGTAGTACACGTGTGTGGGCTCGGATTTCAATGTTGATCAATGCTTTTGATTGTTAATGCTTGTTGTTTGTCAAATTGCCAATCTAGATCAATTTGTTTGTGTCTAGTTTTTTGATAGATTGTTAAGCAAGCATCCAATCACTCTTGTGGATCTTTTGTAGATCCATTTACGGTCCTAAAGTATGGTACTTTCACAGATGACTAGATAGTGTTTGATGGTAATTGTATGTTTGAATTTGCTTATAATAATGGTTCAATTGTGTAATATAGTGTTATTTTTTTATTTCTTATGCATGTGACAAGAATATTGTCAACTCTCTCAATACGGTAATGGTGTCCATATGCCCACATGGTAGTGTATGATGTATACTAAAGCACAAAAAAAAAAAACAAATGTGTGTAATTAGAAATACTATTCATATATTGAGTAGTACAAAAACAAAATTTCACAAAAACAATATTACACTAACCTTCCATCCACATCCGCGAATAAATTCCCATTCTAATTCGGTCATTTCTTTTCCGTTTTTGGATGCTTTTAGCATCGTATCAAAAACCCATTCACGAGAGCATTTTGAAGGTAAAGGCTCCAAAGGTTCGGCATTCTCCAACGCCCTCCTTCTTCTTTGATTGATATTTCTTCTTCGTTTCAATATTACGTTTCTTTCCTTTTTGGCTTCTTCATACCTTTGAAATCCACTTTTCCATTTGTCCACAATTATATAATATAAATGTGTCAATTTTCTCTTTTAATTGAGGTGAAAGTCTTTTTTGCACACCATTTCCTTGTGGTACTTCACCCTTAACACGTTCATCTTCTTCTTAACACCACATTTTTGGACTTGCAGGATGCAATTGTGAGACTATTTCGGTGATATAAAACAAAGATTCCTATACAAGCCAACTTTCTGCAATGCTACCTTCTGGCCTTGCCTTTTGTCTCACAAAGCCCTTCAAAACTTTCATAAAGCGCTCAAGGTAGAACATCCATCTCGTGTGCACAGGTCCTGCAATTGATACTTCTTAGACCAAATGCACTAGAAGATGAACTTGTATATCCAAAAAGGAAGTTGGAAAATCTCTTACCAACAAACATACCATTTTGATCATTTGGATTTTCATGGAATCCAATTCACTATTTTTTATTTCTTTTGAGGAAATCCACCTCCAAGATTGATAGTACATTAAGTTGTTTAACACATAAAATAATTGAAATAACACACATTTATACAAGTGCTTGAAAAAATATGCAAACCTAATCATCGATGACAAATTGTAAAGCATACTTCGTACGTCATAGTTGAAGAGACCTCGAATAGAAAGTGGAAGTATGAATTGCAACATCTTATGCCAATCATGTGATTTTAATCCACTTAATTTACCATGTCAAAGTAAATGACTTGCATAAAGAATGTGCATAGCCTGTTGGAGTTCTCATTTGTTTTATGACATGTTTAACATATGAGAGTTGCTCTTTTGTAAGAATTTACAGCATGCTAGGTAGAATCTCATCTCCACCTTCGGTGTATTGAATCCAATAGGGTCTTTTCACATCGACCGCTTGTAGATCTTTGCGAGCTACGGAGTTGTCTTTTATGCCAATGATGTGGTTCCATAAGGATTCACCGACGTTTTTGAATATGTGGATAGGATCCAATAGATGGTTTATCAATAAATTCCTCCAATAGGGTAATTTATCAAAAATAAACAACCATTTTATACCATCAATGGATTCATTCCATGAAGAATTAATGTTGTGATGTTTAAGCCATTCACCGTGCCATTCCGCTACTCCCATGTAGTGGTGGTGTAGTTAGAGGATTATCTCCTCACCCTCAAAAACATCGCCAATTCAACCTTCGAAAAGGATGATCAGGCGGCAAGTATTTGCGACGATTTTCGTAAACTTTTCTTAACATATTTGTGCTATGTCGACCCTCCAAAAGTGGTCCACAAATATAACATGCGTTGTAACCCGATGTGGTTAAACCTGCATAGTTCATAAACCAAATTAACACTGGTCCTTTGACAATTTGAGTCCTGGTTCCATTGGTGAGAGAGCTAACTTGCAATTCATCAAATTATATCTGACTAACATGTTGTAGATGTACCTCTGTTGTGTAATGTAGACCAACTTCTATATTCTGTCTCTGTGGATTTGTATACCAAGGCAAAAATGAGCTTCACCCAGATCATGTCGAATTCGAAAGATAGCATTGTCTTGGCCTCTTTTATCAGATTGGTACTGTTGCTGAAAAGCAGTGTATCATCCACGTACGAAGTGATAATAATAAAAGACTGCTGCACTGCTTTGAAGTAAACGTGTAAATCTGAAGAGCTAGGTGTATAGTCGTGATCAATAAGGAAAGTATTGATCCTTTGAAACCATGCTCGAGCAGATTGCTACAAGCCATAAAGTGCCTTATGGAATTTACAAACATGATTGTGTATACCCTCGATAATATAACCTTTGGGTTGCACCATATAAATGTCTTCTTCGATAAAGCCACTGAGATATGTTGTCTGTACATCCATTTGATGTATTTCCAAATCTGCTGCAGCGACAAATGATAGCAAAAGTCTAATGGAAGAATGCTTGACTACTGTACTGAAGGTCTCAGTGTAATCGACTTTGTATACCTGAGAATATCCTTTGGCTACAAGACGTGCCTTTCTCCTGTTGATGCTTCCATCTACGTTGTATTTGACTTTGAAAATCCATTTGCAATCCACTACATTTCACTTTTTGTTTTTGTGCAGATTGCATCTTTAACATCTAGTGTTTTAGATCCTAGCAACAATAAAAAACAAGTATTCCCATAAAACGTCCGGTGTCTGATTGGAAAAAAAAAATGTAGCAAACGTGTCTCATAGGCCTGACATTATGTATGTAAACGTACCCAAGCATCAAGTATATACTATGGATGGACCACATTGAGAGCGTGATGTCAAGAGACATCTACAATTGTCAAGTGCGATCATGGAAAGAGTAAGACCATGTGGGCCATTAGGCGCATACCAACAGGGAGTAGAGTTACTTGTATGGGTATGCTTGATGGTCAAAAAAATGTGTTGTAATGCTTGCAACAGGGAAAACTACAGAAACAAATGTTGCTGCAAGTTTTTTTTGGCAAAAGAAAATACAATAACGGGGAGACGATGCAATACATGTGGTTTTGTCCTACTGATATCACACACACTTGGAGTTTAAACAATAATATAGTTCTTGCACCAAATTCGAACAAGAATACATGGTGTGTGTCTTTCAGGACTTCTCTAGCCAAGGCGAGGTGGACACGTTGAACAAGGGTGGTTATATATTGGAATGCACGGAAGATAGTGAGATAGGAGTGTGTCGTCCTATTGGTGGACATCCAACAAGTTCACAAATGGATGACAATGTGATCTCCACACAAAAAGGAAAGAACAGAAGGCGAAACTCAATCTCTATAGCTGCAAAAAATAGAATTTCTAGAGCCATTGAGATGAAAGCGTCTGTTATAAAGGAAGAGGTGAAGGTCAAGAACAGAGATGTATGTTTCCATGTGCATAGTTTTGCAACAGACCCAAACGGCAAAATGTACATGGTTACAATATCTGAATCGCCATATTGCACTTGTGAGGATTTTATAAGGGGTTCAACAAAGGGTAAATTTACTCCGTGTATGCACATGTACTTTATTTACACTCATATTGGGGATGGACATTGATAACAACATGATAATACATCAAGGTTGGATTATTCTCCTTCTTATCAATCGATTAATCGGTTTTAATCTTCATCCATTGTTTATCCAGTTCTGTGAATTTTCCCGTGTGTTTAAATAGTCTGCAAGATTGTAGTTGTTTTTACACAGTCTGCATAAATACACGAAGTTTAAAACAATGTCTTTTTTTTTGCCTGTCAATAATCTCGTTGAAAAATGTAGTGTCTCACAAAATTAAATACCTAAGCAGCAAAACAATTTTTTCTTTCAAATAATAAAAGATGTTTTTGTTCATCGTAGACATATATCTCTCCCAATGGGAGTATCTAATGTGCCACCATGACAACCATGCTTCCAATGCCAGTATTTGACCTGGATATGCTGATTTTGACCGCCAGTAAGCTCGTATTATATTGTACTTAGCATTGGCTTTTGTCATGTCAGCCGCTAGTCTCCATTCTTGGCACAAGGCAATATGTTTACTTTTGTGATTTTGGAAAATACACTGGTCTGCGTGTCTTCTCAAGCTATATTTGAAATGAAACTGGCAAGATCTCTCACGTCCTTCCATAGGCATATCATCTCTAGTACCATACACTCTACACACTACCGCCCAATTGGCCCCGGCCTCATCTGCCGTGAATCCTCGAAAGTGAACAGTTTCATGCCATTTTTTTTCATTAAAGCATTCAACATCTCCCAAAACTTGACTTGTGCCTTCGTATCTTCAATTTTCATCTCACATAATGCTAATGTTTGTAAGCTTTGAATGTTGTAGAATCATTGTGCCAATTAAAAATAAGCAAATATTTGGTTAGAGAGAAGTAGTACAGAACTTATCAAAACAAAGCCCAAATTACGTTAACAGACCTGGGATCGTAGACATGTGATGCCATTATAGTCCAACCATGGATTCTTTTAACATGGTCAAAGCACACTCGTGAGTCCTCCAGATCACCACCCTTCTACATCTGCCTCACTATTGCTACACACGAAACGGGACCAATTGTGGACATCTTGAAAATAAAACATCTTTCATTGTCATTGTCTAAAACTTGGCCTGGAAATAGTGATCCTTGAAAAAAATTCATATTGGCACTTCTCCTTGAGATGGCCTTTGATTGGTCAAGGGCTGAAGCTGGTCCAAAACGTTCTACAACTTATCAATCCATCATGTGTAATACGTTTTCTCCTTCGTACATCAATTGATTCATTATCAATTTTTTAGCGACCTCTTTTTCAATCTTTTTTGTCCAATCCTGGGCAGTTTAGAAACCTGATCTTTGAGAAGATTCCTTACAACATTTCGAGCATGCAAAGATTCACCAGGAGCAACTTCATGACCATGTGTTCCCAAATGAACAACCAATCTAGTGTACCTGACATCATGTGGTATGACATAGTATATCTGTGCTAGACATGTTGCAATAAATATGGGTCTACAACCACAATAGTAGCAACAAAAACCACCATGATGCTTTCCAACCATCCCCGGAGGACATCTTACACTTAACTTGCCTCTCCATTTAGTTTTGTTTGCACTACCAAAAGGTTTTACCTGCCCACACATAACATTGTCATAGGAAAATGAACCCCCACAATAAGACATTCTAACATCTCCTGGAAAACCAAAAATAATAGTTGTCACGTAACACACCCATGGATGCCCATCTTTGGTTTATTCCATTCCTAGCATTGAGCTATCTTTTTCTGATACTATTGGCAATTTAAAAATGCAGTCACCATCATATTCACAAGGCAATTCATCTACTTTTTGACAATTTTTAGGAAAATTGCAATAACTTTTGCATTCTGACCCAAATTACCTAAAAATTGGTGCAAATGAAAGCTAAAACAAAGCTCTAAAAGTATATGGAATCGATTAGAAATTAAAAATAAAGCTATATGCTAAAAATGAGTCTAAACAGACCTGAAAATTCAAAAATTAGACATTAACAAAACGAAAGCTACAAAGGCAATAAACTCTTCAAATGAAGTGAGATTCACGTTGAATCAAATGATTGTTGGATCTTAAGCTCTGATACCACAAATTTCATGTGCCATACCTCTCCATCCAAGCCAAGCAAGCTAGAACAATGAGGCAACCACCACACCTATGTTGAAGAGAACCAAAGATGAGCAATAACCACAAGCTATCACAAAGCTCATATCAAAGTGAAGCTCAAAAGGAGATGGATTCCATAATGGAGAGTGTGGAATACATGGATTTATGTGATGGGGCACATGAGACCTAGCAAGATCAAGATCACAAGGCTCACATTCACAAAGGAGGAAGAGGAGATGGAGCTCCTAGTTCTCTCAATTGCAAATGAGCCAAAAGATTCCAAAAGTGATGTCTCTTGCCTACTTATAGACAAGTCCCCTAACTTAACTAACCATACCTATCTTAAAGATAGTTAAGTCTTATTAAATGTATTTGGGCCCTTGTTGGCCTATTATCCTTATTAATTACTTTGGAGGACCTAAAGAGGGAACTGCCTTGTTCTTAAGGCTAATAGCTCCTTTTGGGCCTACAAAGTTTACATTGGATATTATATGGCCTTGAAAAGCACTAATGTACTAAAAGTACATGACACCATCTCTATGTCCTCTAATTGGGCTTAACATCCACATCCTAAGTGGATAGGCAACATCACCAACTAGACTGTAATTTCTCAAATCTCTAAATTGGCAGTGCTTTCCAGTGTGACTTTTTTGGAAAAAAAAATCCAATCATGCAAGTCCTTTAGTGGTTTCAAGTCTTCAATCATTGAATCTTGTCAACTATTGACCAAAACAGAGCAAAAATTAGATTTTTGTTTTCTAAAACCCTAGACATAAGGGTTTTGAAAACTTTGATCACAATTTGCTCTCTTTTAGAGGGCAAATTGATTCCAAATCAATTTTCTTTTAGTATTTTTTAAATCCATGGGTGAATATGACTTCACAACGAGTGTCTCTATCATTCAAGCTAATCCAATAACTTGATTAAATAGTTTCTTGTTTCAACAGCTACGACAATCCTACACTTTTCATTCACCTATGAGCAACATGCTATGATCAATCTAAATTCTTTCATCACCCTTATCCACCTACCAATTTAGAATAAAGGACAAACAACTCAAGAGATCACAAGTAGTTAAAGAACTCTAAAAGGACAATACATTAATGAGCCACAAAACTAAGTTAAGTACATATTTTGTGGTTTTTCATCTTCGTATTCGCGAACTATTTTGTTTCTTTGAATTTTCTTTTGCACGGAAGCTTTTATAGGAACCTAGACACTCGACTACACATCATAGAACACATTTTATTCTAGCAATCAAGACAGCCGACACAAGACAAGGAGATGCACAAAAATAGAGCGACTGTATTATCAGTTTAATTTTTAGAGCGAGATCGCCAGTGTCTCACTCGTTGGCGGAATGACACTCTGCTCTTTCACTGGGTTGTAGGAAAAATCTTGAGCAGTCATACATCTGCGCGTCATACAGTTATAGCATATTCGTACCAATATCAGATCGATGCTCTAAAGATAAAGAAAACCAAGAGCAGTCGTACATCTGCGCGTCATACCGATATCACATATCAGTACCAATATCGGAGCGATGCGCCAGAGGTAAAGAGAGTCCTGAGCAGTCGTGCACCCGCACGTCGTACCGATATCAGGTGTACAATAAAAAATCTACAGTGCTGTGGTGTGAATAAATTTTGTGATCCAAACTCATCTATCCATTAATGGAAACTCTAAGCGAGAGAGTTCTTAATGAGTCAAGCAAATTGGAAGGTGCCGACAACTATGCAGTTTGGAAATTCAAACTGAAGAACATTTTGATGGAAAAGGAGCTATGGGAGATCATGACAGGTGAAGAGACAAGGCTAGTGATTGAAGAAGATCAGCGGGCATTTGATAGGAGAAGACGGAAAGCCCAAAATGTCATCAACTTATCAGTTAGAGATGCAATTATTCCTTATATTTCAGATTCAGAAGGACCAAAAGAAGCGTGAGATACATTGAAGGCATTGTTTGAAATGCAAATACATCTCGAATACTATTTTTAAAGACAAAGTTGCATACGTTGCGGATGGATGATGGTGCAACTATTGCCGATCACATACTGAAGATCAAAGAGATTTGTGATCAATTAGTAGCAGTTGGAGAGCGAGTACAAGATCGTGAGATCGTGCAATTGACATTGAATAGTCTGAGTGAGTCACATCAGATGTTTGTGACGAGTATAGCCACAAGAGAAAATCTTCCAACCTATGAAGAACTAGGTGGATTGCTTTTGCAAGAAGAGCAACG
Source organism: Diphasiastrum complanatum (assembly GCA_029204225.1). Taxonomy (NCBI): domain Eukaryota; kingdom Viridiplantae; phylum Streptophyta; class Lycopodiopsida; order Lycopodiales; family Lycopodiaceae; genus Diphasiastrum; species Diphasiastrum complanatum. The sequence goes on from CM055092.1 coordinate 79,197,923, forward strand.
TCAAGAGAACTTGAATCATCGTAAAAGGAGCTATGATCAAGCTCTTGCAGTTAGAGGACGAGGTGGAAGATCTGGCCGTGGAAAGTATCAATCGAGAGGAGGAAACTCAAGCCGAGGATCATTTCAACAATTTCATGAGCAAGTCAATGATAGTCCGAATTGAGGTAATTGGAATCAAGATCGAGGTCAAGGACGCGGCTATTCAAGACAAAATAAACTTGGAAATTGTAGGTATTGTAACAAACTTGGTCACTGGGAGTGTGAATGCTTCAAGAAACAGAAGGAGATGGAACAAAGAAAAGACAAATGGCAAGCGGGAAATCATGTTGATCAACATCAATTTGATGACTATTATTATGAAGACAATTATACTGATCAACATCAATACGATGATGAACAATATGAAGATGACACAGGTGAGAGTTCAAAATTGTTCATTACAGCATTAATGACAAGTGATGAAGCCAAGGATACCTGGTACATTGGTAGTGGTGCATCCAAGCACATGACCTCAAGGAAAGAGTGGTTTTCAGAACTCAAGAAAATTGACAATGGTGATGAAGTTGGACAAGCTGATGGCAAATTGCTATCTATTAAAGGAGTTGAAGTGGTACCAGTGCAGTTAGCCAACGGGAAGATAAAGCATATAAGAAATGTGCAATATGTACTTGGCTTAGCTAACAATCTACTATCTGTTGGGGTGATGGTTGATCAACAACACAAGGTTGAGTTTGACTGTGACAAATGTCTTGTCAAAGACATCAAGAATCACTACAAAGTTATTGCTACAGGAGCTAGAGTCAATGACAATCGACTCGACAAATTAAATGTGAGATCTTTTACTCAAGGTATGGTAAGCATTATTGAGAGTCGAAGTGATCTTTGGCATCAAAGGTTTGGTCATATCAGTGCTCAAAGCTTGAAAATCCTTAAAAGAGGTAATCTAGTTGTTGGATTGTCTGATATCTCTTTTGAAGGAGAAATTTGTGAGGGTTGTATTTTGGGAAAATAGCATAGAGAGAGAGATTTCCCAAAGATGGAGCAAGAAGAGCCAATGGCATTCTTGATCTTGTTCATGGTGATCTATGTGGACCAATACAAACTAGGTCCATTAGTGGTTGTTACTATTTCATCACATTCATTGATGACTATAGTAGACATATCTGGATTTATCTCATAAGCAAGAAATTTGATGCTTTTGCCAAGTTTAGAGAGTTCAAGGCTCTAGTTGAAAAACAAATAGGTTGTTATATTAAGACCCTCAGATCAGATGGTGGCAGTGAGTACTCCTAAACATAGTTTATAAATTTCTACAAGGATCAGGGGATCAAGAGACAAACCACTACAACCTATTCACCACAACAGAACGGAGTTGCAGAATGGAAAAACATATCCATTGTGGAGATGGCTAGGGCAATGCTTAAGAGCAAGGGTTTGCCAAATACTTTTTGGACAGAAGCATGCAACATAGGTACCCATATCTTGAATTGGTGTCCTACAAAGTCCGTGGAGAGTAAGACACCTTACAAAGCTTTTACTGGAAAGAAACCTAATGTTTCTCATTTACGAATATTTGGTTGTGATGCTTACGCTCATGTACCTAATGAAAAACAAAAGAAGCTGGATGCAAAAGCTGTTAAGTGTATTTTCCTTGGATATGATGAAAGAGCCAAGGCATACAGGATGTATGACATAGATGCACAAAAGAACGTGATTTCCAGAGATGCTACTTTTGATGAGATGGGTCAAAATGACCAAATAAAATTGACAATTGATCTCTTTGATGATAAAGCTAAAATGCAAGTGAAGAAAGAAGTTGGTGTTGATATGGAAGAGCCAATGGAAAAAGACAGGGTCAATAATGAGATTCCTAGGAGAGTGCCTAAGTGGTACTTGTCAGTAACAAGTGATGCTAATAAGGGAGATACTCCTGAATCAAGTGAGCAGGGAGAGCTTAGAAGATCAAGTAGAAATCGAAAACCTCCTGCAAGATTAGAGATGAATCTTGCCCTAATGGGTTTTGTGCTCAAGGCTCAGGAACCAAAAACTTTTGATAAAGCAAAGGAGCAGAAGGAGTGACGTGAAGCTATGAAAACATAAATGGAAGCTATATTAAAAAATAGGACGTGGAACTTGGTTGAGCTACCTGATGGTAAGACGTCTATCACTTGCAAATGGATATACAAGATCAAATATGGAGCTGATGGGCAACTCAACAAGTATAAAGCACGGTTGGTTGCGAGAGGATTTGAGCAGCAGGAAGGTATTGATTCTTAAGAAACCTTCACACCCGTAGCTAAGATGGTAACTATATGTTCTATCATTGCTAATTCTGCTTTCTATGATTGGAAGATCCAGCAAATGGATGTTAAATCTGCTTGTCTTAATGGAGTGCTGGATGAAGAGGTGTACTTAGTACAACCTCAAGGATTTGTTGAGCCAGGGAGAGAGCATCTCGTTTGTAAGCTCAACAAAGCCATTTATGGATTGAAGCAAGCACCACGGGCGTGGTACTCTTGCATTGATGAACAATTCAAGCGAAGGGAAATGATAAAGAGTGATGTTGATCCTAATATTTACATTCTAAGGCAAGATTCAGATATAGTGTTCATTGTGTTGTACGTGGATGATCTGATTATTACAGGAAGTAATGAGAGCTTAATTGATGAAATAAAATCAAATCTTTCCAAAGCTTTTGACATGAGTGATCTAGGATTGATGCACTATTGTCTTTCTTACACTAAGGAAATATGCACGAGATTTGCTTTATAAGTTCAATATGCAAGATTGTAAGCCTTTGAGTACACCTATGGATGTCAACATGAAGCTTACTGCATATGATGAATCTGAGAAAGTGGATGCTTATTTGTATAGACAGATGGTGGGTAGTTTGATTTATTTGACACACACACGACCTGATATTTCTTATGTTGTTGGTGTTGTTAGCCAATTTATGCAAGATCCTAGTCAAGCACACTGGAAGTCTACTAAACGTATTCTCAGATACATTCGAGGGACAATGAATTTTAGTTTTGAAGTATGATCAGCCTAAAACGCCAATGTTGGTAGATTATACAGATGCCGATTAGACAGGTAATATTGATGACAGAAGATCTACAAGTGGTCATACATTCAATTATGGTACAACTGCAATTTCATGGAGCAACAAAAAGCAACCTATAGTAGCCTTGTCATCGACAGAAGCTGAATATCGAGCACTCAGCAATGCTACACAAGAAGCGGTATGGTTACGAAGATTGCTTGTGGATTTAGGTCAACCATAGGTGGATGCGACTAGTATATCTTGCGATAATCAAAGTTGCATTCACCTTGCCAAAAATCCAGTTTAAGATGCTCGAACCAAGCACATCAAAATACACTACCATTTTGTTCCAGAGAAAATTTTTTATGGAGCCATTGATCTTGTTTTTTGTAGATCTGAAGATCAAAAGACAGATATTTTTACTAACTCATGAGGTAGATGTAAATTTGAGAGGTTTCATACTCTATTAGGGATAGAAAACTGTAACTTTATCATTGAGGGAGAGTGTTAGAAATCAATGATAAACTTCATTATGATGCACATTAATGTTGACAATTGTGACCAGCTGTCAATAGCCATAGGCTAGTCTATTAGTATACTCGTAGGGTTTCTCTCTCTATCAGGGTTCAAGGTTTATTTGTACATTTTACATTCTGTATGAGTTAGTGTGATAGAGTGACAGTACGTGTTCTTCTTCCGCCTTCTTGTGGTGAATGCTTGATGTTGCATATCTAATTCTTGACACACACTACCTCATTCGCCACCTTTGAAGCTGCGACATATTCAGCTTCGCAAGAGGATTGAGCCACCAAGGTTTTTGCATATCCGGTTGATTGCAGATCTGCACGCTATTGTACATCCTCCAATAGTGGAGTTGCTGTCATCTTTGCAGCTCGCCCAGCTTGCATCACTGTAGTGATGCAGCTCGAACCCTTTTTTTTCATTTTCAGTTCTATAGGTTAATCCCATATTCTGAATACCCTTCAAGTACTATAGGATTCGTTTGGCCATTTGCTAATGTACCAGGCCAGGATTGGAAGAGAATTGGCTCAAGACTTAAACAGAAAAAGCCAGATTGGGTCTAGTACAAATTGTCAGGTACATCATACTACCGATTAAGTTCTGGTAGGGTAAACCTGCCATCTTCTGTTCTTCCTCTTCCGTTTTTGGGCAATCATGTTTCGTGAGCTTGGCTCTAGCTATCATTGGTGTGGCCTTCTCTTTGCAGTCCATCATGTGGTACTGCTTTAACACTTTTTTGGCATATTCTGACTGACTCAAGTGTATTTTGTCCTTTGTTCGATCTCTTCTGATCTCCATCCCGAGGCATTTCATTGCTTCTCCAAGATCTGTGATTTTGTAGCTTTCAGAAATCTGACTCTTCGTGTCCTTGATCAGCATCAAGGAATTTTCTATTATCAGCGAATCATACACAAAAATGGTCAGTATCACAAAATCATTTCCTACTTTTTTGATGTAGACATTGCAGTCTGGTTGAGTAGGATTGAAGTCTAGAGACTTCAGAAGACCATCAAGCTTTTTATAATAGGCTCGTGATGTCTGTTTTAGACCATAGATGTATCTCTGCAATCGACAAACATATCGTCGATTGTCGAGGTCTTCATGGCCTTCAGGATGCTTCATGAAGATTTTCTCTTCTAGATCTCCATGGAGAAAGGCTGTTTTCACGTCACTTTGGTGAATTTCCAGATTGTTCTGTGTGGCATATGCAAGGAGTAGCCTTATGCTTGTCATCTTGGCCATGGGCGAATATGTGTTGAAATAATCAACACCATATCTTTGCGTGTAGCCCTTCGCGACAAGCCTTGCTTTGTAGTAGCCAATGGTGCCATCAGCTTTCATCTTTTTTTTGTACACTCACTTGCAGTCGACTATTTTTCTGTTTTCTGATAGTGGCTCTAAAGTCCATGCCTCATTTCACCTCATCGACTCGATCTCCTCTGACATTTTTCGCTTCCAAAATTCTCCCTCTAGGCTCTGGATAGCTTCTTGATATGTTGTTGGCTCTTCAGTGAAGCTGTAGTACTCGAACTGCGTGTCTTCGCTCCATGGAAGATTGTCAAAGTAGTGATTTGGAGATCTTCTTTGTCTCGTTGACCTTCTAGGTTCGTTTCGTCATTGCTCGAACATATCTTGTTCGTGGGATTGATCCTCTGCATCGTGCTACTTTGGAGTCTATGGATCTGCATTCTGATTTGATGTCTGTCCTTGATCTCCCTCTTGAATGGGCAGCAGTGTGAATATCTCATGGCCTCTTTCGTCTTTCAGTATAGGGAATGTGGACTCATCAAACTTCACGTCTCTGCTCAAAACAATCTTCTTCGTGGTTGGATGGTAGAGCCTGTACACCTGTGTTCCATTTGAGTAGACGACCATGATTGTTTGCTCTGATTTGTCATCGAGCTTATTTTTTTTTTCTTTTGGAATGTGCTTGTATGTTGCACATCCAAACATTCGTACGTATGTCAGATCAGGCTTTCTGCATGTCCACATTTTATATGTGTTTTGTTTTCCAATGCTGTCATTGTAGATCTGTTCTGCAAGTGTACGGTTACGGCTATTGCCTCAGTCCAGAATTGACCTGGCAATTGAGCTTGTGCCATCATGCATCTGGCTCCTTCGACTAGCGTTCTATTTTTTCTTTCTGCAACACCATTGTATTCTGGTGCATATGCAGGAGTGGACTGGTGTTCGATCCCCTGTTCCTTACAGAATCTTGAGAATTCTTTGCTTTTGTATTCAGCTCCATTGTCAGATCTAAGGATCTGTATCTTTCTTGAGGTGTGTCGCTCTGCAAATGCCATGAACTTCTTGAAAGAATCAAACACTTTGGAATTCTTCTTCAAGTAGTAGATTGTGGTCATTAGGTTTTAATCATCTTTGAACGTTAGACAGTATCTCGAACTTGAGAGTGAATCCATCTTTATCAGTCCATAGACATTAGAGTGGACGAGCTCAAGAACCTCCTTGGCTCTTCTTCCCTCAATGCGTGAATAGATTCCGATGTTGCTTGCCTTTCTTGCAAGCTTCACAAAACTCATTTTTGGGCCTTGAAATCCTGAGACCTATGACTATGTCCTTGTTCTCATGTCATACATGCTCTGCATGTTCAGATGATACATTCTCCTATGTCAGAGCTGATCTTCATTTTCTGATGCATTTAATATGCTATCAGAGTTGCTAATTATTTTGGCCTGGTAGAGGTTTCTTTCTCTGCATCCGACCATGAGCAACTTGTTTGTCGTCTTCTCGATCATGCGACAAGTGTTGTCGTTGAACAAAACTCGAATGCCAAGATCTGTCATCTTGGAAATAGACAACAGATCTTTTCTGAGTGAGGGCACATAGAGTGCTTCTGGCAGCTCTGCTTGGCCTAACAATGTTCGCAGTTGTAGAGTGTCGATGCCTTTGACATCGTGTCTGCTCCCATCACCTAGAATCACTGCTGTATTATTTTCAAGTTCTCTGAATTCGATTAAGATCTTTTTGTTGCATGTTATATGAGATGTTGTTCCTGAATAAATGACTACATCGTAGTCGTGTTCACTGTAGCTCATTGAAGCTTTGTCAAGTATCGTGAAAGCTTTGTCACCTCTGTGAGCATCATTTGATGACTCTGCAACATTAGCTTTTTCAGCTTTGTTCTTTCTTTTTAGGTTGAATCTGCAATCATATGCAGAATGCCCTTTCTTCTTGCAGTGCATGCAAGGTATTGCTGGATTGAACTAGCATTTGTTGGCCGTATGGCCCGGTTTGTGGCAGTGATCGCAGGAAGAAGATTGTTGATTCGAGGACTTCGTCTTCTTGAATCTTGGCTTGTTCTTATTTTTTTTCTTTCCTTTCGTGAAGAGAGCCTTCTCTTGATCACTGCTTGCCTCTCTATCGTCTCTCATCAGTCTCTCATCAACGACAAGACTGACTACTTTGTCGAATGTCATATCTGGTAGACTCAGTATGAGCATTCTCAATGGCTGATAGGACGTCGATAGAGATTTCATGAAGTACATTAGCTGTTGTAGTGCTGGGACATGGTGCTCCTGTTTTGATGCAGCGAGTTAAGCGAAGATCGTTCTAATCTTTTCAACATGCTGATCCAACTGGTTGCCATCCCATCGTATGGATTGCAGCTGATTGTGAGGGTGCATGACTAAAGCTGCAATCCTCACTTCATCCTTTTGTTTTAATCTTTCTTACACTACATGGCTGCTTTCGCAATCTTCAATCTGCATGAGTAGATCTTCATTTATGGATGAAACAATGATCGCCATCGTGCGCTCATCTTTTCTTATCCATTCAACTCTCCTCAGATCTCCCTCTGGAGGCTGCACCTCTGAGAGTTCGGTCACTGATCAGATGCCTTCGCCTTTCAGAAGTGTTTTGATTTTGAATTTTAAGATTCTGTAATTTGTGCCAGCAAGACTGATTGCTACTCTTGTCTGGATTGTTATAGCCATATTGTGTTGTCTAGAAAATCACTGTTGGGATATCAGTATTGATAACCTGTGTGCTCTGATACCATGTCGCGGAAGCGGAAAATGCGGTTCGGTTTCACGAAGATGAAACTGTTTCTTGTTTGTTTTTGTTTGTGTCTTCGTATTTGCGAACTATTTTATTTTTTTATATTTTCTTTTGCGCGGAAGCTTTTACAGGAACATAGACACTTGACTACACATCATAGAACACATTTTATTCTAGCAATCAAGACAAACATCACAAGACAAGGAGATGCACGAAAATAGAGCGTCTGTATTATTAGATTAATTTTTAAAGCGAGATCGTCAGTGTCTCACTCGTTGGCGGAATGACACTCTGCTCTTTTGTTGTGTTTTGCTCATTGGCAGACATTCATGCACAGCTCTAGTATTTTTCTTTTCTACCCTATTCGCTACCTCTCTCTCTGTCTCTCACAAAAATTCTATCTATTCTCTTCACTTCGTTTATGATCCAGAGAGAATAGTTTATATCTCCACTGTGTGGAGTTTACAAGATGGCTTAAACACTAAAATCACAAGACTAGTTAACGCTAATCAACTAATCAGTTAGTCTCCGTCGTTGCCACTCGTTTCACCTGGACGTGAAGTCTATGACTCCAAGCCCATTGAGCTGCCAGCTGGCAGCGCAAAAGATTCCTCTTCGTTTATTTCGTAATCTCCCGTTTGCTTTCGTTCTTTTCGTTTCTTTCGTAGTCTTCCGTTTTGCATCCCTTTGCAGTTTGCGGTCTTAGAGGTGTGTTTAAGATTCACGAATTGTTCGTGCTTCGAGTCAAGGCACGTTGACTGTTGCGAATTGTTCTCGTTCGACCTTCGCTTTGTGTTCGTGTTGCGACAAAGTTGCAGGAGTTCACCATTTTTGACAGAAAGTGACTATGGGAAGGCTCATGGTTGAGGTGGTTGGAAGATCCAAAATCCAACAACCAATCCGGTAAATAAAGACATAAGACCTACCAAATTTGTATTAATATTCATCTTCAACTACAAAAAACTTCAGATTTATATCCGTAACTTAATCTAGATACACTACGTTCTATTGAATTTCTTCTAAACTCAATTGTAATACGTGGGTTTGTTAAGTTTTACTATCCAATTGCGCACTCTAGGATATTGTCACAAACAAAACAAATCAGTTTTCCTATTGAGAGATATACTCCTACCAAGAGTTTCATATGTTCTATGCACATAACCTTTAATGATGAATCCCACTGACTCAAATTATGCATCTTATAAGCAATATAAGTAGAAACAAGTAGTTCATGGTGAATTATATTCACTAGTTACTCGAAGTTATTGTCCATGATTCAGAAATGTCAAATGTCTAGATGCACTTATACCATTTTAACATCACACTTTAGATCCTCTTATAAATCATCTTTAAGTCAATAAGTTATCCTTTCATAGAAAGACTTATTAACCTACAAGTAATCGTTTTGAACATTACTTGTTCATATGTCTATGTTCATTGTCTAGTTTAGATATACTAGATAACCCAAATAATAAGAAGTACATAGTAAATTCTTACAAGACTAGTTATGCACATGTGAAAATAATCTGACTATAATTTAGTACATAAACATATATCAATATCTAGCATATCCTCTTTGCACCATGTAAAATTTCAAAGTTTAAGGACTAAAATTGATCTACAAATGATCACAAAGAGTGATTGGTAGCTTGGGATCTTGATCTATATCAAGACTAGGGAGCACAAGTGGTGACTCCATTCTTACTCTCCAAGTTGTATAATAATTAGAATTTAGCCTTTCACTAGCCTCAAGAAGATAGGCTCCAGTTGAACCCATTCTATCTAGTAACAAGTACAACAAATGTACTATTCAAAGGCTCTCCCTTCTTCTTTTTTCAGAATTTAGCTAAAATGCTACTCTCTTGAATCTCACTAGACCCAAGAAGCAAGATCTATAATGATCTTGAACTCAAAAAGATTTGGAAAAAAGTATTCTACACAGTCTATTCACTAAGAAGCTTGGATTTGACTCTTGGAAATGCCAATGCCTTCCAATGGTGTTTAGAATGGTTTCAGTTTCACTCTTGAACTAAATAACATAAGCCTCAAACTCTCTTTCAAGGATTTGTAGGTTTAATAAGCTTCTAACACCATTTACTCATCAAATCTATGAAGGAAACAATGGTTTTTCGTAAGCACATCACTAGTTTCACTCTACACAACTTGTTTGAAGCTCAAATATTGAAAAAACACAAAGTTTTGGTGAAAGTACAACTCCAGCAGCCTCTCACATGTGTGAGAAGTACATCTGAACTTTCCATACTAATCTGAACCTCAACACTACAAGTAAACTATTAGAAAAGGTCGCTCTCCTTCAAAATGAATCTAGCACCAATGCTTTCACCAAAATGAATATTTTTGGATCATCAACTAAGCTCTTTGACTTGGCTCTGATACCATGTCAAATTTCAGAGTTTAAGGACTGAAATTGATCTACAAATGATCACAAAGAGTGACTGATAGCTTATGATCTTGATCTATATCAAGACTAGCTTCCAAATCTAGATTCTACTTGACAATCTTTGTGATTCCAAGCAAGAACAATAAAAAATGATGATCCACGGCTTCACACGGGTGAAGTACAGATATTGTACGGCCTGATAACAAAGAAACAGTTTACTTATCATTTACTAAGCATTCATCCACAAAGAAAGTGCTTAAGAGAGTCAAAACACAAAGATTGCTTCACAAACCAAGATTTCTCATCATTAGCTCAGTAATGGATCCATCATGGATCAAGTACAAAATCACAATACTCTCTCTCTAAGCTACATCCAGCACATGTGGGACAGCTCATTGTACTCATCCATATCCACTTTGGATAAGATCTATCAAGTTTGCCACATCATCCATTGGTGGTTTGTGTTGACCTTCTAGATTTCTACAATCTAGGACCTAACTCCTATAATTTAGGAGATGTCATATTAGCCTCAAAGCTAATCAAAATGGATCTAAATATTACAAGTGTCATTTCACACGTGTGGATCCACATAGATGTCAAAATACATCCAAAACCATGTGAAAATTGCTTAATTCTAACACATATGTTGCTCACATATCTAACTGCGAATCTTGTAACTCAGTTTCCACAATAAAAATTCTATTTTCCAAGAATGAATAACATATCTAAAAAATCTTCGAGACAAGCATATCCACTCTCATGAGTTTTCCAATCAAACTTACCTCTAATAGCAAAATTTATTCCTTTCAATCAACCCCACACTAATCCTAATACTCATACTCATAATAGAATTATGTTGTCCTCTACTTCTAGATTGTTCTTCATATCCCTATCAAATTTCTCTATTACTTCCAAATAGTTTCATTTATGTAGCTTACTTTGAAATTGTCTGAATACTATTAGATAATCACCTTTCAATATATATTTTGGCTTTTTTTTTCAAAAATTGTGGAACCAATAGAATTAATCCTATAATGTCATGTCCTGTTTTGAAGAAATTTTAAATAATTTCAATAGAAGTTGAATGGAGAAATGATACAATGAAAATATTTAAAAATCCTGAAAAGTCGTAGGACCTGCTTTTTACAAAGTCACTCTAATACAACCAAGACTTTATTTTAGATATTTTTAATCTGATTGACAGTAATCATCATCCATCTAAAATCCATATATGCAAAAGAGATCAAACTAGTTTGAGAAATTGAAACTTCATGATTTTGACAATTCACTTGAATTCCAAGTCTTATGTGTATAGGTAGTAATTCACATGATAATAACAATACTTTGGAAGAATAACTTCACATTGGAAAAAATCATATGAAATCAATTTGATGTCTTGTATTTGAGAAATTTTGGAAAAGTAAGACAAAATACCCAAAAAGATGACCAATGGTTTCAACTATTAGCATATTTAGATCATTCTCAAAAAAATAGATCCCTTTTGGAGCTACTAATGTCCCATACCACCAATTGTCCCTCCAATAAATTCTCTATTTCAAGATTTATTTACTAGAGATTCAAAATGATTCACGTGGTTGTTCTATACTTAGCTATAGAACTTTTTTTCCAACCAATTTCTAGAGATACAATCTTCTAATACACGATAGCAACTTTATTAAATAGATATTCAAAACTCTATTTTGAACAGATTAGAAGAATGATTACAGAAGACTCATGAGTTTTCAACCTAGTGAACGTCATCCCAATGAACTGAAAACTGCACTAACAAAGATAAGTAATTGTTTGTACTAACAGGTTCTCGATGCATCCCATGTGTAACAAATAAACTCTTTTGCAAATAGTCACACTACCATCTTAGAAGTTGCAATTACTCTTGCTTGTCAAATTTTTATTTTTAAATAGATTTATTATGAAATGACCTGTACTCCAATATTATGACAATATGTAGGGGCAAATCTCATTTAACAATACAATTACATATATAATTACTGATTCAAAAGTCCAACACACTCATTACCATAGATCTTTTGGTCAAACAAAAAATTACTATGTTCAAACCATGAAATGTGAATTCATAAACTCTTGATAAAGCATTAAAGACAAATACATGCTTTTTCTATTGCCCAAGTCAAAGTTAATATCAAATTTAGTATTATTGACTAAACAATAAATTGGGTAGGTGATATTGACACCAGAAAATCAACTTCTAGATACATTTTTCTGCTCAACAATGGTCCAATATCTTAGAATAGTCATAAGCAAACCTCCATTGCCATGTCTTTGACAGAATTTGAGTACAATCTGGTTGAGGAATTTATTGTCTGATATTGGTCTCAGACAATATGCTCCAACAATGATCCAGTGCAACAATCAGAATGCAATTGCATTGTCAATTAATCCTAGATTTTACTCTAGGAGCAAGCACATCGAGATCAGATATCACTATACAAGGAGCATGATACTCAACAAGGAGGTGAGCCTAAAATTTTGAAGAACCCAATACATGGCAGCTAACATATTTCATGCTAATCTAAATTCATTTATTAGCTATTGCAAATATTGGCATAGTTGTGACATTTGTAGAAATACAAGGAAAGTCGATGACAGTCTACATTGACATGTCCGAACTGGTCGACATCTTCGACGTCTCCAACCTATCCAACGTCCGCATCCTTGACTTCCACGTCATTGACTTGTCCGATGTCTCTAACCTATTCGACGTCCATGTCCTCCACCTCCACACCATCGACTTGTCCGAAGTCATCGACATCTCTGACACCTTCAGCTTGTCCAACGTCCAAGTCATCGACTTCCATGTCATCGAATTTCCGATGTCTTGCAGCTTGTCCATGATCTGTGACTTGTACAAAGTCATTGACGTGTCCGTCGACATCTCTAACTAAATCAGATGTCGATTGAAAGCGACGTGCAACAGCAAGTTGTGTCTTAATCCTAATTTTTAAAGTTAACCATTCTTTTAATCAGTTAGTCATATGTACATATTCATCTAAGATTGATGAATCAGTAGATCAGTAATTTCATTCAAAGCGCAATTGTATCATTCTTCTTCTCTGTTATCACAGAGTATTTCTCAAGAAGAATGCGCTTGATCTGTTCTGCAATCACATTGTATCTCTACACGACTAATCCATCATTGTTTTAGCAATTTAGTTGTGTAAGATGATTGCATGTTCAAACTTATTCATACTTGCAGATTCATTGTTTTGTAGATTTCATCGTTTTATATGATCGATAGCACTGCTCGATTTTTTGTTCTGATCACTACATTTAGTTCAACGCTTCCGCAAAGCTAAAATTTTAATTCACTATAATTTTGTGCATGGCTATGGAATTGATTGCATAGATTTAACAACTTTGAAGTTGTGATCACACAAGTAAGGCAGACTCGATCTGCCCGAATCCGATATACACAATTTGTATGCACCGAGAAATCTTAGCCTCACCGAGGTGCCCAATTTCCAGCAGCTCAGAGATAGCTTAGAGTACGTGGCTTCGATCCGCAACTTGTTGTACTCATTTACATCTATTTCATTTTCATATTGAATCAATCTATCTTCTTATTGCGTTCAGGTTCGTTTCAGAATGTACGCATCTTTGTAGTTCTTCACGACAAATTATTTGTCTGATAATTCAATGCTTAATGTTTGGCTACATAATCATTGTAGTACTAATGATTTTAAAGTTAGTTACTATAAGATCAAACGTGATTTGTATCACTATTGTTTCGTTCGAAAGTGATAGGCGTAGTCATGCATAGAGAAAGAGAAAGATAGTTTATTCCGTTGTGCACGATGAGTTTTAATTCTTGTTGTTCATTTTTTTTTTTTTGAATCTTATTTGACCCATCTTTTCATACCTCTTTCCAACAAATCTAACTAAACTACCAAGAACATCCCTAATGATTTGGTGAACACTATGGTAAAATGGAGCTTTGGGAATAAGAAGCTTGGTTGACCTTTGATATTTTCGAAACCAAATAGCCACTAGCTGCGGTTACGCCTTTTTATTTGCCTTGGAGGATTCAAGGCAATGGGAGGCCCTGAGGAAGGTCTAGTAGTGAAAAAATCTTTCATAGTCCGTTTTCTCCTATCCATACGGAGATATCGAGATATCAGACTTATGTGTAATGAGAGAGAGAGATGTTCAAAATTGGTGTAACAGCAGTCTCATAGGAGCGGTATGTATGGAGGGGACGGGATATCGCTCTTGTGCACATGTAGTGTATTAAGTAACAAAGGAGATACATGAGTAGTGTAGTAGGTAGAAAAGGAGATACATGAGGGTCGTACAAGAGCGATATGCAAAAAGGAAGAGCAAACAAAAAGTGAAAAAAAAAAATGTCTCAGGGGCGACATCCTTTTATAACACGACTCGCACATGCAAACGAATGTCTTGTCGCACGTGCGAAGTGGCAGCCAATCAAATTCTACCACATTTCGATTTTCCATGCAATAATCTTGTGACCATGTATTAAGCTGTCAGGTTACATGTGTGTGATAGTATGGATGAATAGTGAGACAACACGTGTTGGATTGACCGTTGACTCACAGGTGTGGAAATTTTCCTATAAAAGACACGAAATCCAATTATTTTTTTACTTTTTATTTTTATTTTTGCATCATATCGCTCTTGTGCGCACTATTGGTATTTATCTAAGGAGCTACTCTTCTACTTGCGCACAATAGCGATATCCCAACGTCATTTTTCATACATATCACTCCTGTGCGCGTTTTAAACAACAAAATTTTTCCTATTTCCTTACCTCGCGTACAGAAGCGATATTTGTCTTTGGTCGATGGCGTTGTCTTCCAGGTCTAGCTGTGAGAGCATCCTCAGTGCATTCTGACTGGGTTTGGGATTTCTGAAAACTTAGACGCTTTTGATTCTCTATTTTGTCCTTTTCTACATGTTTTCAAGATTGTGCAACCCAATGCTAAAGTTTCTTATGACTATTATGTTAGATTCAGGAATATAGTCAGTATACATGTTGTCTCCATAGGTTCTCTCTCCTGCACGCATTTTACTGATCTTGTCCAATTCTTTCCACAGTCCAAGCAAAGACTCAATAGGATGTATACTGAATTGTTTGAACAATTTAGAAGAACTGCAATGTGTGTTGTTTGTAAGAGAAAAGTTGTTTTGTTGAATATCAGACTAGGTTCATACTTTTTTCTATTAGTTCAGATCTCGGATGATGAGGAAGTTGTAGATTCGGATCCTCAGTTCCATCATCTTTAAAAGACATTAGTCACTTCCTTATCGACACCCCTAATAAGAATAGTGATTTTCTTGATGTTGATACTGGAGTGAATTTGGATTCTTTCACTGACTCATATTTTATTACTGATGAATCAATGTCTGATGTTGAATCTGAATGTTTTTTCAATTTGCCTATATATTATGTAAATGACGATGTATATATCACTACAGCGGATATGTTTAAGTTTTTTGACTATCATGAGGATGAGGTGCTTCGTTTATTGTCCGACATAATTTTTGAATTCTCCGATATTGTAGATTTTGAAACCGATGACTTGGTGCCTGAAATTGATTACGATGATGAGGATGGACTTCTGACGGGTGAAAAATTTCTAGCAAAAGCTTTGTCAGATTTTGTTGAGCATGGACGAAGCATACCATCTGAAGAAGAATTGATGGCAATTCAATCTCGGATGGGCTTTCCTCATCCATCGTTAATGCATTTCACTGATGACTCTTCTTTAGTAGGAGACCATAATATTGATCATCCGGATCTGGTTGCAATTGATGATGAAGAATACATAAGTGTTCTTACTTCAATGCCTAAGAATGTTGTTATCTCCTAAATGTGAATGGATTTTTTTTAAACTCTTATTTTCTATTGTAGAATGCACTCGTAATTGATGACTTTGTTATACGCCGAGGTGGTTACAGATAACATGCTTCCTTGTTCCAAAGGGATAGTGGACTTGGCTACTATCTGAGGCATTTTCAAAAGAATAAGATTTGTATTGCTCATTCTAAGTTCAATCCAGTTGGGGAGACGCTCATAATGGTTGTTAAAGCTTTATCTTATTATCTAGGAGGACATAAATTTGTTAAGACAAATAAGATCATTTTTGTCAAGAGATCTTATGTTTTGAATATTCTAGGTTTTATTGATGAGAATGTTTCTTTAAGGAGCTCGCATTATTTATTGTACTCTACATATATTGAGCTTAGTGGAAACAAGGGTAATGCACATCTATTAGATGCATACTCAAGCAGAGAATTTCTTCATGACAAGTGTGCTAAAATCTTTCACCGGGCTTCAACGATATATTCATCATAGTTTTTAGCTGCCTACTATTCTTGATGAACAGCGAAAAACAGAAGAGATTTTTGAAATTTCCCATATTCCTATGAATCTGCTGAATATAGGTATTGCTAAGGGGACTAGCATCACCCTGCCTTTGTCCTATAAAGACTATCTCGCGGTATCTGCTATCCTTGATAGTAGATCAGACGTTAATATAATGGCTTTGTCCTTGGCAAAGTCATGGGGCTTCCATGCCCTCGATCGACCACGATACAAACTTTGCATGGCTGAACAATGAGTTACAGACCCTGCTGGTCATTTATCAAATATTAAGGTTCGAATAGCAGGTGTCAAATTTGTAATCGATTGTGTTATCTTAGACTTACCAGAAGATGCCAATACTTATAAACTCCTTCTTGGTTCACCCTGGCTCCAGATGACTGGTGTTGTCCAAGATTGGAAGCATAGCAAAATCACATTTGGCAATCATGACAAACGAGTCATTGTTGACTCAACTGGCCATGTCAAGCCCGCTAAAGTTTATGATAATTGGTCATCAACAACGTATGACGAATCAGATAATGTCTCGATCCAACTCAACGGCCACTATACGAGATCCACGGACATAATCAATTGGGGACAAGCACTAGCCACTGTGGACTATGCTGATTCCAATCGATGTCATATCAAAACTGCTACAGAAGCTATGGATATTCTCCCATCTTCTATAGACATTGATACACCCATCATCTCACTTATGATAATTGATCCGATTTCTATAGCGTGGTGCCTAGGAGAACCTAGCGTCTCTACCGCCCATGTTTCTGAAGAAGGTATTCTTTCCGTGGATGATGTTGAAATGACGGTTGAACATGTACTCCTTTATCTAGATGACATCCAAAGTACCCAACAAACAAGCGTATAGGCCCAAACCCAAGTATACACATGGATGTGTGTCTAGATAAAGTCTGGGATACAGTCAATGACAACATGATAAGTGAGGCAACAACACTACCCACTCAAAACCCACAAAAACCTCGGTTACAAAAAAATAAAATTATCAATACAAAATTAACCGAGCGTCAAAAATAGATGCGTGAGAAGCTTAAGCAGCTGATTAAGCCCTTGTCTAAAGAGACAAAAACCAAACCATCAGACCAAGCTTCCACATCCAGTAGTGACTCAACACAGATGATTCCAAAAGTTCCAAAAAACTTTGTGGAACCACCTTTTAATCTCCCATGAATATTTAAAGATTTCACACTGGATGACGTTGTTATCTAGTTACCGTAGCCACACCGGGAACCTACACCAAGTTTCAACTCCTTTGAAGGACCAGCTAAAATGATAAGTCACCCGATGGAACAGGATCAGATGATGGAAGCTCAACTTCGGCCTCTCAACAACACTCATCACCCTCACACACCATCGACGGGAGTGATGGAGCAGCTATGTCTACAGCAGCACCAGACACGGCCACATCACAAGTAGTTGGTCAACTAGACAAAGTCACCACCCCACTCATATTAATTACCACGCCAACACCGCCAACTTCACCAAACGCACCATTTTTTGGGGGGAGAGGAGTGGGGAGTTCCAGTCCCCAAGACACGGAAGCAGCCCAGCAGCCACAGGCCTAGCGAGTCCACACCTTGGACACTTCACAATATTTTGATGTTGCGGACCTGATGGAAATAAGTGATGACAAACTAGAGAAGGTAGATCAGTCGGGAAGAAGTCTGACCCTTCCAATAACCACCACCACCACAACAACCACCATTGCTACTGACATTATTCCTCCACTCCCTCCACCTCCATCTTCATTTCCTACACAATGCCTATTTTTTGGATTAGCTTTACTAGCTCACACCCCTGATCAGTACCCAACCCTCACTAACCCTGAGAAGCTCTCCGAAGCAGCTAAGCACTCAATGATCGGCCTATCCGAAGCAAGTTACCACATACATTGGTTGGTAAGCTACACCAAGTGCTCGAGAACAAGGTCCTGTACCAAGACCGAGAAATTGCGCATCAACAAAAGCTGGCCAAAGAAAAAGAAAAAGAGACAGAGGAAATCAAATCCGTGATGGTCGGGCAGAAGACCACTTTGGAAGAGATCCAGCATCAACTGAAGCACTAGATGGTCTAGATCAACCAAGTACGAGATAGATAGTGCAATGATAGTTGGTGTCTCTTTAATATAGCCCGAGGAAATACAATTCCAGGCCCCACAGGCCTCAGCCATCTGGATGGAGAAGTACATGTGGCTGATCCAGGAATGGGAAGCCGAGAAAAAAAATTTTGAGAATATTGTGGCCAAGTAGGAAAAGATCATCCTGGAGTCCCAAAAGCAGCTAGAAGATACAACGAAGGGCCTGCAGCAAGTCTTGGACAAGGTGAACCAGTTGTGGGACACAGCGTGCAAGGCCCAAGCAGGCGCTCATTCAAAGAAGCCACGGGACGATGATGGAGATGAGGGAGTAGGAAATAAGGACGGGCAAACCCGACCATCAGATGGTAGCTCGAGATCGGGTAGCCAGAGAGCCGAAGCTGCTTCTAGAGCTTTTTTCCTTTTCCCTCTCACTTTTAACCCCTCATCTTATTCCGCTTTTAATTTTTTCGAAACATTCATTCCAACTTACCCTATTTCTTCATCGCCTCTTTCTCCACCACCTCCTAGCACAATAAGGGGCCCATCAAAATGTCCAGCTGACACATACAAAGCCGACGGGATGAGTTCCTTCAACAACTCCGCTCCTTCGATGCGGCGTATAATTTGTTAAACCCACCTCCTCCTAAACTTGTCATTCTTGCACCTCTCTCTCCAGATCACTCCATCCCTAACCTTCCTGACATTGGGGGTGATGACGACTTCCTGGCAGATCCACCAGAAACAAGAAGATTCTCGCCTAGGCAAGACACGGGTGCAGTTGAGCCGTCAACGAGCGAGCAAGCCAAGGAAAAATATATGGGCACAAAGGCCTTGGATGATTACCTGGCGAGGCCACCACAACCACGTAGGACAGCTTCTCTTACCAGGCCCAGGAGCAAGATGGCTGATACCAGAGAATCAGAGAAATTTGAAAGGAAATATTCTCCCAATATGAGAGGAGGCAAAGAAGAGATAGATCAAGCCAATACTCCACTAGGGCTGAGATCA
Source organism: Diphasiastrum complanatum (assembly GCA_029204225.1). Lineage (NCBI taxonomy): Eukaryota > Viridiplantae > Streptophyta > Lycopodiopsida > Lycopodiales > Lycopodiaceae > Diphasiastrum > Diphasiastrum complanatum. The sequence goes on from CM055092.1 coordinate 79,217,385, forward strand.
TTGTGGCATTACAACCGCAACCTGAATGGCGAAGCTAGATCTTAAAGGATAGCAGGCAAGACATGTTTAGTAGTTTTGAGCCTGGTCCAAGTCTCATCTATTATCTTTTACAAGAGAAATTGAATAAAATTTCTTGACGAACATTGTTCATCAAAGCTCAATTGTATGGCACACACTTGGACAGTTTATGAGCAATCTTGATGAACGTCATTTGTCAACGTGGCTTGTCTGATAGCCTATTTTACTAAATGCTTTAAGTCCCAAAGTATTCAAAAAGTCTTAGACTTTCTAAACATGTCTTAGGCGGCTGTATGAGTATCTGACGGCACCGACGTGGAAGCGAATAGATCCATTCTACGTGCCACTCAAACACAAAAATCCATGGCCGGCAGAAAAGCCGTGGGTTGAGTTGGTGAACTGGCCAATGATTCCAATAATTTCAGACAAAATCTCCCCGGATGACTTGAGGCTACAGTTGCTAGACTTCGGGCACAAATACAAGTCAAGTGTCGATCTATGCGTGCAAGAAAGTGCCAAATACTGCCGATTCAGAGGAAGACCATGAGATGATGGCCCGACTATACTACAGAGCGGCCTTCACGTCATCACGATACGTCACCATGGTGGAAGACTGGCAGGAGATGGGCTTCATCAAAAAGATACGAGAGTACATGGGGCCATTAAACTACGGAAGTAAGCTCCGCTTCCAAGTGTTCGAAGCCCTGAGGCAAAAGATGAGCGAGCGAAAACAAACGGCAACACGACAAGGCGAGCAGGACTTGCAAGAGGTTCTCAAGAGGGCTAGAATGTAGCGGCCATTGAGAGACCTTCATTTTTGAGAAACAGTTTTGTGGATAAAAGGCATCTAGCTTTAAAGAAGCGAACGAAGATCCACACTTTTCCAAGTGCCAAACGGAATGACATCACCTGTGTTGCAGTGGCTCCTGCAACAGATTAGGGGTGGATAATGTTGGCAGATTTCAGAGACTTTCTAGATGTTGAGCCAAGCTGAAGACACAGAGTATCTCTCACCCATGACCGAGGAGGTCTTAGAAGGAGGAGAGTAGAAGAAGTTGAGAGCTGGGTATGAGAGCCGAGGATTACTAGCTAGGGTGACAATTATTATTTATGTGAGCCTACATGGTGTATCCCAGAGAAGGAGCTAGTAATATTTCTTAGGCATTGTAAATAATTTAGAGTGAGCCACCTTTTGATGGTGGCCACTAGTGGAAGGGCTTTCTCCACTTGTAATTTCCAAATTAGTGGAATTGCCACTTGGGCTCCACGTGGGCAGTCTTCTTGCTTATTTAAGGGCCCCACTCTCTTGTGAGGGAGCTTTAATTGTATTGTCAATTGCTCTTGAGTGAATAAAGAAGATCTTCCACGAGTTCTTGATGATTGTGAAGCTCCTTGTTCATGGCAATCCTCTTGAGTGAAATTTCTATGAGCATGTTCTGATTTTCTTTGTGATTGTAGATTAGTTAGATCTCTTGCTTATTTTCTTGTTTTGTGGAATGTAGTTGTGAATTAGCTTTCTTGTTTTTTGATTTTGTAGTTTCAACATGCTGGTAAACTATAGAGGCTGAGCTTGTGAATCTGATTTGCATACTCTCTAACAATCCTGTCCTTGATTGTTCTTGGGCATTCCAAGCATCAAGAAGTGGGTGTTTCTTGATCCTTGGGCTGCTAGAATGTTGTTAGGATGCTAGTTTTCTTGTTTCTTGTTTCTTGTTTCTTGCTAAGTAGCTTAATCTTGTCATTGCATTGTTCCCTAATTTTGGTAGATAGATTGTAGATTTACTCTTTGATTCAGAATGTTGATCTATACTAAGCTAGGACTGGTTGCATGGCTTGTAAATACATGTAGCTAAATAACGTATCCATCTCTCTCCAATGACAGGCTGAGAATACACGTTGTAATCTGAGAAACACTTCCGTCTCAAAGCCGTTCTAACAGGAAGATTAAACCATAAAGAACTATAACTAATGGAAGTAACAAAAAGAAGATAAGAATGATAAAGAATTCAGTGAGAATCTGTGAACACCAAAAAAGTCACTTTTTTTGCAAAAATATCAAAATTACTCTTAATCATTTGCCAAAACCTTCGTCGAGTTTCTAAGACATTCTATTTATAGTAAAATACTATTTTTGAGTTTGACAAAGATTCTTCTTGTCCAGATCATAGAAAATCTTGATTTTTACCCTCACCAAACTTCAAAAACTATATTTTCTTGTGTTAGAAATCTTTATCCGATTTTAGTTTTAATTGTGTCGTATCTTGCATCTGAGAGTTCGGCGAAGGTTATTACCTAAGAAATTGTCAAAAAAGTTGATCAGAGTTTTTTTTTTTTTTTTTTTTCCAAAATAGCACTGTTGACGAGCCAACCTTCGCCTAGGGAACCTTCGCCAGTCCTATTTTTAGGTTCTGATTTTCCAGATCAAGTCTCTGTCAAAATTTGGGTCAAATCTGATATATTCTGATTTGGATTCTGAGAAATTTTTTTATTTTTGAAAGTATCGATTGATTAAATGTCACAATCTTTTTCACGATATAGAATTAGATTCTTGAAAAGTGAAATAGATCTAGCATATCTGATCTGAGATAGTTTTTGACTGAAAAATCTAAATCCAATTTCATTGTCTGCTTGATTTGAATTTGCGATGATGGTTGCCCCTGGAGGTGCTCCTCAAGAAGTCAATCCTATTATTGTTAGAAGAGCACCCTGTTTGGATCTACCCAAATACAATGGATTAACAGATCCAGTTAGATTTCTTCAGATCTATGCTGAATCCTGTGAAGTCTATGGTGAAATTTTCCCTCAAGATAAACTTAAGTTGTTTCCTATGGGCTTAATAGGCGCAGCACAAGATTGGTACTATAATGAAGATGAAACTGAGCGTACAGATTGGGAGGTTGTTAAAGGAGCCCTTATCACACGGTTCAAACCGCGGAAGTTTAGGGAAGACCCTTTTCTACTTTTAAATAAAATTAAAATGGGAAAGCGGGAAATGGTTCGAGATTACATTGAACGGGTGAAACGCCTTAGATCCGAGTGCAAACCTGAGCTGATTAACAAAAATGCCATGATTATGTGGTTTTTGTCAGGTCTACCTAAACGGAGCAGACGTGAGTTGAAACTTCATAATGAGTATGCACTCTTGCAAAATGCTATGGACGATGCAATTTAGGAGGAGGATGAAGATTCAGATGATGAGCCGAATATTAGTATGTTGCCTTATACAACAGGGCAGACTACTACGACATCCACCACTATTGCATCAACAAATGCCAATGCTACTACAAAAATGATGCTCAATGAGTTCGAGAAACTTGGAAAAAACCAGCGGAAACAGATGGAAAAGGTGCAGTCGCAATTTGATGAGAAGATCAAAGCATTGGAAGATTTCCACGGAAAAGCGAACAAGGAACCTGAAAAGTTTGCAAAGACTTTTCCTACTAGGGAAAATGTCTGGTGTTCTATTTGCACAGGAAATCACACAATGAATGAGTGTCCTCAATTGAAAAAACGAATGGAAATCAATGTATGCCATTTGTGTAATTTGCCTGATCATGAGACTGCTTTTTGCAACTTCAACCCTCGGATAATTCAGCAACGGTATGCCCAAATGGGATATCGAGAACCATAGTATGGAGGAAATCCAGCAGCTAGACCTCGACAATCTGCTCTTGGATACCCGAAATGTTTAGGCTTACCTGCCCCACCAAAGCACCCCGCTCCTCCTGCCAATTTCACGGAACCTGAACCATACATAAGTACCGAGCAATGGAACTATGGTACTAATCAAGCAAGTGGATCTTCGGGTGGATCTTCAAAACAATATGCCATTTATGCTGCCACGCAACAGCAAGCCTCTAGAAATTAGACCAGAGCACCACTTGGATGCTTTGCATGTGGAGAAAATCACAGAGTTGTAGAATTTTCAAATAAAAAAATTTCTACCATTCTATCATGACTATGGTTATGGGCATTGCTATAAAGACTGTCCAACAAGACCGAAGCTACCACCAGCTACAACTTCTGTAAATTTGATAACAATCAAGCGAAGACCAGTAGCTCAGAATAAATCAAGTGTACCCTTGATGGTGGTCACCAATGCACATAAGCAGAAAGAACTAGTAGTGGATCTAGTACCTGCTAATTCTATACCATTGAACGATATACCAACAGCATCGGGAGTCTATCCAAATCTTCATGTAGAAAAAAGAAGATATCAGGATATGAGGCAGTGGATCAAACATCTGCAAGAAGAAGAAGAGCTTGAAGCTGCTAAAACAATAGCTGAAATTCGTTCTTCACCATTGCAACCTCCAAGAAATTCACCTACAGATATGAATGATTAGTTGCATCATCATGAAGAACACAAAAGCGCCGCAAATAGAATTGCTCATGAAAATTTTGTCTAGTAAGATCAATATTTCATTGGGAGAGTTCCTGAAGTTGGTGCCAAAAGCCGAAGAAGTGTTAGCGCAGAAGTTAGCTCAAGTAGAACCAGAAGTCCATTAGAAGCCACTTTTTTGTGCCGGATTTGAAGAATTTAATGAGGTACTCCATGTTGGAGCCACTTGGGAAAGTGAACAAAAGAATATCACTCTACCGATACAGCATAGACAATTTCGTAAGGAAGCAGTTGTGATAGATGGCGATTCAGGAGTTAACTTGATTTCTACAAAGCTATGTGCAAAATGGGGTCTTACAAGCCTGCGAATTTTGCCATTAAGCTAGCTGATCAAACAAAAGTTTGTCCACGTGGAATGGTAGAAGATATACCTGTTAGAATTGCGGGAGTACAGTTCAGCATTACTTTTGTCGTAATGGACTTACCAGAAGCGCCAAATGTCTACCAAGTTCTATTGGGACATCCATGGTTACGAGTTGCACAAGTAATTCATAACTGGGGTACCAGAAAAATCACTTTTAAAAATCGTGAACATGTAGTTAAAGTTGATCCTACAACTTGGACTATCAAACCAGTGGTTCAAAAAGAAGATGACAATTCATCAACAATGGATCATACTTGTGACTGACTAGAGAAAAATTTGGGAGTTCATTACGATTCTCAAACGGATACTGTCAACTGGAATGAAGCTCTTGCAACGATTGATTGTACAGCAGGATATATGTGTAAACAAGATAATCAATTAGATTTGAATGAGATTTTCTTATTAGATTGAACTTTGGATACACCAATCACGTTTTCATTGAATGTGTTGAATGTAGCTTGGATATCAACGGAACCTATAGAGGATCTCGTACATGTGAGCCATGCCTTGACTTATGATGGCAATGCAGAACTTACGGATGTAGATTCTAAATCATATGGATCCGACCAGATTTAGAGTGCGTAATGTTCCTGATGAACCAACAATAAAACCGTCTAAAGCAGTTATATTGAAGGAAGATAGGATCACAGGATCGATGACGAAGAAACAAACTAAGCAACATTATAATACGGTCCTGAAATGGGAAAATCCTCCTCAAAAGATTGATTCCGCGAGTATGCCACCCTTACTGGATAAAGGCAAAGGAAAAGTCGAGGATGATTCTACAAGTCAGAATATTAGCAAGACATCATCGTCTCGGAAGTCATCACCTCCACGATCAATTCCTGCTAAGAAGGCTAAGCGAAGATCCAAGACAAGTCCTTTCAAGCAAAATATTTTGACGAATTAGATCAAGCAGCATCGGAACCCAAGAAGCCGAAGAGAAAGAGATTCAAGAAATTTATGTCCTGGGAAAAGGCTAAAAGAGAGAACTTGTGTTTTGTCTGTAAGAAGCCTGGACATATGATGAAATTTTGTCCTAAAAGGAAGAAAGGGTCTGCTCACATGATCGAAATCCCAGGAGGCAATGGTAAGACTTTGGAAATTAACCGGATGGATTGTGAGTGTGAATGTTCTATTAGTACTACTTCTTTCTTGCCTAATGAGCTTTTCCATTTAATTGGCACAATTAAAGATCAAGAAGTGAGTATTTTTGGACAGTGGTTCAGCTTATAGTTTTATTAATTCTTGTCTTGTGCAGAAATTCAGCTTGGAAACTGAAGCCAACAATCATAGATATAAAGTTTATCTAGCTTCAAGAGTAGAGTTGGAGACTTGGAACGTAAAAGTCCCAAAGCTCCCAGTTTTGGTGCAGGGACACACAGAATTAGTTAATTTTAATGTTTTAGACCTAGCTCGTACTGATTTAATTTTAGGTTATGAATGGTTATTCAGTAAATCGCCTTCTCTGTTAATTGATTTTGAGAAGCATGTTCTCACTTTCAAGGAGGGTGATAAGCTAGTTACATTATTTGGTAGTAATTTTGTACGTCTGTTGGATCAGATTTCTATACTAAATTAAAATGGAAGCATTGGATTATTCTGAGTATGAAGTTTTTTCAATTTATGCTATTCCAGGTGTGGATGTTCCTGAAATGAATCTAAATGGTTGTGAATTCTCAGCAGTTCTTAACTCAGTAGATTTAGATCATGAACAAGCAGTAAAAGAATAGATCATAAATGAATTTAGGGATGTTTTTCCATTTGATGATTTCCTAGCACAATTCACCACAAACACAATGAAATTTGAGAGACATACGGAACATGCAAATTGAATTTGGGAAGATCCACCAACTTGCAACCTTGCTCCACTCCTTGGATTAGAATACTAATTGAATACCACCAAGCTCCAATGAAAAGCACGATGTCTCCAAGCTTGTAAGCCTTGCTCTGATACCACTATAAGGGAAACTCCTTAGATCTTGCTTACAAATCCTAAACACAAAAGGATAACACACTGTGGAGAAACCACCCAACCAAGTAGAAGCATCCAATAAATCTCTAGAAGCCTCACCCCCAAGCCAAGGAACAAGAAGCATGAATGTAGAGTGAGAGCCTGGCAATGAATCAAGAACCATGATGAGGAGTAGGGCGAGTTCGGTCCTCTTATATAGAGCCTAATGCATCATGGGCACATAGCCATGCATAGCCCTATGTTCCCTATACATAGATTTACCTAGAATAGAGTCCTATGCATGGACCAACTATTCATAGAATTGTTATTGATAACTCTACACATGCATACACTGTCTCATTACCTTGTCTAAATTCCACTTAGTGTGTTCAGGGCCTCACAAGTATATTAGTTACTTTCGGATCACGTCCAGTATGACATGGCATAACTAACAGCTTGTTTCACTGGAGCACCATATATCCAAGACTAGGAGTATACTGTATCCTATGTACTAGTCATGGACATAACACTTCAGCTTCCATCTGGCGATTGCTGCGTCGTCTGCTTCGGGTTTCCCTTCTGCACCTGTAACAATGTCATACAATTCTTTAGCCATTAGTCCAATTTTCATCTTAAATTTCCACAGATGGTAATTGGTTCCATCAAGCTTGTCCATGATGGGACCGGCTTTCCCTTGGGAATCCATGTGAAAGAATTAGTCTAAATGATAGAAAAAAAACTATCAGTGACTTAAGTATGAAAATCTGATTTAGAAATATAGAACAAGAAGATGATTACTCTATCGGCTAGTAGAGTCTTGTATTGTAGAAGATTATCAGGCTACGAGAAGAAGCTTTGATACCATGTTGGAGAAAGAAAATGTGTTGTCTGTGAGAAACGAAAATAGCTAAAACGAACACGAAAAAGAGGTGAAACACGAACGAGAAACGAACTCGAACAGAAAGTGTTCGTGCGCAGCGGAATGAGCTATATAACTCTTTCCCTAAGCATGACTACACCTATCAGGAATGAACAAAACATTAGTGATGAGCATCACGGTCATTCTGATTACGTAGCCAAATGTTTGTAAAACACTAGAAGAATAGTTTGTCGTGAATAATTAGACAAATTATTAGTCGCAAATGATTCACAAAGAGCTAGACTGAGCTCAACTGATAATCAATCACGAATGATTCGCAAAAGGCAAGACTAAATATTAGTCGTCAACAACTAGACTAAAAATAACTCGCTAAAACATATTACTAGATTGAGCAACAAGAAAAGTCAGACAGAATGAAAAATAAGCATAACAATATCAACACAAATCTGAACGTAGAACTAAAGAGCTATTATCAGATTAAGTATAGCGAAATATACATGTCAATAATGCAGTAGAGCACAAGACAATAGCGGACGAAACCACGTGCTCTACAAAGCTAATTCAATCTGTAAGAGAAATGAACATGTTACTAACAAATAAAAAATCAACGCACAGGGCATCTACTTCGTCTATCTCTGATAAGCTTCTGATGCTATTATGTTACACACACTTGATCTTCAATCTCTTGATCAACAATCAAACTGAATACGTTGATGGTATTCAGTATATATACACAATGTTACAGGTGTGCATATGAAAAAGTATAAAGTGGATGTGTTGTCTGTAGGAGATCGTGGGTGGCTGTAGTTGTTGTCAAGTTTGTTAGTGCAGTTGCATGGGGTGAGCGTGAAAGGGGTGTGATGTCAGCCTTTGCTGAAGTGAACGTTGGTGAAGATATGAAAAATGCGTCACTAAGATGAAATGCCTTAGGGTTTGATTTATAAGGTGCCTTTGCTTCCTAGGCACCTTTGCATTTTGTAAGGCAGTGTCGTCTTTTTCGCTTGTCACAAAATGCGTGTAAAAACACAGTGTGGCGATTCTTTCGTCTTTTCTTCGCTTGTGAGAATTTACATGTAAATATGCAGACTGTGCGACAACATGAGTAAAAATGCAGCATGAATGGAGGCAGATTAAAATGGGATCTAGGAGAGTAGAGGAGATAAATCCAACAAGATCTTTCTCCTAGAATATAGCTAATTTTTCATGAAGGAAATCCGAGGCCTCTATGCCTCATAATGGCTATGAAAAACAAGACCTTGAGATAGATACATGTGTTGATTACCAAGATTTTGCATACTAGTTTGACTAGTCCACACAAGACAAAAGATTCTTGGCATGATTGTCTTACTCTTGTAATCAAATGCAATCTTGAATTCATTGAGGCTACTTACTTGCTTATGGTTACAAGTGTCCTTTGAGGATGATTCACTTGATCCATAAAAAGTTTACACATTTTCTCAACAAATAAGAAAACACAACTAGTGACAATGTGAATGAACAAATCATGCTCTTATTAGATTCAAGAGCCTAAACTGATAAGATAAGAAATTGATTTCTAATTGATTTAAAATCAATTTCAAACTATTGAGAATACTAGATATGTCATCAAGAAAGGCTTCATGCTCATTTAGTATTACTTCATTACAACCTTGAGATGCAAAGATTTCATCAAAGATCTAATGAGAAGCAAGGATGTGTAGAAGTGTGTACCACTTGGAATTTGCTTCTCTTCCTCATGAAATGTGAGCCACATTCTTTTGAGAATCTCCGTGGAAACATTAGTTGAGAAGACTCCTCCTCAAGCTTTATGGAGATCCTACCATCATCCTCTTGATTGAGATTAGATTCTCCTCATTACTTATTTGCAAAGGAATGTAAGTAAAGCAAATGGATCTCAAGATCCCACAATTTACTTTTGATAAAAGATACATCCTGGCATCACCATATGATACAAGAGAAAATAGATGTACATTTGAATGAATGGTTTCCTTCTTTGCCATAATCTCATTTTTAATGGCAACATTAGCATCTAATTTAAACAATCTTCCTTGCTTGAATCCTTTTGCTATGCATACGTCATTCTTCAAAATGGAAGATACTTCATGCTTAAAGTGAACATCTAATCCATTATCCACTAGATGTCCAACACTTAGCAACTTCCTAGAGATTGATAGAATTGTGATTTTATGCTTGGAATGCTATCATAAGTTATTGTACTTTGCTCTCTCGTCACAACCCGTACAATGACTATTTTCCACATGTGTGAGGCTGTCGTTGATAGATTTTTGCTATTACATTCATTGATCTTGCTAAATAGTTAGTGATTTGCTTCTAGATCAAGGTCTAGTCAATAGAACTTGATGAATCCTTTGATTTGGCAATCAGTACCTCTTGTAGATTGATTAGTACAATCAATCATTGTCCTAAATTCAAAAAATCAACATGGTATCAGATCTTGGTACAAGAGGAATGTAATGATCCATTAAACATTTGAAAATCATTGACAAATTGTTGTTTTTTATCTAATCTTGTGTGGGCGAGCTCTAAGAGAGTGGTAGCTTCAATGTTTTTTGGTCAAAATTGATTTGTGGGCTGCATGTGTACTGTCCACACGTCAAAACAATTTCCATAATTGTTTTTGGTCCAAAATCTTGCATAGTAGTCCAAATTTCATATTCTTTGGTGCATTGTCTAGATCTAGGTTCAATCTATCAAATGCTAATGATCAAATAGAGGTTTGAATCATTGAAGCATTTTATTTGGAGCATTAGATTAGATCATTAAGGCTAATTTGTTCAGATCTTAAGAGTGTGAAGTGATATCAAGCAAAAAAAGTGCTAGAATAAACTTTTTGAGAGCGTGTTTTGCTAGGAATTTTGAGCGGATCTATTACACCATCATTCAAGCTTGGGCTAGTATGATAGGGACAAGACTAGAAGCTTCTTAGTGAACTAAAAGTCTATCTTAGATCATTCATATTCATAGATCATTGTGCATTTCAAAGAGCAAAATATTCATAATCTCTTCCATGGGTGGGTTTTTGTTAGAATCTTGTGAGAGACTAACATCACAAATTATTCCATATGGAAAGTGAGGATGGAATCTCTATTGGTGATCCATGACCTCTATGATATAGTTCTTGGAGTTGGGGAAGAACCTCAAGGAGGTCAAGAACAAGTAAAATACAGGAATATGGCTAGATTGGCCTTGCATTGCTTAAAAATGAATGTAAGCAATGACCTCTTGAAAGAGGTAGCCTCTTTTGTCTCTTCCAAAGAGGCTAGGGATTCATTAAAAGCCATTTATGAATCAAACAACACTTCAAGAGTGCTTATGCTAAGAAATTTGGTTTTGCAAAGCATGAGAGGATAGTTAGAATTAAAGTAGAATCACTGTGCTATTGTACTGTGGGTCCTATCAGTTGATAAGGATCAGTTGGCCTCGCCACGAGGCAAGTCGATGGGACACGCATCCCACCAACGACAACCTAGGTCATGCATGGGTTGCCTGAATGAACAACTATATGTACAATGTAATTTCATTTTGAGAAATACAGTTGCTATGTGAGCTTGTTGTGGAGAGTGTTTTCTGTCTGTGTTACTGTGTAGCATGATCTGTGTTCTTGTTCAAAGCAAATTCTAAGTTGGTATCAGAGCCATATAGGGCGTGTACACAGTACATCATCGTCGTTGATGAGAGCTTTGGGAGAACTGTCTTTTGAGAGTTCGGGGTTTACGGTGGGTTGAAGACGGAAGGAGAAGCACTGGTGTAGAGAGTTTGGCACACAGAAGCTTGGTGAGCTTGAGACTGTGTGAGGATTCAGAGACAAGGGTTGTCGGCTGAATTAGAACCTCAGCAAATAGAATTTTGAAATTTTGAAGTAGGCTATTTGGTGTTTGCAGTCAGTGTGCATTCAATCGGACACCGTTTGACAAACGGATTGAAGCATAAAAGTTCTAGCAGTAGGGCGACCTCAGAGCAAGAGGATAGGCCTGTCAGATTACTGTGAATTGGAAGCCAAGAATAGATTTGTGTGAAAAATTCTGGTCTGGGGTTTGGGAGCACAAAATCAGAGATTTCTCTCTATTCTGAACCATTTTGCAAGTGCGAATCAGGTCTGAAGTGGCCGTGGACAGCTGCGCTTCAGTTGTGAAGTAATCAGAATACCTTGAGGGCAGCCATAGCTGGTAAGCTAGAGGAGAGGGAAGCCGTGAGAGAGTAGGCAGCTTGCGCGTGCCCAACGCGGCAGACAATGTAGTGTATTTGAGGGAATCCACGGCTGGAAGAGTCCATTTTAGAGCCCCAGATCGCTAACAGCCGTCTAGTTGATGATGAGTTGATTCAATGGTGAGGATTGAGCGTGGGAAGACAAATGTAAGCCGCAGGATTAAAAGCCACCATTGGATTCAATTGAAGAGGGCCTTGAAGAATTGAAATGCATTATGCCTTCAACTTCATTAAGAAATTTCATATTGAAATTGGAGTTTGGTCCCTTCACAAGTGAAGTGTGAAGTTTCTTCAAGGTGAAAAAACAGTTCAAAAACAAGGAAAATCCCTATTTTTGCATGTTTCTGAAGTCAAAGCTGAATAGTGTCCAAATGGAACAAGGAGAGCACATTCAGACGTATGTGACCAGAATCAAAACAATGAGGGATGAACTGCATTCTATTGGTGAGCATACATGATGTGGAGCTGGTGCACAATGCATTGTGAGGCATTGCAGAACCCTATCAGATGTTTGTGAGCGAAATAGTATCAAGGGAAAGATTGCCAACCTTTGACGAGCTCACAGGAATCTTGATGCAGGAGAAGCAACAACGAGAAATGGTGAAAGCTAGACGTCAAAATACTGACGATCAAGCACTTGCGACACGCCAAAAACAAGGCAAGGACAAGGGCAAGGGCAAGAAGAAGTCTAAGCAGCAATTTGCCAAGTCTCAGGAGGATGAGGGATCTTCCGGTAATACCAAGAAGAAAGACAAGTGCTTCCATTGTGGTAAAAAGGGCCATTGGAAGAGTGAATGTCGCAAATTCCTGGCGGAACAAGGCAAGGAAAAACCAAAGCAAGCAGGTAACCTTGTTGATGAGGGTGAGATTGAAGACTCAAATATCTTCATATCTACATTGTCTTCTAATCAAGATGATCAAGTGTGGTATATTGACTCGGGAGCCACAAGACACATGACAGGTAACAAGAATTGGTTCAGTAGCTTGAAAGTGTTGGATAATGGAACGTCCATTTCACAAGCAAATGGCGATGTGTGCAAGATCAAGGGGATATGCACCGTTTCAATCCAATTACCTGAGGCAAAGGGGAAGCCTCAATTTGATGAGAAAATTGGAGATGGTAACAAGATTGCCTACTATAGAAGACCACTTGAAATCGATGTGCGAATCATGTATATATGGGATGCAGCATCGAGAGAAGTTCAATAAAGGGGGTATTGCAAGGGCAAAGAACATCTTGGATTTAATTCACATAGATTTATGTAGGCCTATGAGGACCATGTCCTTAGGTAAAGCCTTCTATTTCATGACCTTTATTGATGATATGTCACGTAAGACGTGGATCTACTTCTTGAAGAATAAATCAGATGCATTTGACAATTTCAAGAGCTTCAAAGCATTGGTAAAAAATTAGATAGGTAGGAAGATCAAAGTCCTAAGATCAGATAGTGGAGATGAGTACAAGTCTAATGACTTCAATGATCTTTGTGTCAATGTGGGATTAAAAGACAATTTACAGAAGCTCATACTCCTGCTCTCAATGGTGTAGTTGAGCGCAAGAATCGTACGATTGTGGAAAGTGCCAGATCTATGCTAGTTGAGATGAAACTACCAAAAGATTTTTGGTCAGAAGCATGCAGTACGGCAGTCTATCTTCAAAATAGAAGTTCTACCATTGCCATATCAAAGATAACACCTGAGGAAGCATTCATGAAGAAGAAGCCAAAGGTGAACCACTTGCAAATCTTTGGATGTAAGGCCTTTGTACAAACTCCTAAGGAAGAGAGACATAAACTTGATGTGAAAGCTATCAAGTGTATATTCCTAGGATATGATGAACGTGTGAAGGGCTATAGATGTTTTGAACAAGTGGAAAACAAAATCCATGTAAGCCGTGATGTTATCTTTGATGAATCCAAGTGTATGAAGACGAGGATGCTGAGAAGATAGATACATCTAGTGGGAAAGATGATATAGTGAGGATAATTCCTGATGATGATCCACACGTCAAGAAGGTAGCAAAACAGATGTCATTGACTCCTACGTTATCGGCTATCAAAGGTATAGCATATTTCGTGGAAGTAACAATATTTTTATCGCCCTTCAATGTTATAAAGAAGAAGAAGGAAGATTGCGACCAGTTTAACGTTTCGACCCAGTACATTCCGACCCAAAAGGGTCGGAATGGGTTTCTAAGGGACATATATATAACAAATCACTTAAGACTTTATAAACTAAATAATGTCCACAACTTATATGCGACATCAAACCACATATTTACATTTGTCATTTTTTATAAATCACAAAATTCTTTTAAACGCACGATAATTTTGTACCAACCATATCAAATCATCTACTTGTCTTATATCAAATCAAAATATAATAATACTCATTTGTCCTTTTTAAAAAATCATCAAAATCTTCAAAGAAAATATGGTCCTCTTGTACCCAAAATATGTCAGATCACTCACACGCTTTGTCCTTCAAAATTCATGAAAAAAAAAGTCTTGTCACTCCCTATATTTCTCCTTCAAAACAAATTTATAAAATATGAGTCAAATCACTTTTTTAGTGCCATAATTTGTCTTTTTGACAAACCACTCGCTTTATGACACCTATTAGGCTGTGCTCACAAATTTTTAGGCAAAAAAAAACCGCATGGCACTGCCACGCGTGGCAAAAAGTTCCGTGGCAGAGCCACATGACACTTGAAATGAAAAAAGTGTATAAAAATGTCCTCTTTTGAGATTTCTCCATGCTTTATTGTGGATATTTCTTGAGGCTCACTCTCATTCTCAATCTCTCACACTCTCAATCTCTCATTTCTTTCCACTCCTCTCTCTCTATCTCAATCTCTCACACTCTCAATCTCTCATTTCTTTTCACTCTTATATATCTGTCTTTCTCTCCACTATTCTCTCTCTCTCTCTCTCTCTCTCTCTCTCTCTCTCTCTCTCTCTCTCTCTCTCTCTCTCTCTCTCTCTCTCTCTCTCTCTCTCTCTCTCTCTCTCTCACACACACACACACACACACACACACACACACATCTTCACTCTTCAATCACACACACACATCTTTCACTCTTCAATCTCCAATCTCTCTTTCTCTCTCACACACTCTTTCATATCTCCTTTTCATTTTTGACACACTTTGTTTCTTTTTTTCTCTCTCACACTCTCTCACACACCTCTCTCACACACACACTCTTTTTCATTTTTCACATTTCATATCTTTCCAAGTTCTTTTCACAGCTTTTTATTTTTCTCTCAATAGTCATGTCTACTAGCGGTAGCGGAGCATCAAGGAGGAGGCCAAGATCCTCTTCCGATGGAAGAGGACAAGCCTCGGGATCGGATTTCAATCAAGTGTGAGATTTTTATACTATGCTATCTCTCGAGGAAAGGCAAGGAGAATCCGATCTACAAGATCGTGGATTCGTTTCGATGGAGATGTTGTCGGAAGAATTTACGAATGTTTTCTATGACCTTGACGAGGATGGTTCCATCATCATGGACACTAGGAGTAAGGTTGTCATCAATATATTGCACAACCTTACCCTTAAATACTTTGGTCACGATTTGTTTAACCCTTGGGAGCAACAAAACCAAGGGGACAAAGACAAGATACTTGATATATTGTAATGTGAGTTTCCACAACCAAATCGATTTAATGACAAATGGGCGAAGACGAGTATGTGTACGCAAATTCGTCATAAGCGCCAATCATTAAGACGATAATGTAGTAAAGGCAAGAAGAGGCCGAGATGAGCATCTAAAAAAGATTGGGGGAAAGTTATTTATGAATCCAAGCATCCTAATCCCGAGCGCTATAAGCAACAAAGAGGGGCAATAAAATCAAGGCTTAATCTTTTAGGCCAATCTCACCTTGGATCGGGAGGCAAGGCCAATATGCACGCCCAATTTGTAAGCAATTCTCTTTTAGCTAATTGCATTTGATATGTTTTTTGTTTATCAATAATTTTTTGCTTTTTTCTAATCATTTGATTTGTGTTGATGTAGATTATGGGCGCAAATATACAAATGCCAAGTACAATATTGGATATCGCCTAGAATTTCAACACTTCCTCTTACTAGCTATTTCACAATGTGACACCTAACCCGACATAGCAAATATTTAACTTTTTAGCTCTGTATTTACTAAGTGGCTTAATAAAGATGCATGCAATCTGAACCAACAAATTTGTATATATCCTTCCAAGTCGTTAGTACGATATAAACCTAGCCACATTTGACTTTGAAATTCATTAGGAAGTAGTTCACAAAAACTAAATCCTAAGACCTTAAACAACCTATTTAGTTCCGAGTATGTTGTAAATTCTCAAACTTTGAGATTGCATGTTGCATGATTTACAAGTGCCACTAAACTTTAATTTATTAGATCAACAACACAAATTTACAAAGTTTCAAGTCTGATCTTTGTACGACACTTTACACCTACTCTTCTTAGTGTATGATTCGATTATGTATTTGGCCCACAATATTTTGCATGTTCTTATCAGTATAGTGTTCACACACAAATTTTTAGAGATTACATTAAAAAACGATATTCGAGAATATTTATCAATTTATCTATGAACAATTAACGCCCTATTACCAAGGTGCAAAATTTGACAAATTTTATTCACAAAATAATATTCAATAATATACACCAGTGAAGAATTAATGCCGCATGACCAAGGTGCAAAACTCTAGGAAAATTATTCATAAAATGATATTCAAAGAATATTTATTTATTTATGAACAATTATATGGCTGATTACACAAAGCAAGTGCTGTTCTCATTATGCTCTCAAAAACCCTAAGAGTTAGGGCTGCTGCATCACTTTAAGTGAATCGAATCTCAAAAACCATAAAAAATTAGGGTTATAAAAATGAACTAAAACTGGCGGGGAAAAAAAATATAAGCAAAGAGAGAGAGAGAGAGAGAGAGAGGGAGGGAGGAGGAGGAGGAAGAAGAGGGAGAGAATGCTGATCGACACATAGCTGCGCTATATGGTGGAGCTGCTTTAGATCTTTCTATAAGCCAGGTTTTTCTTGCTCTCTTTGATTTCACTGCTTCATTTTACTTTCGCCCCTTTTTTCCGATCCAGTGACTGTTTTTTTACCCTTCTGCCCTCAGAAGCTCACTCAGCTATTATGCTTCTGCATGTGAATATCAGAGAGCGCGCATGAGGTTTGGATCCATATTTATCCAGTTACTTATTCAGCTTTAGCTCCTACTTGCTTTGGAGAGGGCAATGGGTGTAGGGATGGGTAGTAGCAATCCTACACGGCTTAATGAGATTTAGATTGTAGATACTGACATGGCGGATGGATTTGGGTTTAAGATGGTGTTTCCGTCGTTTTTTAATCTCCAAGAAACTGAAAAGCACTGTTTTCGGAGCTTTTGATCAGCTACATCAAGTTAGTACTCAATGTAATGAATGACCTTTCAGGCTGGCCCTGTTGTTTTTGTATCTATTGATGCTTTTTGAAATTGCTAAGCGATCACTATGTAGGAATTTTCCTAATTGGTCCACATTGCAAGAGAGGATGAGCTCATTGTTGACATAACCGCATCTTCCTGTTATTTTGGCATTATCTGTATTTTATATGGTGGGAACTTTCTTCTTTCCATGTTAAAGTCCTTATGGACCTACTTAGATTCTGATATCAAATTAGCAAAGGATAGGATATGTGCATACTGACAGATAAGTGACCTTGCAGATGAGAAGATGATGGTTTTTCATTGAAAGCATTGAACTAGATCCAGTATAATGGAATTTTACTGAAGCGAGAGATGGGATATGCCTTCTTTGACTTCTGTATGGAATCTTTAGGGAAACAAGAAATTTACGAATGTCTCCCTTTAAAGTTGAGATCCAATTCGGGGCGTTGGTGCTGGCATGTTCGCAGCAGTGATTGTGGCAGTGCTAGTTTTGTAATGTTGCTAGTCTCAGTATCTGGCTTATTATTGTTTTCAAGAAGCAGCAAAAGCTCATGAGTAATGAGAACTTTATTCCCATGCCAATGGCCATATACTACTTTTGATACCCAAAACAACGTTTGTTAGATAAATTGGACTTTTAGACTACATGGCAACCAACACTACCTCATTGATTTGTATGTTTGAAGAATAAGTTGACAACAATGCTTCATCATCTCGTCAACCTCAAATCTGATTTAACTACATAGCTCGAACATCCTTTAAGGTTTGTACTCACAAACCTGCAGTTCTTGATATAGATCTTCGTCCAAGTCAACTTCAGTTCTTTGTGCTAACTATGTGTATCTTTGATAGTGCATTTTGCCCACTAGCTATGCTGTATAGCTAGGTATTGAGCAAGTCGAAGTGATGAAATTTAAAATCTCCTGAATTTTCTCCAAGGAAGTAGGACTTCAGTTGGCTTTTTTGTTTAGTGCTAATCGTTCCCAATTCTGACCTTCACAAGCATGCACCAAAAGACTTGATTAAGAGACCCTCTCAAAGTGCTAGAGGAAGTTTAGGAATCAAGACCAAGTCTCCGACCTGTGGTGCCAATCAAGTAGTCATAAGCCTTGGGCAAGCTGTGGGAGCTTGAGGCTTAGATAGCTCTTGGGACCCATGTTCAAGGGGTTGAGCTGATTTTGCCAAGCCTATTTATTGTAGAGAATTTGGGTTTTACATGTTTACATTCAAATATTTTCTCGCATGGATCCATTTACACGTCACAATTCTTCTATGCTTTGGTAAATTTGGAGCTTTGTATTCTATACACAGTTCATATGGTTAGCTTGGGCACTTTGTATACTAGCTAGTTGTTTTTGATACTACTTGGCCTTAATGTTCTCTTCAAATAGTTTAAGATTGCTTTGCTTCTCCAAATATACTTTTCAGTCTTGTTATTTGGCACTCCTTGTCTATATGATTTGCTTGGAGTTTTCTATGAGCACTATGCCATCTACTACCATATTGTTCTCTTCAAATAGCTTGAGATTGCTTTGCATCTCCAAATATGCATTTTTCATGTTGTTACTTGGCACTCCTTTGTCTATGATTGGCTTAGAGTTTTTTGGAATATGCCATCTACTAACACATTTAAGTAGAAATCATGGTGTAGTTTATCATGGGACCTTATTTTATGTGGCAAAGGCCTTGCATCATGCATTGTTCATATTGTTCACATGTATGGATTTCTTTGGCGTTCTTGATTATTTGTTTGGCATGGTATTCCACACAAAGCGTAACGTCTATTAAGAAGATCCGGTTTTGCCCAAATGGATACCAGTCATTGTACTTACTCCACATTGCTTTACCAGCACCCTTTTATGATGCTATTAGTGATGAACCAATTTTACTTTCTACAACATCCATAGGCAACTTAAGCATTTCACCCATATTTTGCATGTGATTTGAAACTGGTCCCTTTTCCTTATTTATGATAACCTTCTTCACTCTTGACGTACTCCCTTCTTTTGCAAAGTTGTCTATTTTGCTCACTTTTTATGGGATTTTCTAATTTTGTCTTTGAACCCTTGCACAAATCGGAAGGCCCAAAGTCTATTAGGATTGTAGCAGGTGTTTGGGCATTGAACATTGCTGAGAATAGGAGTTGGAAATAGGCGATTCACTAGCTAGAAATGGGCTGGAGTGGGTGCTGGAAATTGCTAGAAATAGGCAATAAACTGGCTGAAAAATGGGCGCCAATTTTCTAGCTACTTGTCTAATAAATATGGGTAGGATGTTTAGTTGAAATGTGTAATTTTGTAGAAATGGTCTTATGTTGTGGCTACAAGATTTTCATTATATCGTCACTAAGGACTATATCATTTTGAGGAGGGAAAGCTATAGGCATATTACTATTAGTTCCCTTGGCTGGATGCTATTATTTATTGCTATTGGGCAATTAGACCCAATTTTTGATCTAGTGTCCTTCATTTATTTGTATCATTCGTTCTAATCTAAGTTGCACTTTGTTTTGTAAAGCATCGTTTTGGAATAGTTCCAAAAATTAGGATCATTCTGGATCAGAATGTAGTGTATTTTTTTTAGAACTTTTTCTACTCCACTTCCTTCGTTTTGTCCACATCAGGTTTATTCCATTGTTGATCATCGTCTTTATCATTATGGTTCCCTTTGTATTCCTAGTACCATTGATGTTTGTTCTAAGTTTTTGTCTAATGCCCATTCTTCTCATGTTGGTGGCCATTTTGGTTTTCAAAAGAAACATCTCTACTGGCCATCCATGAAGTTTGAGCTTGCACATTTCATCCGTCTGTGTACTTTATAGCCCGTAATAAGTATTCTCGTGCCAAGCCCCTCCAGAGCTAGCCCATTCCTCATTGCCAGTGGCCAAGTGTTTCTATGGATTTCATCATTGGCCTTCCTCATACCCAGCGTGGTCATGACTCATGTATGGTGGTGGTTGATCGATTCTTGAAATAATCACATTTCATCTCGGTTTGCAGCACTATAGAGATCTTTTGGCTCCATGGCTTTCCACATTCTATACCATTTGATCGGAATAGTAAGTTTACTTCTATGTTTTGGACAGAGCTTATGCATATTCTAGATGTTCAGCTCTTTATGGGTACTGCCTATCATTCCACAACTGATGGACAGTACGAGGTCCTTAACCGGGTCCTTGAGGATTATCTTCCCCACTTTGTTACACCTTTAGGGAAGGATTGGGATTATCATTCATGCTTAGCATCGTGTAGCTATACAATAGCTGTGTCAGTACCAACACTGGTGTTTCCCCATTTTTACTAGCTCATGGTTGTACTCCTTTACTTGGAGTTCCTCTTCTGCCTGTTGATGCACCTATTACCCTTGCTTTACTTTTATCGGGTGCCCATGAGCTTATTACTCCAGCTAGTACACATTTATAGCATGTTCAACAACGTTACTGGACCTCTGTAGACCGCCATGCCGCCATGTTCAGTTTCAGCTTGGTGATATGCTTTATCTTTGACTTTGCTTTGCACGACATCATTTTGTTTAGGGCCACGGTTCTACTGAGGAGCTTGCACTTCGCTACTATGGGCCTTACTGTATATTGGAGTGTCTTAGTCTAGTGGCTTATTGTTTACAGCTCTACATGTGCATGTGCTGCTGCTATTGAGGATGATGCCTCTTGTGATGCTGCCTGTCTTGATGATCCATAGCTATTTCCTTTATTACCAGCCGCTATACTTGAGGTTCGTCTTAAAAAAAAAAAAAATACAGGCACCTGCCCACGCTGTCCCCCATCCCAAAAGCAAAATAAAAGCAATTTATGGCCCTTGTTTTTCCCCCGGAATATTATCAGAGGGTGTCTGGCACCCACCTGCCCCCTCCTGTTAAAAAATAGAAAAACAGACCAAAAAAATTTGCAAAAAAATTTGCAACAGACCTAACCACTGCCCATGCCTCCCATAACTGAGATATTACCAAACAACGAGTAATGAGCAGTTCATAAATTATTATGAACCTTCATTGGGAACTAAGCTCCAAAAAAGCGGCAAAGAAAGATCTGAAAGTGGTTTTGAGTGAAGATAATGGTTTGTATGGCAAACATATTACTGATTTGGGGTTTAGGGTGCATCAATGACTGTCTCAAAGAAGTGAATGCTCACCAGAGGATTTGGGAGAGGTGAACGCTCACCAGAGGATTTGGGAGAGGTGAACGCTCACCAGAAGGATTTGGGAGAGGTGAACGCTCACCAGAAGAGTGACAAGCTCTCAAGACCAGAAGTCTCTGGGGGAAATCAATGCTCACTAGAGGATTTGGGAGAGGTGAACGCTCACGTCGATCCCTTGGGTTCGTATCGGGATCAGGATCCTGTGGACTATGTTCCTGGACCAATAATGCGTTCTACACAGTACCATGGCCTATGTGATGAGATAGATTTAGGGTGAATGGACACCAGAAGAGTGAATGGTCAACAGAACTCACTACAGGGAACCACAGGACCGACCATCCTGCAAGAAGTATTGCTATCTCTGTCAGCACAGGCCTGCATAGTACTGTCTTATATGATGTGATCGGTATCCCCCCGAATGAACTTCAACAGCCTACTAATCACTTATGCAAAACTGTTTCATTCACTACAGGGAACCACGAGACCTACACAGTACTATGTCTTATATGACGTGATCGGTTTCCCCCCGGATGAACTTCAATAGCTTACTTATCACTTATGCAAAACTGTTTCATTCACTACAGGGAACCACGAGACCTACACAGTACTATGTCTTATATGATGTGATCGGTTTCTCCCCGGATAAACTTCCACAGCTTACTAATAACTTATGCAAAACTGTTTCATTCACTACAGGCCATCCGTCCGTTCCTCGTCCTGTCTGCTCCCACAGGTTCCTGGCGAGGTTGTCCGTTGGCCTAAACCGACACCCGAAACGGATCCTGTTTGGAGAAACTGGGCCGTCGGACAGAGAGCTACAAAACTAGTCCATTTTGACCGAACGACACCCGAATCGAGCCAGGCTCAGTCCCTTAAGATCGTATCGGGATCACGAATCGGTGGACTGTATTCTTGGACCATTTTGTCGATTCCAAATGTTTTCAGGTCCCGATCGGACAAAGTGTCCCTGAAGCCCTGTTTGATGTCGAACTTCGGAAGGGCGTACTGGGCTTGCCGTTCGTCCGGTCCTCGTCCCGTCTGCTCCCACGGGTTCCAATAGAGGTTGTCCGCTGGCCGAAACCGACGACACATGAAACGGATCCCGTTTGGAGAAACGGGGACGTCGAACGGAGAGCTGCAAAACTAGTCCATTTCGCTTGTCCTAATTGCGTTTCTGTCCCGTCGAAGGGCCATTTTGACCGAACGACACCCGAATCGAGCCAGGCTTGGTCCTTTGAGTTCATATTGGGATCACGAATCCGTGGACTGTATTCCTGGGCCATTTTGTCGATTCCAAATGTTTTCTGGTCGCGTCCCTCGCGACGTGTCCTTGAAGCCCTGTTTAATGTCGAACTTCGGACAGACGTTGCGGGCCGACCGTCAGTCGTTTCCTCGTCTTGTTTGTTCCCACAGGTTCCTATCAAGGTGGTCCACTGGCCGAAACAGACGGCACCTGAAACGGATCCCGTTTGAAGAAATGGGGCCGTCGGACGGACAACTGCAAAACTAGTCCATTTCGATTGACCTAATTGTGTTTGTCTCGTCAAACGGCCATTTTGACCGGACGATACCCGAATTGAGCCAGGCTCGGTCCCTTGGGTTCATATCCGCTTCACGAACCTGTGGACTGTATTCCTGGACCATTAATACATTCTACGCAGGTTTAAGTGTATGCTACACAAGTGCTGCTTTGATGTTGAATCTGCACATACCTGTGGTGCAATGCCTACCACACATTGAGGACGTGGGGTTGATGATCTTTATGGATGTGGTTATGATGATTATGGTTGTGGCTTGTTTTGATGGTTATGGCTGTGGGGTTGTGGGTTTATGATGATTTGTTAGGGTTTATGGTGTTATGTTGATCGTGACATTTGTTAGGGTGTCGGGTTTAGCGTGTTATGTTAAATGGTTGAACATGATGCATATGTTACGAATGAGATGCAGATGTGCTGGTCTCTCTCTCTCTCTCTCTCTCTCTCTCTCTCATCTTGCACGGAGCAAACCATTTCTAACTAACCATTCAAATTTCACAGAAAAAAACCATTTGTAAGCAACCACGATAAATTAGCCATGACACAAATAGATTGTAAAAAAATATATACATCTCATCTGATGCCACTGTACATGATACTAAAATGTGTATCAGTATCTACAAGTCTGTGCTAAAAAAATCATCCCTCTGCGTGCCATATGCATCTGCAGGGGTGTCAAATACAAAGTCTGGCTGGGAGTCTGGAGGCATCTGGGACTCCTCTAAGTCTGGGCTAATGCCTGCCAAGAGATGACTAGAAAAATCATCAGTGTGTCCCCTCTTGGCTGGCCTGCCTCTGGGTCTACCGGAAGGAACCCTCTGTGGTACACTCCTGTTTGGGGGTCTCCCTCTGCCACGGGGGTGTCTCTGGGAAGAACTGCCTGCCTGTGATGCTTTGAGTCTTCTCTGCGCTATTTGTTTCTGGGCAACAACCTCTGTCTCCCTCGCAAACTTTGACTAGCCATCATCTGAAAGGGGGCGTGATGCAGGAGTACTGGGTGGGGCACGTGGACCATCCCCTGCAAGGTTGACCGTCTTGTCTGAATCATATGTGGGCTCATCATCATAGGAGGGCAATGGAACGCCATCAGGGAGGGGGGTGGTCTCATCGGCATCGGCATCATCCTCGGGATCACCCCGCAGAGCGGCATCGTCTGGATCAACCTCTGGCTCTAGCTCATGATCGGCCATTGAACCAAGCACTCATCAGAATTGACTTGCACAAGTCAATCATTCGTGAGAATAGCCGAAGCAACCGTGAGGGCATTAAACTGAATGTCTTAAACCAATACGAAAGCAAAATGACAGAGCAACGAAATATACCTGCAGCAGTAGGGCGCGTGCGCCTCCTGCCCTCATGCTCTCCGTGATGCGTCGAACCACTCTGGTGTTGGTGTTGCAGTACACTAGGTCATTGCATCGCTCCGTCGTCAGACGGTTCTGCCTGTTCGTGTGAACAAGGCTGAACGCTGACCAGTTCCGCTCGCACACGCAAGCAGAACAGTCCTGCATTAATTGGCAACAACTCGAGTGAGTACCGACCTTGTAGAGAAAATGCAAAAACTGGTTGGATGAATGAGATTAGACAACATACCTGTGAAAGGACTCGGAGCGCTAGTGTCCTCAGGTCTGGCTGCCCAGTGCCGTAGCTCTCCCACCATGATACATGCAAGAGCCTGTTCTCTCGAACACGTGCAAGGTCCTCGCCGAACAGCCCCAGAGAGTGCATGCAGTTGAGCAACGATATGCTTGAGTACACTTGAGCCCGTGCAGGGAAATTGAACGAACGACAGCGTACGATAGATCAAGAGTTTACCTGTAACTGAGCCTCTGCACCTCGAGCCTGCTGCGGATACCAGTGTCGTTGCTGAGGAGGCGGATGTATGTGAACCAGTCCGCACGCAGCTCTGCATCGTCGTACTACCTCTCGCAACAACGGATGTAGTATGTGGGCCACACTGTGAATGGGCGGGTGAAACTTATCCCAGCGTCGCTGCCACAAGCGCCTGATAGGCTCCAACCTGTGGACCAAACCACATGGAGGCAACAGTTACATACCATCGTGTTGCGGCAGCAAGACGAAACAGATTGCGAAATGGAAGTAAGGATGGTGAGACGAAAAAAAGTTATACATGGCAGGGTCCAGCTCAAAACGCTGGAGAGACTCGCCTATGCGGTCCATGAACTTGTAAATGAGGCCCATCGTGCACCCCTCGCGATCAACGAGCCTCAGAACAGAGTAGATGGGGCGCATGACGTCCATCAGCTGCTGCATATCCACCCAGAAAGGCTCCATGAATAAGATGTCATGGAAGGCCAAGCCCTCTAGGGTCGTGGACAGGTCCATGGCGGTGAACTCTGCAGAAGTGGCCATGTGCCGCAATTCATCCTTGAGCTTGTGTAGCCGCTCAAGCATGATGAACTGGTAGGCGAAGCGGGTGCGAGCGGGCTTCTTCAAGTCGAGCCTGCATTGACAAACGGAATGAGAGGCACACATGAAACGAGCAAAAAATAAAGAAGCATCTTGAACGAGCCAAAAAATAAGTAGCAGCTTACCTGCTGAATGTGTGGAAAAGGGCTGTCATGCGGCGCCTGTGTGTGACGAAGTCCACAACCGCAAGTGCCCTCGTGAGAATCTCACTGACCCAAGGCAGGTGCCCGATGGAATGCAGGAGGAGGTCCAGTGAGTGTGCGACACATGGAGTCCAGACAATGGAGGGGTAGTCTGCCATAAGAAGCTCCCCCATATCGCGGCAGTTGGACGCATTGTCCGTCACATCCTTTCGCGATACGTTCACACGATCAGTTCACAGCTTGGAAACACATTGCAATCAATCGAAAACTACACAAAACTATTGTATCAACATTAAGCAATAAATGACCAAGCAACTAATGAAAGAAGATTATACCTGGACAACGCGCTGTGGCCCGACCTCCTCTATCGCTGCGCGAATGATACCGTAAATGTACTCGGACGAATGCACTCTCCCTGCCTCGGAGGCGTCGATCCTGTGCAAGAACATGGAACTGTAACAACTAGAAACAATCACGTTGATGAGTGGATGTCTGCGACGATCAGTCCACCCATCAGCCATGATGGAACAACCGTATGTATCCCAAGCCTCATGCAGTGCGGCCAGTCTCTCTCTGACTGATGCAACCCGGTCCTGGAGCAAAGGGCCGCGTAGTGCGTCGGCTGTGGGTGATGTGTAACCGGGCCCGCAGACTGCAACTTTCGAGATAGCCTCTCGAAAGATGCGGGATGATGCCATGATAAAGGGGAGGTTCAGGTCATAGAACATCTGTGCTATGGTCCTGGTGGCCTCTCTGTGCTGCCCCTCTCTGAAAGATCCCGGCATGGACATCTGTCTGGTGCCTCGGGATGTGGATGGCTGGGAGGATGCGGATCTGGAGGTGGTGGCAAAGGTGCAGGTGCAGAAGCGGAGGATGTGGACGGGCCGTGCAGATTTGACGGTGATGGCAGAGGCGTAGGTGCAGCAGTGGAGGCTGTGGATCCATGGGGAGTACTGGCGGAGGGGGTACGGGTGGCTGTGGCGGAGGCGGAGGCGGTGGCGGGTGCGGATGCAGCGGCAGTGGCAGGTGCAGATGCGACGGTGGGGGAGTTGGCGCTGGGTGTACCAGTGGCAGGGGCGGTGGCAGTGGGTGCAAAAAACGCGTCCGGACGTTGGACACGTCCAGCCCAAAAAAAAAAAGAAAAAGAAAAAAAAAAGGACGTGTCCGACCCCGCGTCCGGGCGTCGGACGCGGGCATTCCGGCCCGGACCCTCATGTCTGATATATATATATATATATTTGTGTGTGTGTGTGTATGTATGTATACGTACGTACATAGTTGTGCAGCGAATTGCGATTCGCTTGGTTTTGCGAATTGTGACCGTAATTTTTGTTTGCGATTTTAATGATGGAAAAAAAAAGAACAGCGATTCACAGCGAATTGCTGTTTTTTTGGACCATGATTCTAGAATCGTGATTCTAGCACTACATTAGATCAACTAGTAATTGAGTTAATAAAAATGACCGTCAAATGAAGTTGTGATCAATCGAATATCTATCAGATCAACTATATGGAACTGCTTCTTGCCAATAAATAGCCAGAATGGATCATATGGCATCACATGGAAGCAAAGCTTATTCACAAAATGTTATGCAAGCTTATGATGATAATCTAACCCTAACATCCATTATGGCATGGTACATGTTTCTTTGTTGTAGAGATGCTACGATTCTCTCCTTATTATTATGCTTAGATGCATTCCTCTTCTCCTGCACTACAGTAAGCTCTTTTCCTTTGTGTACAGTCCTTGACATGATTAGAAAGGCTTGTTTCCAACAACTGGCTTGGGTCCTCTATGTATCTTCAGAGCTCTCTATTGTCATTATTGTCTGAGAGTCATGGTTCTTAGGATTATCATGGGATGTATGCAGACGTTTTTAGTCATTTTTTTGTTGCAACTTGCTCTTGTATGGCATTCTTGGTCTATATGACTAGATTAGGATGTATCTCTTGATGTTGGATTCAATATTGTTGGTGTTGGAATTTCAATTCCACTCTTAATTCTTCATCAGATTATCAAATCCCTAAACATGCGAATATGCTTAATGAGGATCGCGACTGCTCCATGGCCTGCTACAGTGGGTTAATGACACTTTTAGAGCCTAGCTGCGATTATGGGATGCAACAAAGACATCCATTGATTGTACATGTCAACTATAGGTTTAAGCAGCTCAATAGTTCTTGTAATTGTAATTCTTAATAATCTGTGTAATAAAAATAAACAGAAGAATGACAAGAGAGGCAATGGACAAATTCACAGGTGCACTCTCTTGAATTATGATATTTGGATCATCTTCAGTCCTAGACTGCAATTCTTATAGTTCATCATGAATTGTTAGTGCTGATATTGCTGTATACATATCATTTGAGAACAATCCTATGTGTGCCTTGCTCTGTTTTGAATCAAGTTTGCTGTCTGTTCAACAACGTTGCAGCCATATCTCCATGGCAGTTCTATGCAGAATTGTTCTCTTATATCAGATGACCATACTTTAAGCTTGCTTCATCGCTGTTGGTATCATATTCTTCCAAAGCCATTCTATATGTCTCCACGACTATTTATGATACTGTATTCTGGTGTTTTGGAACTCTTGACAGTTACATTTTCCCGAGGCTATGGCTGCCGTGTGCTATACATCTGTCCTGGGAGTGTACCTTTCACATCATTTGTGACATTCTTGGTTTTGAGTATTGCATAGTAGCTACTCATGTTTTCACATCATCTACTCTCACTATTTTGTATTTTGTGAGTGGCTTGCTGCAGTTGTTATTAAGTATTCAAGCCAGTTCTGCTAGCTTAGGATGTGATTCTTCCTATTGTTAGTTAGCACTCTGGCCTATAAGAGTGGCTTAGAAATTTTGAGAATTATGTACTCTACCAATTTGTTCTGGTGGCATCATGGTCTATCAAGTTGGCATTGGACCTCATTATATGCATCAGATTTCTTTCTATAGTTTAATGTTCTCCTCTTAATTAATGACTTCTCAAATTGAAATTTTGAATTTGGATATTTTCCACTTCACAAAGAAAGATTTTTTTGGATGCCTTGGTTCTCTTGTCCATGTTGATGCCTTGATACTGCCATCCTCATCCATCCATCTGGCATGATGCTTCACAAACAGCTGATTTGCTGTCTATCATTTTGTGAGAGCTGCTTCACTATATATGTTGTGGCAGCTCCTACAATATATAATATAGACGCACACATATATACATATACACACATATAGTCAGTGGAATATATTCTCATCTTTGACATCTTCACGATACACACACATATAGTCAATGGAATATGTTCCCATCTTTGACATCTTCACCATATACATTAGAGCAGGAGGTAGAGTTGCATCACACGTAGTTATTGCTGAAATAAAGTAAGTGGGAAACTTTGAGTGAGCTAATTCTGTGCGAAGCGCATAACTTGTTTACTGTGAAATCCCTTTGATTCGAAATTCTAATTAGAAGTCATAGTGCGTATGCGTTCAGTTAAAATGGAGCAACAAAACTACCCTGTTAAGTTTCAAAAGGAACAAGTTTTACCTCATAATAGAATACAAAGATGAACACGTTGAGATAGAATGAAGACTGTCAAAAGCTCACTTCATAAATAGCCACTCATTTCCCCCTCCCGGTTACAATAGAAGTATTTTAGGCCTTTGATACTATAACTTTATAAGAGAATTCAAGAAAGCTAACAAAAATGTACGCTTTTACATTTTCAGCAGTATGGCCCATGAAGGATCTATCTTATAATGAGATTATGAAGAGGAAAGATGTTGGCACCAGAATAAGAGGAAAAGCTAGGGTGATAAAGGTAACTTTGGAAACCAACAACTCCAACTCAAACATTTTTTAGCTCAGTAGGAACTACTTTAAGCTTTGTTTATTGACATTGAAAGAGAATTCCAGAAAGCTAACAACTTCTTTTTAGTATTCTGACTTGTGCTGTAATGAAGCTATCTTTTATGTAATCATGTGGCTCCTAGAGATCTGAGAGAGGCATTGTTTTGAGAAGTCCTGTCCTTTAGTAGTTTCAGGTGTTGCTTTTTCTTAATGAGTTTTGGGTGCAGAATCATCTTCATGGGGAGCACCATAGTCGGAAACCAGAAACATTTGTCACAGCTGAAGCAGTCTGGGTGCAGGACATCCAAGGGGCTCGTTAAACAGCCAAGTGCAGTTCTTGGTATGAAAGTAGTCTTTGTTAGTCACTAATTTGAAATCAATCAGAGTAAGAGAAAGACAGTAATCGAATGTCACAGACTAAGTTTGTGTGTTCCACTTTTGAATTTACCCCACAGAGGAAATGGGCATTGCTCTGTTTGTGCAGGCAACTTGTGTTCCAGGGCACTTGAGAATGGTACATGTTACAACGGAGAGTTTCAAAAGTTGTATTTACTGAAAGAAGATCTTGCAAATGTACATAAAGAGAACATGAATGATGTTAGAGAGGATGACAAGCTGTATATTGCAGCTGAAACTGGAACTGCTGCCACCTTGCAAGAAGAAGGGCTTGAAAATTTGGTATTTTTACTGATTGTGCAGAAATTTCTGGAAGGTAGAAATCTCAAAATCTTAAGGCCTCTTCCTGTCTTGATTGGATGCAAGGAGGTAGATTTATTGAAATTGAGCCAAAGTGTCACAGGTATGGGTGGGTATGAGAAAGTTACTGCAGCTGGGCTATGGATGCAAATCTCTGAACTTTTAGGGTTTGGATCTGCTTGTGGGCCAGGCATCAAATTGGTCTACGTGAAGTATTTGAAATCATTAGAAAGTGAAAAAGTATTAGGGCTACAAGCAAAGAAGGTTGTTACAATGTTCCGTCCCATTGTTAAAAATATAACTTCAAAGCTAGCTTTTGATGAGAGACATGGTTGTCCAGGAATTGAGGAACACTTGACTTCACTAGATGGAGAACCATTTGAAGTTGAACAGCAGAAAATTTTGAACCATTCTGAAAGGAAAAAAGTAGCTCGAATTCAAGATTTATATAAGCTAAAGAGGGTATCAATGCATAAAAAGGACCTGGGGGCACATTATACAGATGCAAGGAAGGGCATTAGCATTAGAAAACTTGAAAAAAGGAAACTGCAAGTTCTTTCAAAGTCTCCAGATTCAACCAAAAGATCCATAAGTAAGCTCACTACCCACAGCCATATAAGCCTCCCCTATCCAAGAAAGAAGAAAGCAAAGAAGAGCAACGAAGATAGAGTTGAGGTGTCTAAAAATGAAGCTCATACAGACATAAGTATGTCTGCAATTGAAGACAATTCGACAGCTGAACCAAAAAGTGATCCTCTTGTGGATGTGCTGAGTTGGGTGAAGAGAACAGCCTTGAGGCCAGGAAGTCCTAGGAAAGGGCAGGGTCCTCGAGGATCCAAAGAGAATCAGTCTTGGGTCGATGATTGCGCGTCATTGGCAAGCAGACTTCGAACCTGCATGTGGAGAAGAAGAGAATTGGAAACAGCCCAAGCGCATTCTTATTCATTTCAGGTACTTTCTTGCGACGAAAGTTTTTCGAGACTGCACATGTATTTTTGTTTTTATTTACTTTGTATTATCTATCAATAGCCATTATGTTCTTCTCATACTAACCATAGGCAGACATGGACACTGAAGAAGGTAGTTAAGTTTGGTGTAATTGGACACAGCTCGTGTCTATTTTTCTCGACAGTCTTGACAGTCCACAGGAGTTTAGTTAGTGAAAAACCTTTGGGAGCTCTTCTCCTACTAACTATAGGTAGACATGGACACCCAGGAAGGTGGCTCACTTTGGTGTTTTTGGACAGCTTGTGTCTATTTTTCTTGAAAGTCGACAGGAGTTCAGCTAGTAAAAAGCTTTTACAGAGGCTGTTCATTTTGAAAAGCAATTGCAGCTTAGCTATGATTCAAGCCCTTAGAAGTTGCCTTAATGCTCTGTACCACCTTCTCTTTCTGAAGGGTTTACCTTTTTCGCAGACATGTGACACATGATGCATGTATGTGGGATTAGAATGTGCTTAGCACAATGGAATTGTGAATTGTTCTATTCTTGTTCTTCTTTCGTAGATTTTTTGCTGTCAATAATACGGAGCTGGTCATAGGATGTAAATGTTGTACATGGGTCGATAACTGTTTCTGACAGACCTTCTTCGCAGACAAATCGTGACAGGTTGATGAAGGGAAGTAATGAGCATCGGTGGCCTTTTGACTCATCTTTCTTACAATCCAGATGTAACAGAACGATTCGCTCTTCTCGCCTTGCCGCTGATTGCTTCTATGGCAGCGATCGGACATCAGAAGTAAGATATGATCGCATACCTAGAAAAAGAATCCCAATTGGATCTGATTTTCAGGCAGAGGTTCCACCACACAGTTGTCAAAGCATGCCAGCCTCTATTATTCAGATTGAAAATATGCCCATGGTTGGAGATCGTCACTTTCAAGATGAAGAAAGTGAATGGTACGAATTTCTGGGGGTGCAAGTCTGGCCTCTTCCAGGGGACAAGAGCGTAATGAACGAGGAGAGGATTGGAAAAGGGAAGTCTGGCAACTGTTTTTGTTGCGATTCTGGGTCATTGGAATGTGTAAGATTACATATACAACAGGAGAGGGAGAAATTGAAGTTAGAATTAGGCAATGCTTTCTCCTTATGGGGCTTTGACAGTATGGGAGAGAGCATTTCTGAACAGTGGACTTTGAAGGAAGAAGAAACATTCAAGAGCCTTGTCAAGATGAATCCAGCATCAGAGGGGAATGACTTTTGGCAAGATCTTCCAGCTGCATTTCCCTCTAAAGACATAAAGGATTTCATAAGCTATTATTTCAATGTATTTGTTTTGAGAAGACGTGCCACCCAGAACAGGCTTAATCTCAAGGAAATTGACAGTGATGATGATGAAAGTGATAGTTTGGAACTCACATGAATGGTGCTTATCTCGATGCTCTTGTGCATCAGTGAGGTGTTTGGTTTTGATGTGTTTGATGCTGCTTTTTGCAAATACAACCACAAAAAAGTTATGGTACTCTGCAAAATTGAGTTTTTTTTTCGCATTCAGAAATACTCCCTTCTGTTCGTTTCAGTGCAATGCTGGCTGCAATTCTCATCAATCACGTACGTGCAACAGTGCACTATTGGCGAAACTGATCAATTTTTAGCACTACAAATTTTTCGTTATTTTCCAGCTCATATGTCAAAAATAAAGGTAATTCTTTATAGAAAAGCTCATAATTGCATCTGGATGCCTCCAACCCTGATAATGTTGTACTGAAAGAAAGATGAATTTAAAATTTGAAGAGTATTGGTATTTAGGATACTCTGGTGCTTGGTGCTTAAAAAAAGAAAGGCCTGTACAGATGTGCTTGTGCCTCCCCGGAAAAAATCTTTGATGTTTGAGTCGGGAGTCTATGCAAAAAAGTATGATTTGAGCAGAAAAATTAGAACTACAGGTTTGTAACAGTTATCCCTTCACATTAATATATAGGATATAAGACAGTTAAAGAGCTTCTTATTGTCAATTGAGGCCATGAATATTTGAGATGACCCCTTATATGCATTGCAGCTATGAAGTAATCTTCCCAAGTTTGCAATGGATGAGCTTATACCAGTGTATCAAGCTATGGTGTGCTTAGAAACCAGTTACTTTTGAACATTTGCTTGGGTTGACACCATAAAAAAGTAAGCCAAATGTCTCTTACTGCAATAGTACTTCTTAACAGAGGAAATATACTATTTTCTCAGCTTGGGGGGATTTGTTTCGATAGGAGTGGTTGCTTTGAAACCTTTAAGCTATTTGTAGACAGCATACCATCAAAACAGCTGGAGTATCATCATGTATTAATGTTCATCTAACAAGCTGACAGAAAATGGGCTGATATTTTGTTCTGGATAGGAATTTTGTATTCCATCTAGAATCATCAGTATATATGTTCAGTTAACCAATTTCAAACATGAGAGCACCAGGAAAACTCTGCACTAGCACACCAGACCCCTATCTTATCTTGCCTTACAAAGCTAGAATGCTATACAAGCATATATAAATTTAATTTTTTTTGCAAAGTTTTCCACTTCGGCAAGGGTTAAATCAATTTTGAACTCACAAAGGTTTGACATGACCCACAAAATTGATCTAGTAAGATGTTAATAATTATTCTTTTATGGTATATCCTTCACGATTCTGATTATTGCAAAAGATATTTTTTAATGAATGCTGTTATGTTGATTTGCTAGTAAGATTGTATAATGTAGGAATGCCTTATGAAAACTAGTTAACATAATGCTAATCTGGTTTGTTGTGTTTGCTATCATATTTTGATCCATTTCTTGATAATTGTGTTTGTGTGTGTGTGTGTGTGTGTGTGTGTCTTGAGAATGGACCAAAGACTTCTAATGTAGACACTATACAAAAGTGGAGGTTGTGGTAAGTAAAAAAATCCCTCATGGGTGCCATCTCCAGTTAGCGCAATCTAAGAATAAGAAAAAACGCCTCCTAGCATTAGTAAAAGCATGATGGAATGTTTGTGGCACATTGTGCAACAAAAAGGACCTTGCACAAAGTCCAATGGAGAGCAATTGATTACTATTTTATAGTATGTGAATATATAGTCTCTTTTTTGGCTAATGTTTAGAGTAGTACTAGTTATTTCGAAATGTCACAAAATTGTACGGTGGCTTTACTAAATTGAAATACTAAATTTTTTGAGATTCCTGGAATCATCGGCCAGTTTACCACTTCAACCCGTGGTTGCTCTGCAAGCTAGAGATTTTTTCGTTTGAGCGGCATATAAAAAGGATCAATTCTCTTCCATGTCGGCACCCTCAGATATTCTTGCAGCTGCCTGCTATCCCTTAGGATTTTGTTCCGCCACTCAGGTTGTGGTTGCAGCACCGCAATGATCTCAGCCCTTGTGAAATACTGGCTTTGATCAATTTCTTCTCTACCACCCCTCATGTTGCGAGGATACCTCCTTTCGAACCTTTCGGATTCTCTGGTATCTGCCATATTACCCCTTGGCCTGGTAGGTGAGGTTGCCGGCACAGCTACGCCCATATTTGGAATGGACGAAAAACTTCTGGTTTCTGGCGGATCTGTCAAAAAGTCATCACCACCACCAATGTTAGTGTTAAGTTTCTGGAGGGTCAGGGATGGAGTGATCAAGAGAGAGAGGCACATGAATGACAGGTTTAGGAGGAGGTGGGTTTAACAAACTGTACGCTGCACCGGGAGAACTGAACTGTTGTAGAAATTTAGACCGTCGGGCTTTGTACGTATCATCTGGACCTTTAGATGGGCCCAATAATTTGCTAGGAGGTGGTGGAGAGGGGGAGGGTGAAGAAACAGGATAAGTAGGAACAAATGTTTCAGAAAAATTAAATGAAGAATAAAAATGGGGATTAAAAATAGGAGGTGAAGGGGGGAAAGCTCTGGAAGCAGCTTGGTTCTCTGGCCACCTGATCCCGAACTACCATCTACTGGCTGGGTTTGCCCATCCTTATTATCAGCTCCGTCATCTCCATCATTTTCCCATGGTTTCTTTACAGAAGTACCCACCTGGGCCTTGCATGCCGTGTCCCATAATTGGTTCATCTTGTCCAAGACTTGCTGCAGGGCCTTAGTCATTTCTTCGAGCTACTTCTGATACTCAAGGATGATCTTTCCCTGTTTGGCCATGACATTTTCAAAATTCTTTTTTTTCAGCTTTTCGTTCTTGAATTAGCTGCATGTACTTTTCCATCCAGGTGGCTGTAGCCTGTGGGGCCTGGAACTGTATATCCTCGGGCTTGACCCAGGGGCATCAACTGTCATTGCACCCGACGATCCATCTCGCGCTTGGTCGATCTGGGGAGTGAAGAGACAATGTTAGTAGAAACAGTGGTGGTGGTTAGTGGAGGGGTCAGACTTCCTCCTGATTGATCCGCTTTTCCTGCTTCATCATCACTAATTTCCATTAGGTCCGCAGCATCAAAGTACAATGATGTGTATGTGAGAGTGTGGACTTGATGGGCTTGTGGTTGCTGGGCCGCTCCCATTTCTTAAGGAATGGTACTCCCCACTCCTCCCCCCTCTAAACAGTGTGCCTTTGGTGAGCTTGGCGGCATCGGCGTGGTAATCAAGATGGGGGAGTGGTGACTTAATCAGGTGACACCGTTGTGGTATCTGTGTCTGTTTCTGCTCCCGTAGAGGCTATTACTCCATCACTCCTATCGATGATATGTATGGGTGAGGAGTGTTGCTGTGATGCTGTATCTGAGATCGCTGTCAAGCTGGACGATGCCGAATGTGATTGGGTGGCTTGGCTCGATGCTTGTGGTTGCTCTCCCTCAGATTCGGACTCATCTAACTCTGTGGCATGCGGAGATCGCCTTTTTGTCATGAGTTTTATTCTTCTCCTTTGCTGGCGTGTTTCGGGCAACGTTGCCTTGGAGCTATAAGTTGGTTCGCATTGTTCACCTACTTGAGTGTGAGATCCATCATTAGGTACCCAAGGATGGTTGTTGGCTGCTTGTTTTTGATACAGTCATGAAGGCAGTTCGAAGCAAACTGTGCCCAATCATAAAGATTTTGGGCATGCAGTCGTGAATCCGCCATCATGTGGAATAATGACATAGTTACCCGCATGACCTTAGTTCAACATACTGATTGGGTATCACCCATTGTGGTTGTACCCAAGAAAAACGGCAAGCTTCGTATTTGTGTTGATCTCAAAAACCTTAATGCAGTTACGAAGAAAGACCATTTTTCCTTGCCTTTAACGACCCAAATCTTAGAGGAAATGGCAGGAGCTTAAGCTTTCAACTCCTTGGATGGATTCAGTGAGTATTTCCTTGTTCAAATAGCCCCTGAAGATAAACATAAAACAGCCTTTGCCACAGAAAACGAGGTTTATGCTTATAACATTAGGCTCATCATTTGGTTCCTTGTTGGACTCCCACGATGGATACGACGTGAACTTCATTCCAATGATGAATATACATCATTGAAACAAGCCATGTCTGATGCCATTCGGGAAGAAGATGAGGGCTCAGATGTCGATGAGCCACGTAAACGGAGAGCACATCGTGCTATCCAAGAGGCTCGACCAAGCGAGGAAACACGAGAACAGTTGTGGAAAACACAGATGGAGTTGCTTAACCAGCACCACCAACAACATATGGAGAAACTCACGAAAGAGTTTCAAAACACTCTTAAATCTATCCAGAGCTCGATGCCGGGTCAGTTACCCACTGGCCAACTCCACCATACACGAGAGAATACCTGGTGCCCTCACTGTCGAGGTGCACACACTGGCAATGAGTGCCCTTCATACCAACCGGTACCAGATACTTCATTGATCAAATGTGACATCTGCGACTTTATGGGACATACATCACTTTATTGCTATTATAACCTGAGGAATCAACCTCAAAACCAGTCAGGGGGACATTATCAACCTCCTCGACAACCGTTTGTTTCACAAAACCAACACACGCACTACCAACCACGAAACCACCAAGTTTTTATACAAGAGTTGCCCAAACAACCTAGACATGAACCTCAACCACAACTGGTGCTCTTAGGACCACCTCCAAGAGGACAACAAGATCTAGGAGCACAAAAACATAGAAATCCTAGAGAGTCTGCACAGACTCATCTTGTTGAAAACTCCTACGATCACTCATATCATCAAGATACAACACTTCCATCTGTTAGTTCTCAACATTATCAAACCGACAATTCATGCTCATGCAAACGAGATGAGTATTCCGCACCACCAGAAAATACAGCACAGCTAGCCATCCAAGATGGTTATGCTATTGCCACAGGCCCAATGAGCAACCGCTGTTTTTATTATGGCGACACTGGCCACTTCATGGTTGACTGTAAAGTTAAGAACCAATACGATGCGGAGTGCCCAGACTGTGTTCGCAAACACAGTTTCAAAGATTGTTTTAAACAACCTAACAGGATTCTTCCAGCACGTCATATATCATCTGAACTTGTTAGAATTCTAACTAGAGCACCACGCCAACAACAAGAACAGCAACGAAACAATACCAAATCTGCTGACCCACATGGAAGCCACTTGACAGCTTCCACATTACCAAAAGATTACCCAAACCCAAAAGTGGAACAAAGGCAATACAATGAATTTCGAGATGAGTTTTTGCGAGTGGAAGAACATACAGACAGTCTATTATCAGCTCAAATCCCCGAAAAAGAGCAATCCCTACAAGGACTTGAAGTATTTTCTGACCTCTTGCAAGCTCAACTCACTATGCCATTCCATAGCGCAATAAAATCCTTCACCAGACTTCAAGGATATATCCATTGTAGTTTTCAGCTGCCAACTATTCCTAATGAACAGCGGAAACCCGAAGAGATTCTTGAAATTCCCCATATTCCTATGAATGTGTTGAATATAGGTGTTGCTTAGGGGATTAGCATCACCATGCCTTTGTCCTATAAAGACTATCCCACAGTATCTGCTATCCTTGATAGCAGATCAGGCGTAAATATAATGGCTTTGTCATTGGCAAAGTCATGGGGCTTCCATACCCTCGATCAACCACGATATAAACTTTGCATGGTTGATCAACAAGTTACAGACCCTGCTGGTCATTTATCAAATATTAAAGTTCAAATAGCAGGTGTCAAATTTGTAATTGATTGTGTCATCTTAGACTTACCAAAAGATAACAATACTTATAAACTTCATCTTGGTACACCCTAGCTCCAGATGGAAGGTGTTGTCCAAGATTGGAAGCATAGCAAAATTACCTTTGGCAACCATGATAAACGAGTCACAGTTGACTCAACAGGCCATGTCAAGCCCACCAAGGTATACGATGATTGGTCATCCACAACATATGACGAATCAGATAGTGTCCCGATACAACCAAAGGCCACTATACAAGATCCACGGACATCATCAATTGGGGTCATGCACTAGCCAGTGTGGATTGTGCAGATTCCAATCAATGTCGTATCAAAACTGCTGCAGTAGATGTGGATATTCTCCCATCTTCTACAGACATTGACACACCCATCATCCCCTTATGATGATTTACACGATTCCTATAGCTTGGTGCCCAGGAGGACCTAGCGTCTCTACCGCCCATGTTTCGGAAGTGAGTATTCTTTCCATAGATGATGAAGAAATGACGGATGAACATGTACTCCTCTATCTAGATGCCCAACCTCATCCGCCAAAATCAATTCCTAAGGAGATCAAGACTCCAGGACCAAATCCCTTTGATTTGGTTGATCCCTTTATAGATCAAGTACATCCAGGAGCTGAGTACTGTCCAGCAAGCCTTCACACGTGTGAAGAGTGCCTAATCATCTAGATCCACCAACAGGAGCCAAATATGCCCATTATCCAAAGTTGACTTATCACACTAGCTAGAAGCCAAAAAGCTAGTCTACACAATAATAGGGATATTCCTTATAAAATAGGATCTAGTGGAATATCTACACCCTATCCTCTAAAACCTAATCCACATGTGTGAACAACAACTTGACATGTGGGAGCATTTACTCATTCACATGAAAGTGCAGGCTATTTACAAGGAAATTGACCAAAATGTCTTTTTCTTAGATTCTACTCAAAAGTCATGTTCACACTTGTGTAGATCTATCTAAAATAACTATACTCAAGTACTTTTTCTACTTCCTTTCACACGTGGGAACAATCTCCATAGGTGTGAGATCCTATCATGATCATAGATCTCAAGATTAACATATTACATTAACCAAGATAGAAGTGACAATTTCAACAAAAACTACCATTATTCCTTTCATTAAGTCAGGATAATCTTTGATTCTGACATTGAAATGATCATGCACAAAGCACGTGGACTCAAAGAATTTCAAGTACATTATGTTGGGAAATCTCGCTCCCAATAAGGGTATAGTGGGTATCTAGACACAAATTGTTTTGTCCTCTGATACCCATTGTTGAGATTCTCACAGAAACAAACCCAGATGGAATTCGATTTTGTCCTCGGGTCTACTGCCCTCCGTGACAAGATCTACAATCCTCCAAAGTGAGGACAGACATTGTTGTCCTACGTAGAATTTACTTATGCATTCGACAAGGTAAAAATCAGTGTGCAAAATAAAATTGAAACCAGCTGATTATAAACATACAACTATCAAACAATTAAGCATTCGATCATGTTCAAGACAAAAAACTCTTCTGCATGAAACATCTATTGCATTATCAGAGAATTCCTTAAGCGCTGTTGTGACAGACCACACAGCGCGTCAACGCGAAAGAAACTCTATCTTTCACAAATCAAAACTTGTCGCGCTTACTAGCAAACTTCTTGAGCCTTAGCTTGCTGGCTACACAGTGCTCAACTTACATTGGTATATTGCCAATCTACTGCAACTGTATTGATAATAATCAAGATCTACATATATGTAGAGAGGAGGACACAATTAGCAAATCAGGAGATTACAAGAATGTTGTCTTTCTCTGAAGGATTCCTCGATCATTGCATAAATCAGTGAATCGGTTTGATATGTACTCTCCACCACGATCTGTTATGATTTTCTTCATTTTGTTTCCTGTTCATCTTTCTACCTAGTTCACATATTCTGTGAACTTGTC
Organism: Diphasiastrum complanatum; assembly: GCA_029204225.1. Classification (NCBI taxonomy): domain Eukaryota; kingdom Viridiplantae; phylum Streptophyta; class Lycopodiopsida; order Lycopodiales; family Lycopodiaceae; genus Diphasiastrum; species Diphasiastrum complanatum. Next base: position 79,257,512 of record CM055092.1, read on the forward strand.
AAATGCCTCTGATTTGTTGTGAATGAAGTAGACTCAGGTGAATTTACTGTAGTCATCAATGAAGATTATATAGTACTTTGAGCCTCCTACTGAGATCACATCAAAAGGTCCACATATGTCCGAATGTACCAGCTCCAGAATCTTTGTTGTTCTATAGGAGTCTATCATAAATGGCATTCGGAACATCTTCCCTCTCATGCACGCATCACAGGTGGTCGAACTAGTTGCATTCGAGATGCTTCCTCCTATGATAGCTCCATGTTGGCTTTCTTGATACAATGCCATTGAATTTATGTGGCATAGTCGCCTGTGCCATAGAACATCTGCAGAATCATGGGCTTGATGTGCTTGATCTGTTGGTAGGCGTACCCTCAAATGATACAGGTTGCCTTTGCGTCTTCCTTGTGCGATCAACGTATTGGTGCTGGCTTCAATGACATTACATGTTTCGTCTAAAACGTCACATGCATCTTAGCATCTGCTATCTTTTCTACTGATAGCAAATCTTGTTGTAGTGTGGGTACGAAGAGAACATCTTTGAGTTGTCGGTCTCTGCCATTTGTATTGAGCCATAATGAACCAAAACCATTCACTTGGTGTTTTGATCCATCTCCAAGTACTATGAATCTTGATGGATCAGTATTTCAAAAATCAAACATTATTTGTCTTGATGTAATGAAGTGTGAAGTAGCTCCTGAATCAAGAATAACTTCTTGTGTGTCAGATGTGGAGACTGCACACACGTCTGTACACAGATAGGTCGTCGAAATTCCACTGTTTGACCTATCTTCGCCCATCTTCGAGTTTCCCGGTTCTTCGACATAGGAAGAACTATTATTGTTCTTCCGTTTCCCTTGAGGTTGCTTGTTCATCAGGTTCTGGTAGCAATCCATGCCTACATGACCCTTCTTGTGGCAATGGATACACTCAATCTTCAGATTGAGCCAACACGAATCGATAGCATGTCCTTCGCGTCTACATCTCACGCATGTTTTCTTGTCGCCATTCTGTTGTTTAGGCTTTCCTTTGTTCTTCCAATCGTCTTTGTTGGCTCCCTCTGATTGTTGGTCTCGATCCTACTTTCGGTCTGACTCCCTCTTAGGCTTGAACTACTTCTTTGGGTTCTCCTTGTTGCCATATAGACCTTGATCAGAAACGTCCTTGTGATCAACGTGCTCACGGGCTTTGATTTTTTTCTCAAATCTCAATCACTGTGAGCTGCTTCTCTTCTGATACTGCATTCTCTATTGCAACATTATGTAATGAAAGGAATAGATCCTTCATCTTTCTGATAAAAGAGGTAAGGTCTTTGCCATCCCATCATAGATTTGTCAGCCAATCTTCAAGAAGCATAGTCTGGCTATGTGATTTCATCTAAAATCTGGTAAGCAATGTATCCCACATCTCTCTTGCATTAGAGAGTGTCATGAGGTCAAGTGTTAGGCTATCTTCGATGGATGATGACAACACGTCTACTGCCAGGTCATTCTTCTCTCTCCATTCTTGTAGCTCTTTGCCAGTAATTGTAGGCAACTCTTCGGTGCCATCTACCCAGGGCCATAGCCCTTCTCCCTTCAATATGAGAGAGGTCTTTATCTTCCATGCTAGGAAGTTCAACCTGACTAAGTTGAGGATTGTGCATATCTTCGACTATATACTGCTGATCAATGCCATTGCTGTAGATTGTGTTCTTCAACTAGTCTTTCTGGTTTCTTGTTTTGAATGCTTGTCTCCTGGATCTGATAGCTCTTTACCTATATCAGGTCTCGGATATGAGCCTGTCGTGGCTTTGATACCACTGTTGAAAAATCTTGCTCCCAATAAGGGTGCAGTGGGTATTCAGACACAAATTGTTTCGTCCTCAAATGCTTGATCTTGGAAAAGGCCTTCTGTGTGATTTTGCCAAAACACAAGCTTCACAAGGTTGAAGCTCCTTTGACAGTGTCTTTGGTAGTCCAACAACTTTTCCTTCCTTGACCATAGATTGCATGGCTTTGAAATTGGGATGTCCCAATCTCTTATGCCACAGATCCTCCTGAAGAACCTTGGTCTCATAAGCAATATCTGAAATATTAGCACTCTCTCTAGAATCTAGTTTGTACAACTTTCCAATTCTAGATCCTCTTGCAATAACTTCAATTTCTCTTGAGATTATACACTTGTCAACTTGAAACTTGACATCCAATCCACTATCAAACAACTGTTTCGTACTATACCAACAAGGTTAATATAGATTTTGTAGTATATAATGTCGAACCCACAGAGGACAGCGTTAGAAAGTTATGTATTTGGTACAATTTATGATACATTTTGAGTGAAGTGGCTTCAGGAGTTATTCTGGTTGTCAACAGACATTAGAAAGTAACCAGTATTACTTATGTTGGGGTGTGTAGTGTTAATAATTCCAGAACAACAATCTTGCCTCTATCAAATCAAATGAAACGCGTTCTACAGGTGAGATGTTATCAGAGTAGTACAATAGTACTACACTCCAGCTGATTAAGGTGTCAATAGAGAGTCAAGAAATGTTCGATGTATTCGTGGTTGTGCAGACAATTAATTAATCGCGTTCGTGAACTGTTCATTTCTAGACAGAAGTCCTCAACAAGTTAAGTCCAAAGTTATGGTTAAAGAACACAAATAGTTTTAGAAAACATTAGAAGCTTATGTTAATTACAATCAGGAACACAAATCAAAGACTCAATTCTTTAGACAGGGTCTGCCATCTCATATGTATACATACAGTTTTATTCAATGATCGTGCTAGACTGTATCAAATGTAGTTATCATTTGAGTGCCGAAAAGAAAGTATTCGCGACAGATGAATAAAATGATTTTAAGACAGTACTTTAGAGCATGTTTTACGGATACATAGCAAACGACTGTACTGCGCTAGAGAGTCTGTCTAATCAGAGAGTAGTTCATGTAATGTGTTAGAGATTGCTAGTAGACTCAGGATCACTCACACTCAACAGTGCGGAGAACAGAGATAAGGGAGAATAACTCTCAGCACTCTATTCACTTCTTCAACCTCTTACATATGCATAAACTCTTCTCTCTAGATGGTCGAGACTGAAGTGTGAGATCAATATATGTTCTACAGGGCGAACAAACACACCTCTAAAACAACAGGTGCGTCGCTCCCACGAAAAGGTCTAGTTAACAATTAGATTGAGTATATGTTCAATTATATCATAAGAGGTATATTTAACTAAGAGTTAAAATTACTCTAGTTTAACATGTCTATTCATATCTAGTCGTTTTGCATGGATGACCTAATAAAGGTTATCCAAGGCAATGTCTTTCCTTTTAAAGGTCTTGTCCTTAAATACAAGTCAAGTACTTAGGAGATATATTCTCAAAAAATGACTTAGGCCTCTTCATGATTTATATTTATCTAGCTCATATCTTCATTTTTGAGTATATCATGCCATATTTAGGCTGATATTCAATATTTAACAATTTCGTGGCATCACATATCCCCTTCCTCAAATGTGAAACGTCCTCGTGAACATATAATCTTCATTTCAAGGATCATTCGCGAGAAATTCTGTTCTTCAGATTTTCGTTAAGGCGAAAAGATATTTCTTCATATGTTTCTTCCTTTAGATATTTCTTCGTCTTAGAGAATATATGTCTTTATAGTTTCTTTGATTGAATAGGTTGATTTGATTTGATCTTTGAATTGTTGATAAGAACTAGAATCAAACTTCAAAACAGCTTCAAAACTTCAAAGATCTGGATTCAACATCACATAGAAGCATCACCACAACATAGGCAAGAATGAATATTTACGAAGGATTCAATTCTTCGTGTAGTTTTTGGGCTAACTCCAAATTTTGTTGAGCCTCAATCAACATCAAGTCTTCTTTTGATTTCGTATAATGGCCAACTGGTAGGTTGCCAAATTCTTGAAGCTTAACAAGGAGCAATGTTCCATCGAACAGCTCCTAAGTTAACTTTCTGTCTGCACCTAAATCACTACGAAGTGTGATTTCTTTACAATAGTGGGCTGAAAATCTTATGAAAGGGTTTTAAACGTAAAGATTCTGGACGAAAAACAATGTCTTTGCCGCGAAAGTTCCAAACTGCCAAAATGAATATGTACAAAATTGCTTATATCGAAGTTACTTCCTTCGATCTTGCAGATCGTGTCGAATCTCCGCAAAATAATCAGCAAAGTTTCACTCCCAATCCACGTAAAGACTAAAAAGTTCTGGATAGGCCATATTTACATTGATCAGCAGACCTGCATCATTGAAAGCGCCTAGATCTGCAACACTTTGTGGTTTGTACAGTTGAAACTGCGACTTCCGCTTCCAAAAATGTCACTTATTGTCTTCATTTTGCAAAAACTGAAATTCTTTAATACGAATGTATTCGAGAGCATACATAAGAAAAGAGCCTATGTATATTTCAACTGAACCAAAAGGCACGACCTAAAATTTTTCCTGAATTATGCCCCAGTAGAGACATCCTTTCTGCTCGATAGATAGCTTGTCCTTTTTCCATGGTGTCTTCCAATCAGCGAAGGCGATGCCTACTGCGCCTGGTAGCATCAGATAATCCACACGCCATTGTAATTCAATGTTAAATTACAATGGAATCTTTCAGTGGACACCCCTTCTAGAATCATTCAGCAAATAAATGGAATCTTTCAGCACATACTTTCGATTGATTTCGACATGGTCGCTTTGCCTGAGTTGCTGCTATTGCCAAATCCTAAGTTTGCAACGCAGCAACTAACTTCTGGTCTTCCAACTGCTGCTTGAGATCTGACAACTCTTGTTCGAGCTGGTCGATCTTTGCGACTGCCTCCAAATACTCTGGATGGTCAGTGACTCCGAGAAGGCAAGCACAGTTTGAAGTTGTTGTGTCAGTTCATCAATGCGTTGCAGGGCCTAAAGGTATTCTTCATGAGAGTCGGGCCCACTGCAAGTTGGGGTGGCTTCACTAGATAGCTCTTTCGACTCAGCCAACTCTTCCTCGACCTTTGCATCCTCGAGCAGTTCCAGGAACTCGACCCCAAAATTTTTGAGCATCTGGCCTTGGAGCTGGTTCAATTTTGAGAGGTCAATTGTAATTGAGCATGGTTTGAAGATTATTAAAATATTATCTTCCTATCTCAAGTTTGGGGCCATGTCCATGGTGATTTCCACTAAATTTCATGTTATACATAAAAGGAGTGTGAATTGAGCACATATCCTTCTAGTGTAGTCATATTTGAGTTAGATAGGTTCTATTTTGATGACATGCAGTAGTTTAGATAACATGCAAAGTCATATTGTATGCATGCAAGCCACATGCAATCAGTGCATGCAACATGCAAAGTAGTTTCAATGATCTACACATGTCTAGGCAGTTTTATGAGTTGACATGCAGTACATGCAACATACATGCATGCAGTTACACATGTGGATCTTTGGTAGGTGAATTAATTCAGTTAAGTGGACTTTCCATGCAACTCCACTGTAGGAATTCGAGTTTCTCTCATGTAGGGAAAGCTGGGCATGTTTTGCCATATTGTGAATATTGAGATTTTGGTGTTTTAGACTCATTCTCTCTCTACTCGAGTTATTCATGCTTGATTATCTATCTCTACCCGAGAGCAGTCTCTTTTTTCAATACTGAACACTCAGAATTTTTTCTAACATTCATTTCTTGTAGTGAAGAGTTAATTTTTTCATCTAATGTATGACATTGTGCTCTTGTTTTAGATTTTTCAAGCATATTGTTCTTTGATCAATCTTATGCAATCACAACACCTCAGTAAGATCCTGTAAGGTGTGTGGTGAAGTTCACACATGCTAAAAACTTCACACATGGTATCAGAGCTTAATGCTTTGAAGAGGTGAGGGTGTATACATCAGATCATCAGTGTTTTTGCTTGGAGGAACTTGGATTTGGGAAAGGGATTCAAACTTGTTGAGAAACAAGCAATCTGAAGATCATAAGTGGACCAAATCAAGGCTGATCTGATCCAGTGGAGCTCTGTATGGACAGAGAGCTCACACATGTGAAATCAGCCTTCATTAATGAGTGTTACTTCTCAAGTAATGATCCAAATTTGATGTTCTATAGCTTGTTGGATAGGTATTGAAGAGTAGAATGTGTTGCTCTTGTTTCTAAATCAATTTGATTTGTTTCTAGAAGAGTTTTAGGCAATCATAGAGCTTGAGAGGGTGCTCAACTCATGGGATATGCCAAAGTGGGCACACATCTGTCTTTTTCACCATTTTCATCAATTTTCACTGTCAATCAAGTATAATTGGATAGAAGTGAGTGTTTAGAGGTCTTAGACTTTTCATTTCACACATATTACTGTGTTTGAGTTAAGAGTAAGTTCCTAGAGAGTTTATCGGTACTTTGAAACTTGTGGGAGAGATAGACTTCTTGCTTGCATGTGCTTCTTCTTTTGTGATTGAAGCAAGATCCAAATTCAAGATAGATTGATTTTCTGTGTTGAGAATTTGTTCTCACATCTGTTGCTAGGGTGGATCAACATTTGTGTTAGATCCTAGATTGAGATAGCAAGCAACATCCTTTCAACTCCATTTTTTATCATTACTAGAATTTCTCATAGAGAAGATGTCTTCATCTGGTTCACATTTCTTAGAGCACAGTGAGAGATTAACATCTTCCAATTATGCAATGTGGAAGATCAAAATGGAATTATTAGTGATTCTACAGGATGTAATGGATATTGTGAGTGGAGCTAAAGAAGAACCTGCTGCACCTAATGAAGCTGCAGCATTTCACAAAAGAACCAAAATTGCCCTTCATTTTATAAAAAATGAATGCTACCAATGAAGTGTTAAAAGAGATCAACACATGCACCACTGCCAAGGAAGCTTGGGATACTCTAAAAACAATCTATGAACTCAAAAATACTTCTAGATTGCTTACACTTAGAAACCAAATATTTCTAAGTTATCAGAGAGTAGATGAGAGTGCTTCATCATATGTCATGAGAGTTAAGGATCTTCATCAAGAGTTAGCTGGTATTAGTGATGCTCTTAAGAACACTATGTCAAAATATTGGAAAAATCTATCTAATGTTGTGAGTAGGGATCCTAAAAATGCCAAAGATGAATTAAGCTCTTTTGGCTTAGTAAAGACCCATCTTAGAATAAAATATTCAAGGTAGGTAGAAGTAGAAACTCAAGCTACCATAGGAATTGCGATTTGTACTTTACATGCCACATTTAATGCATGAAAAGACTAGGTGGCACAATTAGACATAGTGAGGTGGCTTGAATAAAACTAGATAGCTTGAGAGGTGGATTCACAACTCCAATTCAACTCAAAGTAGGAGGAGAGTCGATGGATATATATATATGTGATGTACTCTCATTGAGAAATTGATGAAATTTGTGTGTAATGCAAATTTGGAGACAAGTACTTTGTGCCCTCTCTCTCTACACGAGTTTTGTACTTTCTATTTTCCCTCTCTAGCCGAGTTGAGGAATTTATGATGCTTAGTCTTATGTTTTGTTGACAGATCTTGCTTGTAACACAATAATATTTCTTGTATGATCAGCTTTCCTATTGTCAACCAATGCTAGTGTGATCTTTATGGTATTATTGGGCTTAAAAGATCAAAAGTACATGTGTAGGGCATCCCACACGTGTGAATTTATCATGGTATCAGAGCCTACCTAAGATTTACAAGCAAATCTAATCAAAAAGTTTGCAGATTTGATCAGATTTCAAGCTAAGAATTGTCTAGATTTTACTTTCTAGCTAGTTTGTAGTTTTCTGGTGATTTAGAGCTTCAAACCACTTCGAATGGTCCAGATTAGGTTTTGTACGGAATTTCAGGTGCTGGCACGTGTGAAATCCACCTATTTTTAGTTTGGTAATTCTCCCTCACCTTAGATCCAAATTTCATGCAAATCAGCCCACTAGAAAGGTAGTAATGTGTAGAATCTGAATCATGATAGTTGGATAAGCCAATCAGAAGTTATCAGCTTTTGAAGAGTCGTAGGTAGGGTGCCTAGACCTGTAGCAAATCGTGTGTACATGTCATTTATTGCTTGAATGATCACAAAAATCATCCAAAAGTTGACCAATCTCATCTATATGTGATTTAGACAAAACTTATAGGTTCTAGGCAAATTGTTTCATACAAATAGATTGTATTTGAGTCAATTTGACATTTTTTGGAGTATTTCACACGTGTGAAATTCAGAGAACCATAACTTTTGCCATACTTCATCTTTTTTGATGATTCAAATCTTGTTTTAGAGAGATTGTCAAGCTAGTGAGATCTATCTCACAGTTTTTTGCTTAGTCTTACATAGGATTTGGTTTTGTACCCTTGATTGGTTCCTATAGTGAGAAGATAAGCAATTTTTTCAGCCATCTTTTTTTATTTCCATCATTCTTTATGACTTCAATGGGTGTATTTCTATTAAAAGCAAGTGAAAGATTGTCAACCTCCAATTACTCAATTTGGAAGGTTAGGATGGATCTGTCTTAATACTACAAGATGTGATGGATATTGTACTTGGAATTGAAGAAGAACTACAAATTCCTCAAGAAATTCCAAAGTACAAAAAGAGAGCTAGGATGGCTCTGCATTATATTAAGATGAATGTCTCAAATGACATCTTAAGAGAAATCGGTGCTTGTACTAATGCCAAAGATGCTTGGGATACTCTCAAGTCCATCTATGAGGCAAAGAATACTTCTAGACTTCTAACACTAAGAAACCAAAATTTTCAAAGTGTACAGAGAAGTGATGAATGTGCTTCATCTTATGTAATGAGAGTTAAAGACCTCCATAGAGAATTGTCATGCATAGGAGACTCCATCAACCAAAATGAACTTGTTCAAGTCATACTTAATGGGTTAAAGGAGGAATATGACAACCTTGTTCAGAGTTATGCCATTAAGGAGGAGTTACCAAGTTTGGAAGCACTCCAAAGTGTGCTCATTTCTGAAGAATCAAGACAAGAGTATAAACTCTTGAAAATGGAGAGACTGTCTCTCAGCATTGATGGTAAAGCTCTCTTTACCAAAGACAAGCACAAGACAAGAAGTAAAAATCAACACCAACGCTCTTCAAGCAAGAACAATCTTATTTCCAAGGAGAAAGGAGAAGAGGATGAGTCCTCTCAAGCTTCCACATCCAAGAAGAAGAAGAAAAACATCAAGTGTTTCTTTTGTGGCAAGAAGGGGCTAGTATGCCACCAATTGCTTCAAGAAGAAGAGTCAATTCAATCAAGCCAACATTTCTAATGAAGAGAAGGAAGATGCTCATGCAAGTGATGGAGAGGGATCTTTTATGGTCTCGAGTTTTTCTTCATCACCTTTCAAGAAGGATGGTTCGTGGTATATCGACAGTGTAGCTTCCTCAGTGTAGCTCCAAGCATTCTTTTTCATCCATGTCACCTTATGAAGGGACCGAGAATTCCATCTACACAGCTAATGATCATGAGTGTGCTATTGAAGGCATAGGGACCATTCCCTTAAAGCTTTCTTCATCAAAAGTCCTTTCTCTGTCTAAAGTACTTTTTGTTCCTAAGTTAACAAAAAATCTTATCAGTGTTGGGCAGTTGTTTGATAGTGGACTAGACGTGAATTTCAATGTTGATACATGTACAATCAAGAAGCATGATGAGATCCTTGCATTTGGGTCTAGATATGGTGGAATCTACAAGCTTGATCCCAAAGAGTATGCTAACTCTTGTGATAGTGCTTTTGCTTCTCATATGCCTTTGAAGGAACTATGGCATAGAAGGTTGGGGCATCCTAACTATAATTCTATGGTGTCCATGGTCAAGAAAGCCAAAGCTATTGGCTTGCCTAATCTTATCTCCAAGAATTTCAAGCCATGTGAGGCTTGTGCCATATCTAAGTTTCATAAGAAGCCTTTTTCAAAGTCATCTATCAAGACTACACATCCATTGGAGCTCATACACTCGGATGTGCACTTCTCATCTTCAAAGATCAAGGGTGGTGCTACTTGCTTTGTAACTTTCATTGATGATTTCACAAGATTTACTTGGGTATATCTTCTAGCTTCAAATTCTATGGTGTTTGACTATTTCCTAAAGTTTAAAGCTCTAGTTGAAAAGCAATTTTTATACAAAATCAAGATTCTTAGAAGTGATGGAGGTGGTGAGTACACTTCCAATAAATTTCATGGGTACTCTAGTACATGAGTTTATTAGTTAGGTCTTGTTATTTTGAACTAGGCTAGAAATGTAATTAATAAACCTATTAGGATCCAATCACACATCTAATCACATGTGAAGCTATTGCATGGGTTAGGATGGCTTTTGGCATAATGTAGAATATCAATGGTAATGACTTGTATGTATGGATATATAGTAGGCATGCATGGGCACTTGCATGCATGCATAGGCATGCATGAGCACTTGCATAGATAAAGCATGACCTATATCCTCTAGGAGAAACTCACCCTATTCCCATTCTTGTTATGTGATTTCATTGCCAGTCTTCTCTCTCTACATTTGCATCCTATCATGTGGCTTGGAAGTAATGTTGCTGGAGATTTATCAATAGCTTCTCATTGGTTGGATAGTGTTGTTCCACTATAATTCCTTTGTGTGTGTTTTGTAAGCAAGATCTTGAGGTGCTTTCTCTTACATTGACTCTTTTGACAATATATGACAACATAAGAAAGGGAAGAGGATAAAGAGCTTTTGGATGAATTTTAACTGAAGTATCTATGTTGGATTCAACTAGATTGTCAATTTCAACTAAAGTGTTTGAATTTCTTGTGAAGGCTCCGTTTCCCATAAGAATTTTCAAACTTCTTGAATTTGGTTTTTGCATTTTGAATCTAAAACTGGATCATTAAAAAAATAGCATGTTTGACAATTGTCACTTTACCATTAGTAGAAGCCTATGATTGTAGTCTTTATTATATATAATTTGGTTTTGTAGGTATGCAAAACACGCCTGCAAATCGACAAGGGCTAGTTCAAAGAGACGTGAAAGTTATTAAGCCCAAAAGGTCGTTTCAAACTATTTTCTAGACATTTTGCAAGAAACTAGTGGTTTGTTAATTTTTTTTTGACGATTTTGTTTTTTGAAGGGTTTTGGCACTTTGTCAAGGTGGTCCCTTCTTCTGATCCTCTACAGTAGTTTGAAACAAAAAAATAACGCAAAAAAACAACAACTAGCCACTATTTTTCACTCTAAACTACGGCCACACACCACCACATCTAAAATTAACCACACATAAAAATAAATTAAAAAGCAAGCTAATTACCAAAAAAATGCTAATCTATTCCATGGCAACGACACCAAAAAATTTGTACTAGCCTTAGAGTACCTATCACGCGTAAAGTTTGCTCTCAAGAGAATAATGCTTTCCCTTGTGAGGTTAGCTCACTTCTACAGCTTTCCTAAGTAACCACGCGTATTTTACCCCCTCTTCCTACTTTGACCACAAGCAATAAGCATGAACATAGATGGTGGAGGTGACTTGCACCCTCCCCTCTCTCACCTCTCTAAAGATTATAGAACAAGCAAATAAAATATAAAACACAACAAAGAGAGAGAGCATGAGAATACTGGAATGCAAGGATGTTTCGGGTTTATTTTGGCATAATCTTCTCCTCCTGTTGAACATGGAAAATGAGTACAATGGGTGCCCTTCTATTCTTAGAAAGTCTCTACCCCTGATCTGTAATTGGTTGTTTCTAAATTCGCAAGGATCCTAATCCAAGCCCTTCATATACAATTCAGTGGTTCTAAAATAAGAAGGGTGCCCTTCACATGATTCATGTGAGTTCCTTTTGGAGTGAGAGGGTCCTCACATGAATCATGTGGCTTCCTCCAAACTTAGAACCATATAAAACTTGACTTTGGGGTTTTTAATTATCTTACACCCCAAGTCTTTTTATTCCTAGTTTTACAAGTTCTTAAATCATATTCGCGTGCTCATTGGGTTGGGCTTATATGCACAAGAAGCCAGTGCCCTCGCACGTATTACTCCTAACTGTATAGTGTACTGTGGCAGGACCCACATAGTAAGCCTAGATGTAAAATACTTTAGTGGAGGAACCCACTAAGTGCCCAACACAAATAAGTGCTTGGCTAGCATCCAAAAAAAAGCTTCCAGTACAAGGAGTCTTTTAGTTCTCTTTGAGATTATTGCAAGTATCACCTGACTCTAAAGGAGAGAGAGAGAGAGAGAGAGAGAGAGAGAGAGAGAGAGAGAGAGAGAGAGAGAGAGAGAGAGAGAGAGAGAGAGAGAGAGAGAGAGAGAGAGAGAGAGAGAGAGAGAGAGAGAGAGAGAGAGAGAGAGAGAGAGAGAGAGAGAGTATCTAAACAACCTCTACCTATCTTGCCTTGGGTATTGGTAATCCCTTAGTCCAAGGAAGATGACTTGTCAAGGAGTGATGCAAAGCTTGAGATTACCTAAGCTAGCAAGTTTGACATAATGTTATCTAGAAAATTTTGTCATCTCGACAATAGCAACATGTGTTCAATAATAAGCATGAGATTGTGCCAATGCAAGGCTATAATCAAACACACTCTATTCAAAATACTTGGAATGCTGAAATTCAAACTTGAAGGAAGATCAAGACTTTACGTTCTGATGGTGGAGGTGAATTTATTTTTGCTAAGTTCAAAGAGCACTGCAACGTCAATGGCATCAACCAATAGTATACCAATAGCTCTTCGCCTCAGTCTAATGTTGTTGCTAAGTGGAAGAATCGTACTCATCAACAGTGTGTCCATCAATGGTAGTCAAGTATTGAACACCTCAATAATGTAGAGGAAACGTGATGTCGACTTGTGTGTAATACACAACACAAAATCTTACATTACCAAAAGCGAGCATTACAAACCGGATCTAAATAGAAAGCAACAACCATGAGTATGATGAATCATGCCTCATTGCCAGAGCATTTATGGGAAAAAGCTATAATCACATTAGCATACAATCAAAATTGAAGTACAACCAAGGTGTTGGTGGACAAAACACAAGATGAGGTTTGGACAGATTCTAAACCATCAACTATTTTTTTTTTTTTTGTTGTATTGCCTTTGCACAAGTTCCTACATAACTTGGAAAAAAGTTGGATGATTCTGGCACTAAGTCGACTTTTGTGGGATATGCTTCTAGATACAAAGCTTGTATCCATTGTCAAAGAAGACTTTTATCAGCATAAATGTTATATCTTTTGAAGATCAATTTTCTAATTTGAAGGGTAAGTCAAAAGTGAGTGAAAACACTTTAGATACTTTAGATTTACATGATGTTAATTCTAGCCCTTCAATGCCTCCACAATTGTCAGTGATCCAGAAGAAGATGATGTACAATAGCCACAACATGAGCATGTATCTCCTAGAAGATCGAATTATCAAAGGTTTTCACCAAGGACATTTATTGAGAAAGCCTATTGCAATTTTACGGAGGAGCTAGCCACTATAAAAGAAGTTGAGTATCTGGTCTTTGAAATATATATATATATATATATATATGATTGACACAAGCATCATTATTTCTTCTTCCCAAAGTTTGTATTCATGCTTAGTACCGTAGACAATAAGTCCTACTTTCTTATATTCCTTCTACTACAAGAAGTTTTGAGGTATCCATGGTCTGTCATTTAGCTTGTACATTTGAAAGCCAATGAATATGAAAATGTATACTATCAATCAAAATATCATGCGCACAGGTGCATGTGTTTGTAATAGAAGTTCTATTCACCCACATAACAAACAACAAAATTATTCAAAGCACTAATAACACCATAACAAAGAAGTTTAGCACCTAAAAAATGGCAAATAATCAACCAAAAAACAAACAGTATCAGCTACACTGATGTTGTGAAATGATGATGGTATTGGTTGTTAGTAAGTGTTTTCCCACATCAGAAAATTTTAAATACTTATATGTCAAGCTAGAAGTAGAAAGAATTGGCAAATTCTGATATTGAAAATTTTTCTTGTTGATGCTCACATCAGATTAACTTTATTTTGAGGCCTTCGATGTTATCACTAAACATGTCTTATTCTTAGTCACGCTCCACAAATTTGCTCTCTATTTGAGAAATACTTTTTGCAAGCAACCACGTTCTCGAAATCATCCACCTTACATATATTGAATAAGATGCCTCAACAAACTCAGAAGGTTCATGATTTGCAGCCCAATCTTATTGGACCATACAAACACTAGTCTCAACATCACTAGAAGCATTTTGTGAGGATGTGTGAGGGTCCTATCTTAAAAAAGAAATCCGGGTGCTTACACAAGGTGGGCTCATAGTCAAATCCAACTGCTCCTATTGGCATCGCTTCTTTCAACACGATATTAGAGTCATTGGCCTCAAGGGTGGTAAACTTGGTTGGAGGCTGAGGGTGGAAAGTACCTGGTTGAGAAATGAAATATTTTCTTTTAGAGCCAAGCATGGATGCACAACTAAAAATGTTAATGCATGGAGGTTGGTAGCCAACACTAAACAAATTCCTTGTTATGCTAGAAACATAAAGAACACCCTCAAGGTTGGTGTTCTTGGTAGATCCAAGACACATATGGACTAATTGTACTCCCTCATCTTAAATTCACAATCATTTGCATCAAGAATGAATTTATTAGACCCAACAAAAGGTAAGAGTTGAGATAAATACTCTTTGTGACTTGTCATGTGGGAGGTAGTCCACTATCTATTCACCAAGGTTCATCTTCACCTTTGAAGCTTGCTGAAAGAAAATTGGACACCATACTTTACCTTGATATTGGCAATAGATGGTTAAAGAAATGGCTTGTCATCAAATGAATGTGAAGGCAGACTTCTAACAATCATTGAGAGATTGGTGTAAGAGAATATCTATCCGATATATCAAAACAATCGACAATATATTGATCTACAAAGCCTCCTAGAAAGAAACGAGTTCATTGTTGAACTTAGCTCTCAATCCCTATAATCAACATTCAAATAAGGGAACTCTAGAATCAATTTGGTTGGCACCCTACCAAAACATCATGGGCTTGCCTACATCAATGGTTCCAGCCAGAGGTGTACCAGTGACCAAATACACACAATTCAATCACCCTATGTGCTTAAGGATCTACATGATTTAGTTAAGCCCCAAGCACCATAATTAAATATATGTAAGCCCTATCACACGCTCATATACATCTCTAGGAGAGTATCTAAACATGCCCAAAAAGAAGTTTGAATTTTTATTTTATTGAATCAAACTAAGTAATCTTTGAAAGTCAAATCCAGCATGCACAACCGGGACTATTCCAATAGCATGCAATAAAAATTTTTTAGTATTATCAACCAGTGAGATCGCAGAGGATCAGACCTGAGCATGTAATAATAGAGGAATGCTTGCAGAAATGAAAAGCACATATTTAAACACCTTTGAGATGTAGGGTTAAGAAGATTTATGTAATTGTTTAAGTCGTACAAAATAAAAGTTCACCTAGTGAGCTGAATAACGGAACCAGCTAAACATGGACTGAACTCAAGCATTTGGTTGTGATGGTTTAAGACCTTTGTTAGGATCAATGCCAAGTATTACAATTTACATACAAGGATGTCAAATGGATGAACAAGCCCAGTTATTGGAACAGATACCTTGCAGACAAGCCATTGGCATCTTGACGTATACAATGGTCAGAAGCAGATCACATACACTATCATTCTCAAATAACACAGCATGGTGCTTATGCAAGCATAAAAGTTCTGTAAGACCCTAAAAATTACACTAGTTTAGAAATCACAATGGAAATTTAAGAGATGAGACCCGATAAGATATGGTGATTTAGATTCAGCAGGTTAACACCCAAAAAATCTGCTTCTCTATACACTTTTGTGCTGAACAGAGGTGTCATTGGCTAGAATCATAGAACCTACAATTCTGGGAACCATGGAAGGAATCGTACCACGGTTCCTTGAACCGTGGTACGGTTCATGTAAAAGATAATCAATGAATTAATTAATTAATTTTCCTAAATTTCCCCCCAAAACCCCTCAAAGCTAGTTTTTGTCCCTCTCTCTCTGTCTCCCTCTCTCTTATCAATTTGGGAGATTAAATCATTTGAAGTAAATAATCTAAGTAGGGAGAATCTGCTTTTTCTGGGGAAAAAAAATTGGCATTTTTTTAGCATTTTTTTGGGCTATTTTTGGGGGCTGGGACAAAAAACAAATTAATTAATTAATTATTCAGTGCGGTTCACCACGGTTCTGGGCAAAAATTTTAAAGAACCGTACGGTTCTCAGAACCGTGTTGAACCGTTAACGTTTCATTAATTCTATGGCTAGAATAGAAAAAAGTAATGTGATATGGCCTTGTCCACAAATGAAGGAAAACCTGGCAATCTCAGAAGGCACTTGAGAATGCATAACTTAAACCTTCCAATAAAATTACCATTTAATTCAGTAAAATTTAAGAATCCACCCGTGTAGTGTGGTGTGGTGGTAGAGGTCTTGGTGTGGACTTGACCAGAATTTCACTCATGTGCCGAAAAAAAAAAAACAAATTGAAGATCATCTATAGAGAAATTCAAGGGAGTATTCCACTGACTAATAAAAATGCATCCCACAAGGGGACTAAACACAAGAATCCGATATCATTTTGTAAGAGAATATTCGTAAGAAGATTGATAGAAGCTGAACAATAACCAAAACTCTAGCTAGGGTGGGACTAATCAAATTGGTAAAATGGAAGCCTCAATGAGTGGCAGTGTTGGAAGAAATGCAAATGTAGCAACCCATTTGCTGTTAGACAACTGATCAGTCTAAATGCTGATTATAATGACATCCAAAGTCAATTCAATTATCAACCAATCTTGTCGTAAGGAATGCATTGAGCTCAAGTTTTATGGATATTGAGATCTTGATGGATGTACATGGATATTTTTGCTTCAGAATCATTAGCTATCCTGATTCCATTATTCTTGCGCTATCTCTGCACTGTGCAGTAAATTGTGTTGCAATTGTGATCAAACTTTTGCTCTGCCGCATTCTATTATATGAAGGTTCTTACCAAATAAGGACTTGAATGTCTGTGCATGACAACCTAATAGAGAGCATGTGAAGATGTGGGGAGCACTCCTTGGCATCTCTACTAACCCCATGTCAACAATCTAACCAAGTCATCTGCCAAAGAAGGAGCTCACTTTCTATGAATGGGCGTGGGGTAAGCACCTTCCTATATTTTCTCCCCAATGAACGTTGAGTTTTTTGACAAATAGACATGCCCTATGACGGTGTGTGAAAACTCTCTAAGGTGCATCCATAAATGAGCACATAGACAAGGTCAGATCTCTTGTTGTAGATCTGGAGATTATTGGCACACCAGTGACTGAAACTGACAAAGTTTACACTTCCAAATAGTTTGCCAGCATCTTTCAAAAGCCTAGTGATCAAACTTGAGGGACATCTTGATGAGATCTATTTTGAAGCAGCTGCTACATATCTGTCCACTGTTCCATTGGCATGAAACTTGGTCTTATAGACCCACTTGCAACCTATTGGTTGCTTCCCTTCTAGCAATGTAGTGAGCTCCCATGTGTCATTCTTGACAATGGAGTCGTACTCCTCCTGCACGGCATGTTGCCATACCTTTTCCTTCACAGCTTTTTGAAAGAACTGTGGCTCATCTGCATTCAGAATAGTGGACATAAGAGCAAAGTTAGTCTCTTGTCTCTCATGAGACCTAAGAAATCTTCTGACACCCTGTTCACTGCTCTCTCCTTCTTCCATCATTTGACCTTCTTTGATTGTTTCCCAATACCACCTAGGTAGCTTCTTCCTAGCAGTAGGTGATGTGGATGGTGACCACGTATCCCATGGTACTGTCTTAGTCTTTCGTTTGTCCCAAACTTCGGCTTCTGGTACTTGGCCAAAAAGAGGCTCAAACTAGTAGGTTCGATTTCCTGTTGTTGCTCCTGCACTTGAGGCTCACAGGGTTCTTGACTAGGATCCTCATCCGTGGAATCAATCAAGGGTATGAACTCAGTAGTTCCTTCCTTCTCCTGCTCCTGTATCTTGGGTTGAATGCTCTTCATCAAAGATGACATCTCGACTTAGAATCTTCTTCCTGTTTTCGAGATCACATAGCACATAAGCTTTCTCACCTTCACTATACCCAAGGAAGACACACTTTACGGATTTTGCATCAAGTTTCTTCCGCAAGTCCTTTGGTATATGTGCATATGCTGTACACCCAAATACTCGTAGGCTGCCCACTTTGGGCTTGTTGCCACTATATGCTTCTTCTGGCATAATTCCTTCAGCTGCTTTGGTTGGACTTCTATTCAATAGAAAAACAGCAATTGCTACCGCTTCCGCCCAAAAAGAATTTGGCAACCTCTTTGCCTTGAGCATGCTCCTCGCACACTCAACTATAGACATGTTTTTCCGCTCATCCACGCCGTTCTGCTGCGGTGTATGTGGAGCAGTAAACTGTGTCTTTATCCCACATGCTTTGCAAAGATCTTTGAACTCATTAGAAATATATTCACCACCCTTATCTGACCTGAGAGTCTTTAACCTCTTCCCTGTGTGGTTTTCCACCATAGCTTTCCACTGTTTGAAGTATTTGAACGCTTCAAATTTTAGCTTCAGAAAATAGACCCATACCTTCCGTGAGAAATCATCTACGAAGGTCATGAGATAGTATGTCCCCCCTGCTGATTTGACCTGCATGGGACTGCATAAATTTGAATGCACAAGCTCAAGAATGCCCTTGGCCCTAGTAGCCTTCTCCTTTGGAAACTTTTTCCTCTGTTGCTTCCCTAGTGCACAAGCCTCACATGTATCTGAAGAAGACTTAATGCTAGGAAGATTTACTACCATTTTGTGCTTGTTCAAAACTTGCAAACTTTTATAACTCAAATGACCATATCTCTCGTGCCAAAGCTTGTCCCGATTAGTATCCCTTGTTGGCCAAGCCTTGCCTATTGGGCCCCGCCACAGTACAGTAGAATAATAAGTGCAAGGCACTGGCATCCTGTGTGTATAAGCCTAGCCACCAATGAGCACAAGTAGCAAGTTGTAATTCCTAGGAATAAGAGACTAGGGGCTTAAAACTCTAAAATGACATAAGAGGCCCTAAGTCAAATTGCAAATAAAAAAGCTAAAAGGGCCCAACTTTAAACTCACATGAATCATGTGAGTGCCCTTGTGCTTTCTTAGCACCATTAGATTTAAGTTGTGTTTCTTTGAAAGGCCTGGATTAGAATCCTTGCCCCAATGAAGTGGCCAATGAGAGTAAAGGAGGCTCACCTCTAAAATCTATAAGAGGGAGTCATTTTCTTTGTATTGTATTATCTTCCATTCTCTTCTTAATAAAACTCTCTTGGTTTGTGTCAAGATCTTTTTTCCAATACATAAAGGATCCACACAAGATTGAAAACATGGTTCTATGTCCTTAGCCGAGTTTAAATCCATGATAAAAGACACACTTCTTTCATGTATTTAAACTCAACTAAGGACATAGAAATCATAATTATAGCTAGAAAGAGGAAATAGACAATGTGTAGCCTCTTCATTCTTCTTTGGTCAAATTTTCATTTTGGCCTCCACATTGGTATTTGCTTATTTTTCACGTCTCGTATCCAGCTAGGCCTCGCCTAAATTTTTTTGGAAAGTCGAATCGGGCATAATGGCATATGCCCGGACACCTTCCATTGCATAATGGGTACCTTAAACTTTTTCACATGTACATTACGAAGCAATATAGGCAGTTTGACTTTGACAGGCCACTATGAACGCGCCACGTGGTAGTTGTATGGACAGACGAGCAGAAAAGTGCAAAACCTGCGTTTGAAAAAAAGCACATATATTTTCTACTTTTTATTCAGTTTAAAAATGGGCATAATATTCACAAGGTGTCCATTACGTATAGATGAGATTGAGACTTTGCACATCTTCGTCCTACTAACTTGAGACTTCCACTTTATTAGTTGATTTTGTCTTGTTAATTTTCATAATTTTGTTAGGAAATCTAAGCAATGAATATAGTATTGTAGACTCAACACTTATTGGACTATATGGAACATGCACAATAGGTTGGTTTTTGAAGGGCAATGACTTACTTCTAATCTCAGCCCAGCCAATAGGTCACATTTACTCTTTGATACAAATTCTAATACTTAGACATGTTTGGAAGATAGTTTTTACATGGCCTTCCTATGTGATGAGCATTTCTTATTGAAAGTACAACAAAAAGGACCATAAATGAATTGACATAAGGCTCCAAGAGTAATTGATTGATTGATACACCTATCTATTGCAAAAACTAGTCACAAGATCTTGATCTAGAAAAGCAATATTGGATCTCACAATCAAGAGCAATCAAAACCATTGATCAAACATGGAATTCCGACCCCACACATGTGTGGTACGAACTCCAATACAACCTATTATTAGAGATTAAGTGGAATCAAGTTTAGATACCAAAGCATTCACAAAAACTCAAGACAAATGTGTAGAAACCTCAAGATTGCCAATTTGCTTCAAAAATTCATCTCCTCACTAGGAATGATGGATTGTATGTACAATAAGCTCTTCCCCACCTCAATTTAGGTGAAAATCCAGCATGTAATATGGAAGATGATTGACCATTTTTGCCCTAATTTGTCAATCCTACCTAACCCTAGAGTTTTGCCAAGCTGGTGGCTAGGTTGGTTATCCACCTCCATGATTCAAGGAATTTGGCCCTATAATCTAGGAATTATGACCAAACAAGCCTAACTAACCCTATGAATGAGATCTAAACTACTTTGACCTCACCTCACATGTGCCAACAAGGATTACACGTGTGGGAACCACCTATGTACAATTTACATGGTTTTTGCCAATTTTTTGACAACTTCTCACATTTGTAACCCTCTTATTTAGCATCTTTGATTGAAATAATTTAAGTACTATAGTTTAGAAAAATCATTGGATCGTTCTCTATATTGTAGGAGCTTCTCACATGATGAT
Source organism: Diphasiastrum complanatum (assembly GCA_029204225.1). Taxonomy (NCBI): domain Eukaryota; kingdom Viridiplantae; phylum Streptophyta; class Lycopodiopsida; order Lycopodiales; family Lycopodiaceae; genus Diphasiastrum; species Diphasiastrum complanatum. The sequence continues at coordinate 79,278,448 of CM055092.1, forward strand.
GTACAAGCATTTCTTCAATGATGATGTTTTATTGAGGTTCATTGGTTGAAAGTGAATGCAATTGTATGGTTCTTTAGTTTTATTTATGATACAAATAGTTTTCTAGTTTTACCACACTTTGACGTCATCTTCTCAATTCTACTTATCACTTCCTTTCTTGTTTGCAATTCTCTTATCCATGACTTAAAACTATTGGCATGCTTTATCACGAGGGAATTAGAATTATTATATATGGTTGCAAGAAAAGTCTCAATCTAGTCACTAGAAAAGTCTGAATCGAAATTTTTGCTGAAAAACGAAATTAGATTGCTATAAAGCTTTTACATAACAACATGATGAACGACATCAACATATGTATGTGCTTATAAGCCCGTGCTTCGAGTTGTCAAGTTTTAGGACACAAAAATGACTTTTATTAACTATGCAAGTCCTAGGCTTGCTTTTTTGGCTGTAGAAATGAACAAGGCCGACCAAGGTACTATAAGTAGCTGAGAAGTTTCATCAAGTGGAATCATTTGTAACACTTTGTCAAAATCAAATTAGACTAAAGAGCACATTTGATAAGCCTCACTTGAAGTTTGATATATAATGTATGCATAATCCTTTTTTTTTCCTTTTTTTTTTTGGGTGTGTGTGTGTGTGTGTGTTGGACCACCTCATGTAGGGTGACATTTTCCATGACTAGAGAAATTGATTTTGCTACCATACAACATCACATAGTGAGAAACCATGCAAACTTTCAAGAGAGAACAATTAGCATGAGCTAGCAACAAAATAGAACCAAAAAAAGAAAAGCTTATAACAAAAAAGATGATGTTCATGCACTCAAATTGAACATACCCCCCCCCCCCGAAAAAAAAAAAAAAACTTTTATTATCATGCATCACATAAGGTAAAACCTACTATTGCACACATGACCTTCCATTGCTCACCCACATTTGTACCCTTAAGAATATTGCTTGATTAAGGATCAAACAAAAGCATCTATCATTCATTGATGTAACATGGAATCCTAATTGCATTTAAAAACCCAATAGTAAGTGTGCCATTAACTAAAATATAATGGCACAAATGAAAGTGCAAGCCCCACTTGTGATTAGTACATACAAGATAGACTTGCTAATGAATAGCATCATCAAATCTATGTTAGAGTCATAGTTAATTGCAACTTCTATTCAAATTGGCTTCTCTGAGTTTCTTTCCTTCCTTCCTCCATGTTTTTCTTCATGTGGAAAGTATTTGGGGTCCTCTCCATTTAAGACCCTTCCCCATCTAAAAGCATCATAGTAGGTATCTTACTCCCACTTTAGAGAAAAGCCCTTACAAGTGAATCTTGCACCCTCATTAGTGTTAGATTTCTTATGCTCAACCTTAAACAAATCGTTCAAGTAATGAGCATCCTGAAAACCAAAGGCCGACTACATGTTTTTTCGGACCTTCACATTTTTCTTTTAAGATTTTTTTGCCTTAACCATTTTTAGGCACCTTCGCCTTTTTCGTACCTTTGCGAAAAATGCGACATAGTGGTCAAGTGGCCAGAATGCCTTAGAAATCATTTTTTAGGCACCTTCTCCTTCTTTGCCTTTTTCTCACTAGCAAAAAATGCGACACACTGGCCAAGTGGCCAGAATGCCTTAGAAATCATTTGTAAGACACTTTTTTGCCTTTTTCGCTACCTTGAATCTAAGGGCGCCTTAGGGATTTACATACCTTTAGTGTAAGGGCACCTTTAGGAGTTACAAACCTTCAGTCTAAGGGCACCTTCGGGTTTTGGCTTTTTCACGTTTTGGTACATTGGCTGACCGACATCGCCAACTTATCAGCAACCCTAAAAACAGCTGGACAACCAAATATCCCAAAGACGGTTGGCAGTTACCAACTTTGTACATATGCAAAGACTGACGTAAATAGCATTAAAGGCTTGTAAGATATTTTGTTCCTCGACACTTGTAAATCTATATATTAGCTAATTCAAGCTATGTAAGAATTAATTGAATTAATTGAATTTCTCTTTCAATCAAAGATTCTATCTGTAGTCAGCATTATCACGCTCAGCAAGCTGAAGTTATTACTTCAAGCTATTGTACTCACTGTTGATATTTAACAGAGTGCAATTTCTGTCTCACTGTTGCATCGTTCATTTGCGCATTCTGTATGAATTCTTCTACTTGAATAATTCTGTTGCTAACTGTTGCGTTTCCGTTCCTACACGTCGCTCAATCCTCGACCTTCCGCTGCCGCTCACGCCCACAAGTGATTTTATGACATGGTATTAGAGCAGGCATCATGACCAAAGTTGGAAAAAAACAGGATATCGATTCCTGGTATCTAGACTCCGGAGCAACTCAACACATGACTCACCATCGCAATTGGTTCAAAAACCAAGTCATTCACCCACTCTCGAGTTGTGCAACTTGGAGACAACTCATTGCATTCAATTGAAGGTGAAGGAACAGTCAGAGTTGAATTCAAAAGAGGTGAAGTCAAGCTGCTGTCCAACGTTCTCCACGTTCCAAATCTGACCAAAAATTCGCTCTCAGTTAGCAGAATCACCGATTCAAGTCGGAGGGTCGAATTCGATATAGAAGATTGCATAGTTCTTGACAAATCCCAGAAGGTTCTAGCCTATGGAAGAAGAAGCAGCTATCTGTACAAACTCAGCCATTGCTATTCTTCTAACAATCAAGCTCTTCACACAGTCACTTCTGAATCAACTAATATGTTGTGGCATTTCAAACTTGGCCATCTTAACGACAACAATATTCAACAAATGTCAGCTCAGAGTCTAGTACAAGATTTGCCGTCAGTCAGCAAGCCAACTTCTCCATGCGAAAGCTGTATTATCAGAAAATCTGCAAGGAGTCCCTTCAGCTCAGACTCAGTTCACGCATCCAAGGGCTTGCTTGACCTTGTACATAGTGGCATTTGTGGCCTGATGTAGACTGCTTCCATAGGGAGAGCTCTCTATTTCCTAACTTTCATCGACGACATCTCTCAAAGGACTGCAACCTACTATATGAAGAACAAATCCAAAGCATTCAAGTTCTTCAAGCAGTTCAAGGCGTCTGCAGAATACCAAACCCAAAGGAAGATCAAGGCGCTATGCACAGATGGAGGGGGAGAGTACATCTCCACAGATTTCGAGGAGGTTTGCAAGGCCAATGAGATACTTCAACAATACACAACCAACTACTCACCTCAGTCCAATGGTGTAGTTGAGCGAAAGAATTAGACACTCATCAAGAGTGCCAAGAGCATGATGGCCCATGCCTCTCTTCCAAAAAAATTCTGGACAGAAGCTGTTACTACAGCCGCCTATTTGTAGAATCGATCCATCACCAAAGCCCTAAATGGCAAGACACCTTATGAGGTGTGGACAGGATCAAAAACATCACTCAAACATATTCGAGTGTTTGGATGCATCTGTTTATTATATTAGCATTATTCACAATCTTGAACGTATGCCTTGACATGACTTTTAATCTTTTGTAGAAGAAATTTTGTCTAACGCTTTCGCTCAGATCCCTGAGGATCTAAGAAGAAAGCTAGATGACAAGAGTAGAAAAACGATTTTCATCTGCTATTCCCCAGACCACAAGGCATACAAGCTCTACAATTTGGATACCGAGAAGGCATTCACCAATAGAGATGTCATGTTCGTGGAAGACCAGTTCATCGACCACAAAGGGAAAGCTGTTGATAATTCCGACTCACGGATTGAACAACCAGTCAATTCTGATCCAGAGAGTCAATTGTAGAATACGATGCTGACTCAGACGATGAGTCAGATCCTCAACGAGTTAACCCACATCAGAGGACCGAAGTTCAACCTAGAAGGTCGAACAGGTCCAGACAGCCTCCATCTAGATTTATGGATGATTCGGCCTGCTACTTCGTGCAGGAACCAAACACAGTTGTTGAGGCAATGTCTACCACAGGAAGTAGAATTGATTTTCTGCAGAACACATGGCAATACATTACTTCACAAAGGCTCTATCAAAGGAGCAACATCTCAGAAGATCAAACTTTTTCAGGATCCACATTAAGGGGGAGTGTTAGATTTCTTATGCTCAGTCTTAAATAAATTGTTCAAGTAATGAGCATCCTGAAAACCGAAGGCCGACTACATGTTTTTTCGGACCTTCACATTTTTCTTTTAAGAATTTTTGACTTAAATATTTTTAGGCACCTTCGCCCTTTTTCGCACCTTTGCGAAAAATGCAACACAGTAGTCAAGTGGCCAGAATGCCTTAGAAATCATTTTTTAGGCACCTTCTCCTTCTTCGCCTTTTTCGCACCAGTGGAAAATGCGACACACTGGCCAAGTGGCCAGAATGCCTTAGAAATCATTTGTAAGGCACTTTTTCGTCTTTTTCGCTACTTGAATCTAAGGGCGCCTTAGGGATTTACATATCTTTAGTGTAAGGGCACCTTTAGGAGTTACAAACCTTCAGTCTAAGGGCACCGTCGGGTTTTTCGACTTGTTCACGTTTTGCTAAAACTATGACAAGAATGCTCACCAAAACTTTTGGTTCTAAATTTACATGAACAATGTGCTTCTTGAGGTGCCTTGAGAATACATAGAAAATATGAGCATGTGGCATTATCATTTCCAAGGGAAGGCTTGAACCTCATACCAAAGAGACTTTAGATGCCAAGCTAACCAACTGTCAACCTCGTTGGGTCAATGTTCTATACATGGAATGGCCCTACATGTCATTGACCTCGGGGAGTTCTTTAACACACAGTGAACCCCTCATGTCTATTACATATTGTGGAGTTGGGTCTAAGACCATGGCTCTAAGTCTGATGCTCCCAGAATCTGGCAATCTCAGCCATAGTGAATCCTCACGCATAGTATGTAATGTGAACTTGGTTGAGCTAAGCTAGATGGGCTCGCGAATCCAGTGAGCCATGGGTGTCGAATCAACAAGACCAATCGATTCCACAACGTAGTATGAATTGATATTTTATTCTTTTGGTCACGCGAACACTAGTATAGCTAACATAAGTAGAAAGATGGTATGTCTCACCTCCTCTTTCTGATGTCATCATGACTTGGATCCTAGTCAAGCTATGCAACTAGAATATATTAAAAAAAAATGCAAATTGCTACTATGCGGTGTAGCCTTCCAAATTCTCATGCCGAGTGAAAAATTGTGGCGTTTACTCATGACTTGCAATAGTAGTAATAATATCACAAGGTCACAAACTCAAAGTGACAAGTGTGTCTCCCATAGTAGCTAATATGGACGAGTTGGAAAGGAGTGTTAAGTGCTCTATCCTGGCTCTAGTGGAGGATCTAGGAGCTGTGTTTATCAAACATCAAACCAGTAAAAAATTCTTTTGCAAGGTTGATCAAATTCAATGTGGTCCAATCTACGTAACTAGACTGAAACTAATCTAACTATCTTATTGCTAGGGTTAATCTAACTAATCTAAGGCTAACCTAAACTATTCTAGATGGGATCTTTGTCCACTTGGGGCCTCCTTTGATTTGGTCTTTCTGGATCTTGGGACAATTTTAAAATGATGGGGATTGACGAAACGGAGGAACTCCTTGTCCTCGTACTCTTGACATTCCTCCAAGGTAAACACCTAAAGAGCTTGGATCTCGGATTCACTATAGAATCCTTATTGTGAACTTTAAGAGAAATAAAGACCAAGAATGGATCTAGATCAGATCCTCAAGAGGTGTTGAAAGCTAGATTACTTGATCTACTAATCAACCAATGATTAGATCTAGAATTAGATCAATTTCCCATAAAAAATCTAGCAAGAACAACAAGCAAATGATTAAACTTGAGACCTACCGTTTTCACACGTGTGAAGAACAGTAGCAGTACGAACTTACAGTAGAGAGTGAAGTACACAAGTGTTAGAAAGTAGAGAGTGAAGTACACAAGTGTTAGAAAGCAATAGAACCACAAAATCACAACACAAATATGAGAATACTCAAGATATGCCTCCAAAACCAAGATCTTGCTTCATTGATTTCTCAAAGTGGATGGATTAAATACAAAAATCATCATACTCTCTCTCTAGGCCACTTCCAACACGTGTGAGACAGGTCATAGTGCTTATCCGTATCCACTTTGGCTAAGATTCCATTAATTTGCCACATCATCATTGGTGGCTAGTGTTGACCTTCTAGATTCCTACAAATTAAGAGATAGGTCCTACAGTCTAGGAGATTTTCTCTACCACTAGAATGGTGCCAAGTGGCATAATACTACTAAACTAGTTTTTGGCCAATTTAGCCACTAGTTTCCAAATTAAATGATATGTACAACTTATATGATCTATCTAAATGACTTAGGCATAGATTTCACACGTGGGAACAGGCTCCACACATGTCTAATGATGATAGGTTCAAGTCATTATGGTATTTACAAGATTTGATCAAGTTAGCTTTTGCCAATTTTAACACTTATAGCGGTTCTTGCTAAGCAAGCTCTCAAACTTAGAATGACTTGTAGCAAACCACGACTTCGAGTGATTGGTGGAGGCTACTTGAAGTTGCCTATACTATAGTCCTCGTACAAATGGAGTGAGAGTTATCCTAGGTGGCATTGACAAACATGACCATGGGACAAGTGAAGATACCATTGAAATATCCATACATCTTTACTTACCCTAGACCACTCGTGAGTCAATACTCTCTCATATCCACTAAATGTTCAAGCCTTTTTACCCAACTCAAGTTTCGGCATTAGATGGCCTTGCCTAATTGTCGTAAAATCGCGTGTGGGCATGAGCGGCAACGGAAGCTCGAGGATTGAGCGGCGTGTAAGCAGCAGAATTATTCAAGTAGAAAAAATTCATACAGAATGCGCAAATGAACGACGCAGTAGTGAGACAAAAATTGCACTCTGACAAATATCAGCAGTGAGTACAATAGCTTGAAGTAATAACTTCAGCTTGCTGAGCGTGATAACGCTGGCCACAAATAAAAACTTTGATTGAAAGAGAAATTCAATTAATTCTTACATTGTTTGAATAAGCTAATATAAAGATTTACAAGTGTCGAGGAACAAAATATCTTACAAGCCTTTAATGTTATTTACGCCAATCTTTGCATATGTACAAAAGTTGGTAACCACCAACCGTCTTTGGGATATTTGGTTGTCCGACTGTTTTTAGGGAACAATTTTAAAAAAAATGAATCGATGGAAAAACAAAAAAAAAAAAACCCGAACTCACACACTCTCTCTCTCAAAAGTTGGTAAGGGGTAGGCTTATGGGGTAGGTAGATGACAACCCCATGGCTCAAAAGGGTGGGGAAGGCCCCATGGCCCAGCTCCATCCAACAGGCCAGGCATACACAATTGTTTTAAATCTTTAGCCCAGGATTCGAACCTGGCTCGTTGGCAGAGAAGAGAAGAGGGAAAAAAAATAATGATGAAAATAGCAGAGAGAAGAGAAAAAGAGAGAAAGGAAGAGCAGAGAAGAGATGAGAAGCATGGAGCGATGGCTGGTAAAGCTTTGATGGATCTTGTGTTTTGCGATCATGTTCCTTAATCTGACATCTGGTTGATAAGCTGTGGAGGATTGTTCTGAAAAAGCTGTGTTGGATCAGGTCGGATTGAAATTCGGTGTGTTGGGAATCAGGATCCAACCACAGGCTGAGGAATTTGGTGCTGGATTTTTGCTCCCAGCTTAGTGCTATTTATCTGTCTGTGAATGCTCTTTGGTGAGCTGTATCTAAGTAAGTTTTGGTTTCTTTTGGCTTCTATGTGTATGCACTGCATTACTGCTGCGTTTTTGGTGTTTTGGTGTTTTGATTCTCATGATGCTTTACCCCGCCAACAAGGAAAAAGTTTTAAGATCTTTGTTCTTCATTAGATAGATTTGCTATTTTAATTTCATGAAGCTTTTCTCTTACAACGAGAAAAATGCTCAAGATCTCTCTGCCTGCTGATTTTAGGTAGATTGGAAGCTTTCTGCTCTTTGATTCCTTGTTAATCTCATGGCCGCCCTTTACTCTGCCAAATAAGAAAGATGTTCAAGATGTCTCTTCCTCTTGATAAAGAATTACGCAGATTGTGAGCTTTCTGCTCCGTTGATTCTTCAGACATGTCAGATATGATGGTAACATTGCAGGCTGCTTGCTAGCTGCGCTTCATGTTAATCTATTCGTCTTTCTCAGGTTATGTGGAAGAGCTTGGTGGCTGATTTGAGCAGTTGCAAGTTTATGAGTGGCTGAAACATACATCGATGGCAGGGATTTATGCATCATCTCATGGCCCTCGTCAGTCTGTTCTCACGTCTCGGATGCTCTACATTCTTACAGCTCTGCCTTTGTGTCTGGCAGCCTTTGCTTTTGTACTGCAATGGAAAGGAGACATCAGCGATCCAACTCGTCTTGGAAGAGAGAAGTCAAAATTTCCAGGAATGGGAGTAGGCCGTTCACTCACGGATACAGACTGTATGCATCAGATCCACCGCAGCAACACTCCCTCGTTTCCGCATCATCCCGGGTGGCAGTATGCTGCTGCAGACCATGTCAGCCCCAAAATATGCATCACCGGCAGCACATCTGGTGGATTAGAACAGATTCTGCCATGGCTCTACTACCATAGGGTTATTGGAGCAAGCCATTTCGTGCTCTTTGTTGAGGGCAAAGCCGCATCTGCAAACGTGTCTGCGGTGCTAGAAAGCATTCCTGGAGTGAGAGTAGTTCCGAGAACTAAAGAGCTGGAGGAAAAGCAAGCCAGAAGTCGCATCTGGAATGAAACCTGGCTGTCGAGTTTTTTCTTTCGACCTTGCAATTATGAGCTTTTTGTCAAGCAATCTCTAAACATGGAGATGGCAATTGTCATGGCTCGGGAAGCCGGTGCAGATTGGATCATCCATCTGGACACAGATGAGTTGTTGCATCCAGCGGGTGCTCCTGAGTATTCCTTGAGGCGTTTGTTCAGTGATGTGGCCTCAGATGTTGATATGGTAGTCTTTCCAAATTATGAAAGCTCAGTTGAAAGAGATGATATTACAGATCCTTTCACGGAAGTGACAATGTTCAAGAAAAACTATGATCACCTTACTAAGGAGACTTACTTCGGCCTGTATCGGGAGGCTACTCGTGGTAATCCTAATTACTTTCTCACCTATGGAAATGGAAAGGCTGCAGCACGTATGCAGGATCATCTGCGCCCAAATGGAGCTCACCGGTGGCACAATTACGTCAAATTCCCCAGAGAAATAAAACTAGACGAAGCTGCTGTCTTGCATTACACCTATGCCAAATTTTCAGATCTAACATCCAGACGAGACCGCTGCGGTTGCAATCCAACTAAGGAGGATGTGAAGCGTTGCTTTATGCTTGAATTCGACCGTGACGCTTTCATCATTGCTTCTACTGGCTCAGAAGAGGAGATGCGAAGATGGTACAGGGAGCATGTGGTTTGGACTGACAAAGAACTAAATCTGAAGCTTCTCAGGAAAGGTTTACTGACTCGCATTTATGCTCCCCAAATTATTGTTCAAGGCCTTAGACAAAGAGGGACTTTCAATGATTCCTTGGCAGCAGGCCATGATGTCTTGGAGCAAAAGCGTGTGAAGGAGGCTTTCCTTTTGTCTGTGAAAAGATTACCAGAATATAATTCTTCTTTTTTAGCTTCAAAGGGCAAAGTCAATCACGGGATCAAAGAGGAAAAGTTAAAGCAAAAATTGCTGGATGTGGAAGGAGCAGGATCTACAGCCAGAAGACCGCTGTCAGTTTCTAACACGCCTTCAGCTATATCACCAGCTTCTTCTCCCATTCCGAACTCCCTGTTGAATTATTTGCATTCTGTCCTCAGACCAGATATTGACGTGTTTTCACTATCTGAATGGTGATATAAGTAAAAGCAGTAGCAGTGGGTGCAGTTCAATAGTTACAGTCACCGTCGCTGGGTGAAAAGTAGTCAGGCATATGCTATCACGAGTAGAAGTTTTTTTTACTGATGGAGGTAGCTGAACTTGCTTTAACTCTATGTACAATTGATTCTTAAGTAGGATATTTTAGCATGTGAGGCTCCTTATCATGGTTAAATATACTTCTCATATTTTTTCCTCTTGGGAAACCCATGACGATAATGAGCTTTTGGAATCGTAAACAAAAGGCTCTTTGTAGTTTGTGATTTCAAACTCAGAGGATCATGTAGAGGCCTTGTAATCTATTCAGTATAAAAGATTTATGAATATTCCTAGGATTAGTAGTTGTTCTATTCAGTATAAAGAATCTATGAATATTTTGTACATGCCTCACGATTAGTAGAAGTGTGTTCAGTAAAGTAGAAGGCAGCAATCTATCCTTTTGTTGGGCTGTACTGAGCAAAATATTCAAGACATTTGAAAAGAAGATTTACAATAAACATCATTCAAAACATCATACGGGGATTGGAGCGTGCAGGCCAGCTCCCCAACGTCAATGACATTCAGGGTGTAGTGCTCGAGCAAGATTTCTCTCCTAAAAGTTGGTAAAGTGGTAGGGCTCACCGGTTGGTGGAAGACCAAGGTTCAGGACGTCCAAGCCAAGGCCCAAGAAAGACCAAAGTCGCATCATAGCTTCATACTATAGATAGATCATATTCTACCCACTCTCGAATCCAACATAACACCGGAGGAAACCCTAAAGTAAAGGATCCTTTGGCTGTGGGTTTCAGTCCTTGAGTTTTATAATTCGTTTTATTCCACAGACCAGAAGAGGGAAGGCAGGCTGAAGAATCATGGTGGGGGATTAGCGAGTTTTGAAGATGAAGTGTTGTTGGCTTGCACAGCAGCCCTGCTTCTGACCAATTTTTTGTGCAATCACCTGCCTCAATCCAACAGTTGGTTAAAGTAATTGTTGTGGCTAGGGACGCTTGAGCAGACTGGGTCATCCATTTGGACACAGATGAGTCACTTCATGCTGCAGGACCTCCTGAGTTATTCTTTGAAGCATTTGCTAAATGACATGGCCACTGGTATCGATATGGTAGTCTTTCCATATTATGAGAACCCACTTGAAAGAGATGACATTAGAGACCCTTTCAAGGAAGCGAGAATTCAAGGAAAACTATTGTCATGTGAGACTTATTTCGGCCTGTCTGGGGAGGCTATTTGTGCCAATCCTAATTATTTTCTGACCTTTGGAAATGGGAAGGTTGCAGCAATATGCAGGATCCATCTGTGATCAAATTGTGCTCTGTGGTGTTACAAATACATGAATCTCCTCAAAGACATAAAACTAGAAGAAGCTGCTGTTTTGCTCTACACCTATGCAAATCATTTCAATTATCCACGTTACTTATTCCAGCATAGATATAACTCAAAGATGCAGCACAAGTAATAGATGAAACTCAGGATTCTGTCGTGCTGTATTAGAACAAGCAGAAGCAACAGCGAGATGAGAGCAGCACTGTTTTCAGAAGTGACTACCCCACTTATGTTACGAGTTGTTTAAACTACTTCAAGAACTAGCAAGGTCTCAAGACAGAATGTGCACATGACTGTTAATATTTGTATCAAAATGGCTCTCAATTAGTCTGTATTGGATGACATCCGTTTGGAAGTGTTGCAATTATGGAATATTTCGAACACTTCCCCTCAACGAACACTTCTCCATGTGTGATTCACCAGCAAATTAACTATCATAACGGATACCCCATACCTCGAATGGATGAGTTGATTGATCGATTGCACTTTGCACTTCACCAAAATCGATTTGAGATCAGGGTATCCTCAAATTCGAATTAAAACTGAGGATGTTGAAAAAACCAGGTTTTGGACTAGGTACGACTATTATGAATTTGCTTTTTGGATTGCCCTTGTGATTTACCAACAAATGATGAACAATCTTCGTTCATATTTGGAGACGTTCGTGATAGTCTACGTAGATGATATCCTCATTTGAAGTAGAACTTTAAAGGATCATGGGGAGCATCTCAAAATTGTCTTGAAGTGTTACTAAGGCCAGAGAAGCTCCTCGCCAAAGAATCCAATTATGAATTTTTTCAGACCACACTAGTATGTCTTGGTCATATTATTTCGGATCATTGGTTGGGAATTGTGAGTTTCGTTAGCGGCCTATTTTGTAACCATTTCTGAAATCAAATCTTTTCTTGGCTTAATTGGATTTTTGCATCGATTCATCATGGATTATGCAGTAATTGCATTACCCTTGACGAATCTCCTTAAAGGGATGAAGAAAACCAGCCGACAAAATAAATTTAGTCCTCTTATGACTTGTATTGAAGACTTGAATCAAAGTTTTGAAACTTTGAAACCTTGTGTGTCTACAGCTCCGATACTACACATAGTTTGATCCTAACAGCCTTATGTATTTGAGACTGATGATAGTGACTTTGCTATAGGGGCAGTCTTATTTCAGGATGGTGTTTGAAAGCAAAAAGTTGGATCTTACTCAAAAACGGTACGATGAAATGGAAGGCCCTTCCGGCAGGCTTTACAAAAAAATTTCTGCGAAAAAACATTCTGAGGTATACCATTCTATTAGTTTGCAATATTGCAAAACGCTTCGTGCTAATATCTCCAAGGCACGTGCCAAAGCTGAGATGACTCCATGCTTGCAGATTCTTTGCTCAGTAGATCTTGTTCATGCTGAAGAGTAATGCCTATTTTACCCCTTTGGCTAAGCATTAGTTAAGTTGTACAAAGTTGAGTAAATTAGTGCAAGTGGCCCACTTGGCCAAGTAGCTCACTCCTATGGTTGACACCTAGACTTTCCATGCATGTAAAGGAGGTGCTTGCCTCACAAGGGATTTGGAGGACCCACGCCCTCCTCTTTCTCTATAGCAATTCATTTCTTCTTCTGACTTTTGAGTTTGTGAGGTGCTTATGCAATTCTCCTTGTGTGTGATGTTTTCCATAGCCAAGTTTTTCAAGCTTTCATAGTTGATCTAGTATTTGAGTTAAGATACTCCATAGCTGGGTCTTGCAAATCATCATGGTATCAGAGCAGGTTGTCTAGCCTGTGAGCCTGTGAGTGAGAGAAACTTCAGTGCTCAGATTCTTGAGACGATTCTCATCTTCTACAAGCACCTCAAGCTTGGAGGAGGGCGCTTTTGATCTATAGGTGTCAGAGGAGTGGGATGATCCAAAAACTTTCTAAATCCGGCTAAGTTTTGGGAGTCTTTCTAGAGGAGCTTACACAAAAGTAGGGCGCACTTTTTGTAGGGGCTTCTGGTTTCTGTTCCAGTAGGGCCTAGTGCTTGTGCTAGTGAGGCCATACCAAGTGGCAAAGACAAAACCAGGAGCTGAAGGGTTGCCTTGAAGTGGCTACATACCCTAGTTTGGGGTCAAACCCTTGTTGCTGGAAGTTGTTTCTTTTCTGATCTTTTTCAGGTTGAGCTTCTGTTTGAGCACAGATTATAGCATGGCTAGTCTTGGGGAGAGTTTGCTGGGTGAATCTAGCAAACCAGATGGCACAAACTACAGAGTGTGGAAGTTCAAGATGGCTAATATCTTGATGGACAAGAATTGCTGGGAGGTGATGACAGGTACATAGCCTGTACCAACATCTGATCCTGAGGAGTCAAGCACCAATTCCTCATCTACACCCAAGAGGAAGGGCAACTGCAACTATTGTGGCAAGTATGGGCATTTTGCTTTTGAATGCAGGAAGAAGCAAAGTGATCAGAAGAAGGGAAAGAACCAGCATGGTCACTTTGTTGACAAAGTTGCAGAGGAGGAGCAATCTGGTGAGCTTGAGCTATTCACCGCAGCCCTATCATCTGAATCCACATTTGGTGGATGGTACATTGATTCTGGAGCCTCAAAGCACATGACACCTCATAGAGATTGGTTCAGCACCTATGAGGAGACAGAAGATGGTCAGCATATTTGCCTTGGAGATAATTCTACACGTATGGTAAGAGGCAAAGGCACAGTTGCAGTACAGCTGTCATCAGGTGAGGTGAAGGAAATTAAAAGTGTGTTGCATGTACCATGGTTGGCTAAGAACTTGCTATCAATGTTGGTGCCATTACCAAACAGAACATGGTGGTAGAGTTTGATGATTCTACATGTTTGGTAAAAGAAAAAGATCAGAACTTCAAGGTGGTAGCCAAGGGAATGCAAGAAGGAGTCTTTACAAGCTTTTCACAACCATTCCTAGCCAAGAGGCCTTGTCTAAGTGGTGGGTTATTTATTTGTATACATGAAATACCCACAATAGGGTCCACGGCCCAAAGTAGTGTCGGTCCCTCGGCACTAGGCTGCAACTGTTGTGAAGGGGCGTTGTTGTCGGTTCGTTTATTGCTGGGACATGGGTGCTTCAGGAAAAGCGTGGATAGAATTCGCTTACATAAAACCTGAGGCTTTATTGATTGTTGATCAGCAAGAACCTAGACTTGCCAGATTTTCAATAATGCACATAAGGGTCTGGTGGCCATATCAGATAACCTTGTTCATTGACAATTGGGTAGTCGAGGCATTCCATCAGAGGATCCCAAGATAAATCTTGCTGATATAATGGATCTTCATAGATCGGCGCAACTGGTCCCAATGTCATAGACTCTCCCAAATCATAATGTGAATATGACGTGTTTGCTTGGTGCTCTTGTCTGTCCAGGTATTCGAAGTATGCATCAGCCTGACGACTTTCCTCAGCAGTCAATATCATAGATTTAGGACAAGGCTTTATCATTGTAGGTTTTGGTTCTTGCTGTACAATTGGCCATTTTGGGCTTGGATTCCCTGGATTTGGCCTTTGAAGAATGGATATACCCTGAATTGGCGTTGATTTGGGGGTCTGTTGAATTGTGGAACAATTAGACTTTGGTTGAATCTTGCTCGTTGAGGGGCAATCATCAACTTTAGTCTTCTCTTGGTCATTGCACTTTCCCGTTGAAGGCTGGATGATGGCACTTTTTCTTGGATCTTGTGCTAAATTGCCTTCAAGTTGCTCTGTTGACGCTAGTCCCCTTTGTAATTCATCACTAAGAATTCTTCGCATTGAGTGCGAAAAAAGCCCTGACAGAATCTGTTGGAGTTCCTCCGTTGCCCGTGTCTTGATTTCCTCGACAGTTGTTGGCTTGATGAATTCTACCATCCTTGTCTTTTGTGATGGTTCTACTTGTTTGCCCGAGGGTATCTTTGCGTACCTTAGGACTTTTGTCAGATTTTCTTCTTTGTCACTCGCTTCATAACCTGGTGGCAATAAGATTTTTCTTTTGTAGTACGTTCGAGGTGGAAGGGTTACCACAGGTGCATGTCGGTCTACATAGGCCAAATGCCTCCTAGCTATTTGTGAATTTCTCATCGGGCAATCTTGGCATGGATGATTAACTCCGCATTGTGAACATGAGGGATCAAATGTTGACAGATCCCCTCGGTGTGGACATTCAACACGCCGGTGTTTTCCTCCGCATCCATAACACCTAACTGAGTGCAGTATGCCATCACCTCTAAGTTGATAGGCATACACCGGTAGCAGATTCCCCTTAGGATCTTCCACAAAATAGACTGGTAGGCTGTTATGGTCCTCCATTGAATTTGGTGACATGCAAGAGGATATAACCAGAACTTCTACCTTGCCACTGTTTGTTGAAGAAACTCGTGATTTAGATGGATCAATCTGACATCCACCCTTTTGGTGAGCTCCTTGTTGGCTTGATTCTGCTTCTGACCATTGAACCACTGGATCTTGCTGTCGACAAGCCTGTTGCTCTGTATTTTGTCCTTTTTACAAGAGCAGATTCTTGATTGGACACCTGGTACTTGGATGATCTCCAAAGCAGAAGGTACATTCGTCCTTTTCAAGAAACTTAATAGAGTGAGCATAAGCTTGCTGACAGCTTAAAGTGCAAGGTTCTGGGTCTTCCGCTGTGCTTGTTCTGCTTGACCTTGCTGCACTTTGTTGCCTTGCATGGGGTTCCATTCTTGTTGGATCATTGCTCGTTGTCGACCTTTGTTTCTCTGATTCCCCATCTAGATAGGGAAAATCCTTCTCCCCGAGTGAGATTTCCATCTTGGCAGCATCCTTACAGAGTTGTACATGATTTAATTTTTGGATAGGAGTGGTTATTTAGTAAATCACCTTCTCTGACTATTTATTTTGAGAAGAATGTTTTCACTTTCAAGGTGATAAGGTAGTTACTTTACTTGGCAGTAATTATGTACATCCATCAGATGGAATTTCTACAATTAATATAATGGAAGCATTTGGTTATTCACAGTAAGAAGTTTTTTCAATGTCTGTTATTCCTATTGTGGATGTTTCTGATGTGTAAATAATTGTAAATTATCAACAATTCTTAACTTAGTAGATTTAGATCACTAACAAGCTATGAAAAATTAGATCATAAGTGAATTTAAAGATGTATTTTTATCAGCATTACTTCATGGTTTACCACCATCTAGATCAGTAGACCACATGATAGAGTTAATTCCAAGAAGTCAATCTATCTCTAGGCAGCCTTATAGGTTTTCTCAAAAAGATGACATAAAGATTTCAAATTAAATAGAATACTATTTCAGGATGGGACATATCCAACCTAGTAAATTACCATGGGGCATTCTTTTTCTTCTTTTTGAAAGTGAAGAAGGATTTATGGTTTTCTTTCAAAGATTTATTGAGGATTATGCCAAAGTGGTGGCATCGCTTAGTAATCTGACAAAAGGTATTGTTAATGAAAAGAAAAAGAGAAATCAACCTAGTCTAATCTATTGTCTGGAATGAGAAGCTGAATCAGGGTTTTGAAAAACTTAAGACCTTGATTGTTTTGGCTCTCATCTTATAGATTGCAGATCTAAATCAACTGTATATCGTGATACTTGATGCAAGTGATACTGAATTTGGAGTAGTTCTATTATAGAACAATAGCCCTAGCTTTTGAAAGCAAAATTCATTGTTTTTTAATTGTTTTATACTACGTAGCATGCACGTAAAAACTGGGAGACACTACTTGTATGGTAGTAAGTTTATAGTGTACACGAATCACTAGCCTCTTAAGTACTTTTGTAACCAGCATGATCTTTGGGGTAGGAAAGCCTGATGGGATGAATTGATGCAAGAATTTGATCATGAAATCCATTATATAAAAGACAACTCTTATCAAGTTGTGAATGCTCTTAGTCAGATTGGTGAATTGAATGAATTGTTTTTCACCTAGATTTCTACAAATCTATATCTTTCAATCAGAGGAAAATATTCAAGTGATTCTCATTTTAGTCATATTTGAAACATTGTTTGGACCGGAAGAAATGAGGATCGTATTGAGACGAGTTCGCAAGGGTCTTCGCTAACAAAGAAAGATAAGAAAATTTTGAAACAGTTTTCCATTTGAGATGGATTGCTATTTCATAATGGAAATGTTCGTGTACCAGTGGACGATGATTTTGAACGTAAGATTTTGTTTAATGTCATGACATCCCGGTATACACAAGACTCTTGACTTGGCCAGAAGAGAGTTTTTATTGGCCAAAATTCAAGCCATATGTCGCGTCATGCATGATCAAATGCAAGCCCTATCAACTAGCTACACACATCAAACTTAAGTATTTCTTGCTAAGAAAAATGAAATTTTCTTTTAGTTTGATTTGGAAGGGCTAATGTTGTTGTGGGTATTTCATGTATACAAATAAATAAGTGGGTCCCACCACTTAAAATACTGTTGGCCAAGCCTTGCCTAGTGGGCCCCGCCACAGTACAGTAGAATAATAAGTGCAAGGCACTGACATCCTGTGTGCATAAGCCCAGCCACCAATGAGCACAAGTAGCAAGTTGTAATTCCTAGGAATAAGAGACTAGGGGCTTAAAACTCTAAAATGACATTAGAGGCCCTAAGTCAAGTTGCAAATAAAAAAGCTAAAAGAGCCCAACTTAAAACTCACATGAATCATGTGAGTGCCCTTGTGCTTTCTTAGCACCATTAGATTTAAGTTGTGTTTCTTTGAAAGTCTTGGATTAGAATCCTTGCCCCAATGAAGTGGCCAATGAGAGTAAAGGAGGCTCACCTCTAAAATCTATAAGAGGGAGTCATTTCCTTTGTATTGTATCATCTTCCATTCTCATTCTAATAAAACTCTCTTGGCTTCTCCATCTCCATCTCCCTCTCTTTCTCTCCTCCCTCTCTCTCTCTTCTCCCTCTCTCCCTACGTTGGGATAGAATAGCTTTGGGTAGGCGCTCGGGCCCCCGAAGCCTTTCTCAACCTAGGCGTTCTCTCTCTCCCTCTCTCAACTCTCTTTCTCCTCTCTCTCCTCTCCCTCTCTCTTCTTGCTATGCATGTGAAGGCGAGGTTGCCGCTCCCAGCGACGG
Organism: Diphasiastrum complanatum; assembly: GCA_029204225.1. Lineage (NCBI taxonomy): Eukaryota > Viridiplantae > Streptophyta > Lycopodiopsida > Lycopodiales > Lycopodiaceae > Diphasiastrum > Diphasiastrum complanatum. The sequence goes on from CM055092.1 coordinate 79,296,690, forward strand.
ACCCCTATGCTACACTGATGACACAATAGTGGCGCCGTTGCCGGGGAGCGCCACACACTCGTTTCGCCGCATAACTTTCTCACTCTCTTCCTCTTTTCCTCTAGCTCTCTCTTTCTTCTCTCTCATCATTCTTTTTCATAAAAAAAAATCGAATTTTAAGGGTAGAATAGTGTGAGTAGTGTTAGTTTTTGCCATTTTTTCGTGACTTTTTTGTTTGTTTGCAATGTAGGGAGAGATTGTGGGGTGGGAGGATCAGATCCAAGCACCAAATTCTTTCATTAATCCATAAAATCCATAAAAATCAGAAAAAAAGCTCAAAATCTGTTTTTGGAGGGAAAAAGAGAGCCAAAATCCCATCAGATTTTAATTTCTCAAAAACCAACAAGAATGAACCTTCGCATGACTGGCGGCAGCTCTAGGGTACTATCCCAGACCTGCATAGAAGCCTGTAGAGGTTACTTCCCAATAGATTTTGAAAAAATAGAGAAAAACCCATAAAAATTCAAAAATCCCTTGTAAAAATAAAAAAAAAGTTCAAAACTCAAAACTAACCTTCGCAGAGCTCTCTGAAGTTCCATCTCACTGAGACAAGGACACAGAGAAGTCTGCGAGAGTTAGATCCCAAAAAAAGTGCCCCTGTGAAGGTTCCCAAGAGCAAAAAAATGGCCTAGAACCTTCTCAAACAACAAATTTTTGAGTTTCCTTGGGAAGTAACCTTCGCAGAGCTCTCTGAAGTTCCATCTCACTGAGACAAGGACACAGAGAAGTTTGCGAGAGTTAGATCCAAAAAAAAGTGGCCTTGTGAAGGTTCCCAAGAGCAAAAAGTGGCCTAGAACCTTCTCAGACAACAAATTTTTGAGTTTCTCTGGGAAGTAACTCTCACAGCTTGGTAAGCAAGTGGATCTGCCTCAGATACAAGCACAAACCAGCCTGCAAAGATTAGTTCTTAGAAAATCTCAAAATTTGGCCAAAAAACCACAAAAAAATGCAGTTTTTTTCAAGATTTTCTAAGTTTCCTAGGGATGTAACTCTTGCAGCTAGGTGAGCAGGTGAATCTGACTGAGATACAAGTGCATAGCAGTTTGCAAGGGTCTTTTCCCAGAAAATGTTAAAATTTTGCAAAAACACCCCCCAAAAAATGCACTTTTTTAAAGATTTTTTGAGTTTCCTTGAAAAGTAACTCTTGCGGATTGGTGAGTAGGTGAATCTGACTGAGATACAAGTTCATACCACTCTGCAAGGGTTTCTTTTTAGAAAATCTTGAAATTTTGCAAAAAAAACCCCAAAAGAATGCACTTTTTTCAAGATTTTTTGAGTTTCCTTGAAAATTAACTCTCTCAGCTTGGTTAGCAAGTTGATCTAATTAAGATACAAGTGCATACCAGTCTGCGAGGGTTTTTTCCCAGAAAATCTTAAAATTTTGCAAAAAAACCCCAAAAAAATGCACTTTTTTCAAGATTTTTTGCGTTTCTTTGGAAATTAACTCTTGCAGCTTGGTGATCAGGTGAATCTGACTAAGATACAAGTGCGTACCAGTCTGTGAGGGTTTTTTCCCATAAAATCTTAAAATTTTGCAAAAAAAACACCAAAATAATGCACTTTTTTCATGATTTTTTGAGTTTACTTGGGAAGTAACTCTTTTAGCTTGGTCAGCAGGTGAATCTGACTAAGATACAAGTGAATACCAGTCTTAGAGAGTTTGTTCCCAGAAAAGCTTAAAATTTTGCAAAAAACCCCCCAAAAAATGCACTTTTTTCAAGATTTTTTGAGTTCCCTTGGGAAGTAGGTCTTGCAGCTTAATGAGCAGATGAATCTGACTGAGATACAAGTAAAGTCCAGTCTGCAAGGGTTTGTTACCAAAAAATATTAAAATTTTGAAAAAAGACCCCAAAAAAATGCACTTTTTCCATGATTTTTTGAGATCTGCTGGGAAGTAACCTTTTCAAAGATTTTTTTTAAAGAGATATAACCAAGATCTGGCTACTGTAAAAGTTTTGTAAAGATCCAATGGTTAGATCTAGAAATATCTAAGAAAAAGTGCCAAAAAGTGCCAAAAAACTTAGTTTTTTCAAGATCTTGACAAATCTGCCCATCAAGAATTCTTGCAGAACTCACATTGTCTAGAAATGGTCCATATACAGCTACTGTAGGAAGGTTGAAGGTTAGATTCACTCAGATATGAATAAATCTCAACCAAAAAAAAAAAAAAACCACAAAGAACCAAGAAAAGGGGCTAAAATCACAATATTAGCCAATTGAAACTGATCAAATCTTGTCAAATCTAGCTTGCAGTCACAATATCCATCAAGATCCAACATCCTTGGACTGAACCAAGTGAATGAACCTCAGATCAAGTTGATTAGTACCAAGAGAAATCAGTTTCCACCACCATCCATACCAACCATTCATCACTCTTCTGTCCATCTCCATATTCTCTTGATAGTGTAACTTTCATTGCGGTTATCTGTTAAATCCATTTATGTTTCTGTTCACATCCATACGGATCCCTCTTTTCTTGATTCCTTTCTCCTCTTCTTTTCTTCTTCCACTTCCAAAAAGAAAAAGAAAAAGTTGGAACACCAGAGTCATTGAGCAAATCTTGAAGCAATTCACCAACCAGCTACTTTGTGAGATTCTAGTGCTGAACTATGGAGACCGCCCTTGTAGGATTATCGAAATTTAAAAAGTTCCCTACTGAAACAATCTGAGACTACACCTATCGGATCTATCATCTAGTGAAGGATTGTAATCCACCGATTCTTGAACAGATTGTCATGGCAAAATACTATGCTGGACTGCCCAAAAGGATCTGATCTGGTATGGCAGAATTAGCATCCTATGCGTCACGGGGTAGGTCTAAAACATGAATATTAACTAATTCTCTATTATCTTGGATCTACACAAGGAGATTTGGCACTTTTATATTTCAAGTCTCAAACTCTACTTCTAAAACTAGAAAAAAATTGATATCTAGATTGCTGAGGCTGAATTTGTGCACAAAACGAGAATTGATGAAATTATGGGTAGAAAATAACATAAGTTCTAAATAAAACATGAGAGATTGAGCATAGAAAAAAAGGGCAAGGACATTCATTGGCAAATTTGCATGTACGAGGGTACAAGAAGATTTGTGACTTCTTCGATCACATTGAGTTATCTATAGTAGAAAATAACTTACCATAGTTAATGAATACGTCTACTCTTAACCCTTAGTGAGATATTGTGACCAATTCTGACTGATTTTTATCCTTAGTACGGTCAAAAACTTATTTAAGTTCATTTCAAAGATAGTTCGAAAAACTAAAAAAATCAAATTTTTGGAATTTAATTGCATTTTTAAAAAAATTTACGTAACTTGAAAAAAATGGATGCAAAGTACTGTCAGTACAAAGACAATCAAAATAAAAAAACTGATATACAATTCAATTCCTAATGTCACCAACTTCATGTTAGACTGGCATACCAAGCCTACAACAATAACTGCAAAATGTCATTACAGACGGTTTTTTTTTTTATAAATTCTAGTTCTACGAATCTCGTCAACCTTGATTTATGAAAGAACCATCAGAGCACATGCGTATAACCACTGAAAAAATGATTGTAGGTCTATCATGCATGTCAGAATCACTCACAGAATTACCATGCAACCAATTTTCCCAAGCATCGTACACAAAAGTTGGAAAAGGCAAACATGCATAAGAACAATTGAGATTGGCAAAATTTCAGATGGCCATAACTTGAGCTACAATGCACCAAATTGGTTGTTATAAAGCACAATACAAAGTGGGGGTGTGTTTCCAAGATAACTGCCATGTCACTCTGCCAATCAAATAATTTTTGACTAAATCATAGCCTAGGACCGTAAATCTTACAAAATTTTGGCATGCCTTATTAATTTAGCAATTAATGAAATCCTAATTAAAGTGTACTTGCTGAAAATTTAGATATACCATAAGTTATGAGAAATACAAGAATTTTTTTGAAATACTGTCATTAACTAACCAATTTGAAAGCCAAATCGGCATCGCCTTCCAAAATGCACTCAGTCGTCAACTCCCAACTACGCAAAAGGGGCTTCCAGCAGAGATGAAGCTGAGAGCCGAGTTTGAGAGCATGAGAATTGCTAGTGCTAGACTGAGATGTATATCCCGAAAGATGGAAAACCATGTGGGAGCTAGTAACTTAGACTCTCTCAACTTAAGTTATGTTTTTAATAAAGAGGCATCCTATTATTATGTAAGAGGTGGAATCCAAATCTTTATAGAATGGGGTTCACTCAATTATAAGGGGTGGAATCCAAAACATGTTAGAATTGGATTCACCAGCTCGTGGGTATACATAGAGGTCTCCTCCACGAGTTTCCAACCATGTGATATTGTCCTACAATGCTATTGCATTGTTAATTGAAGATCCTTCTACTTGCATTTCCATCTATGCTCCATTTTCATGCATCAAGTTCGAGTACTGATGTATGAGTCTGTTTGTTGTTGATTCTTCCTCTTTTAAGTTCGGTTTTATGATTAAGATTAGGTAGATGTGTAGGGCCTCGTGGTAGATCAATATCATTCCAATCTGATGTTGCTTGGTGCTTGAATCCCTGAGGAGTTTTTGATACAAGTGTTGAGTGACAGTTGTAGCAAGCACTTTGTAGGATTCACATTGTCTCTGTGTAGTTGTTGTGTTGTTGATTTTGTTGACTTCAATAGGATCATGTTTCAATTTCACTCTTTTGTACTTCTTAGATTAGATTAGTAATAATCTACAATCTGTAAGCATTAAAGAAAGAACCGAAGCAAACTATAGAATGTATGAACTCAAATTCTAATAGATCTAGATTGAAGTTGAGGATCCATTATCAGTAGGATCGAGATCAGGTCGTTGATGTGCCAACTGATAGGCAGGGTACATCACCATTGCACCATCATTGCACTACAACCGATAGAGTGAGAAGAGGAGCAGACCCTATCGGTTGTAAGCTGATTGGAATCTGCCACATTATCAGAAGTAGAGACCGTAGAGAGAAGATTAGCAAACATTGGCACCGCTGGTCCTGATAATCTTCTTCCATATTGATTAAGAATTCATTTCCATCAGTTTATCTTTCCATTCTCGGAGTTTCTGGTTGCCTGCATGTGTTTTTGCATTCATTGACCTTCTACCAGCATGCATTGCATCTGAAAACATCATTTGATCCACACCCAACCACACATGGTTCCAAAAACCCCGCCCACCGCCCTCCACCTCTCTTGCATTTTTTTTCAAAAGAGGAGGACTTGTTGGTTGAACCGCCGCTTGCACCCGCCGCTTAAATCCCATCCAACGTGCACCCGCCAACAAGCTAAAAAATTGTATTTGACAATTCCATCCAATGACGTTCTGTCATCCAACAACTTAAAAGAAAAATTCTGCCATTGCATCCACTAGAGTTTCATCTGCCAGATTGCATTTGACGTTGCATCTGCCAGAGCTACATTTCACAATTTCTAGCTGTTGCTATTGCATTCGAAGATTGCAGCCGATATTGTTGCACCTGATAGTGCTTTTGCACTAGTTCCCATCCAACATATTTTGTCACGATTGCATCCAACGACATTCTGTCCATCCGATGACCATTTCATACAAATTCCATCCGACACAGATGCATCCGACATTGTCCTTACACTTTTTCATTCGACACTGTCATTAGTTTTTCATCCAATGAGCTCTGCTCCGATTCGACAGACCTTTTTCATAGAATTCCTATTGAAAATTTAAGGTACCATCCTTCACATATTTCAAAAAATAGCAAAAATAATCAAACAAATAAAACAACAAAAAGAGAGTCGAATCAGTTCTCATGACCAATTTACCAGAAGGAGTTATGGATGAGTTCACACCGACTAGTCATCCAAATGATGAGAATAATCCCTATCATCTTAGATCTTAGGTAAACCAAGATCCTAGACCATCCATATGGACACCCAATCCTAACGATCACACTGTCCACCATGCTCACCATGCTGCAAGATCTGACAAACAAAAACCCTGACTGGAATTATCAAAGTTCGATGGTAATGTGGACCCTCATAGATTTTTACAAGTCTTTAAGAATGCATGCAAAGTGTATGGAGAATATACTAACAATGCAAAAGTCCAACTTTTTTCAATGACCGTGGTAGATAAAGCACGAGAGTGGTTTATCCTTAGATTTAGGATATTCTCAGGATATTCGTACCAAGAAGCATTTGTAATTTATCTACATAAACTTGTGGATAATTTTAGACTATAATTGCTTGTTTATTTAACTTTTGAACCTTGATCTCTACTAGTATAACATGATAATTCACCCAGTGGTTCACGCAAACTGAATTTGCACACACGTGATGTTACTGGTTTGGAGAGAATCAAACCCAATTGGAAAATTTATCGCTTAATGTACTTCTGAAATCCGATATACTAATTCAAAGCAGAGATAAACAAATGGAAACTCATTCTATCTTTGAGTACTTACTTGACATTTGAAATTAGACTAAGGATAATGAATTTTTGAGTAAGTGTTGAAAGTTAAAGTATTGGTTTTTGATTCTTTTCCCCCTGTTTTGAGACAGAACCTATTTAAGGGGGGAAGAATGTTACGTCCATGTCCGATACAGAGGATTTAGAATAACCTTTGACGTGGATATTTGGTACTCCAGTATACAACTTTATTAGTTACGCCTCACCATTCCAAACTAGGCCTGTAATGTAATTAATAACCTTGTGAGATTAGGATATATGAAGCTATTGCATGGTGTATGATGGCTATAATTGCATGTAAAGTAGATACAAAAACGATTGGATGAGAATTAGAATCTTACAAGGACTATTTCTAGGCCACGTGGGCTTATATATACCTGTAGGAACTCAGCCGGCACCTGTTTTCTTGTTTTTAGTTGCCAGGATCCTCTCCTCTCGTGTATTCAATCGTTGTGACTCGAGGGAGAAGTTGAATGGGATTTTGACTCTCGGCTTCCAACTAGATGGGTGGTTTGGCTCCACAATAGTCCTTTTTGATGAAATTTCAGTTTTAGGACATTAATGATTGTACTTAACAGTCATAGAGAGTTATTGGTTGCTTAATGAATGGATCTATCAAGTTCTACACTTTAGATCTTGATCTAGATTCACTACACTTAGATTTAAGCAAGAGCAATGGATCAAATCATCATAAACAAGTGAGAGCAGCCTCACACGTGTGGAATACTGTCCACTGTATGGCCTGCACCTGAAGCAACAAGTACATAGGCTTTGATAGCAATCATTCAATAAAATCACAATTCTATTGACTAGAAATCTCACAAAAAGAATGCAAAAGTCTCATCAATCTCATTAGCAAAATGATGATCCTTTTATGGATCAAGTACATCCACGAGTCTGGTACAGTCCATCAGGTCTTCACACGTGTGAAGAGTGCCACATCACTCAGATCTATCCATTTGATCCATCCTTGATCCTTATCCAAAGTTGACCTTCTAGAATATGGCTAAAATCCAAAGAGCTAGTCTCCTAGAATATAGGAATATTCCCTACAAAATAGGATCTAAGGAAAATGGTCAACTCTTATCTTCTAGAACTCTATACACATGTGTGAACATCCACTTGCCATGTGGGAGCATTTACTCATGCACATGCAAGGATAAACTAACTTCTAGGTGACTAGTCAACTTGACTAAAAACTAGTCATATCATGTTCACACTTGACTTGATTGATACAAAATCAAAGTAGATATTTACAAATATGAAAAGTACTTTCTTTCACACGTGGGAACAGGCTCCACATATGTGAAATCAGATCATGAACATTGTACTCATGATTGATCTTTATTTACAATAAAAAATGACAAGTGAGAAGTGACAATTTCCAACACTCCTCCTCACTTCTAACTTGGCAAATCTAATGTACATCTATCTACAATTTCAAGAGCATATCTTAATTTGTAAAATGGATCTTTGGACAATGGCTTGGTTAAGATATCAGCTATGCATTCGGATGATGGTACATGATGTAGTTGCACCTCCTTGGATTGTACCTTCTCCCTCACAAAGTGGTGAGCTATCTCAATATGCTTTGTTCTAGCATGGAAGACCAAGATTGGAAGCAATTTGTTGAGAAGCTTGATTGTCACAATATATGTAAGGATCTCCTCGGCCTTTAGCACATGTAGCTCCATCAAGAGTCTTCTTAGCCATAGGAGCTCCTTAGTTGTTGAAGTCAATGCCTTGTACTCGGCTTCACAAGAAGATAGTGAGAAAGTATCTTGCTTGTTGGAAAGCCAAGATATTACTCCTCCACAAAGGAATGTTGCAAATGCACTAATGGACTTTCTATCCATCTTGTCACCTGAAAAATATGAATCCGAGTAGGCTCTCAAGTGCAAGTTAAATTCTTCATAAAGTATGCCAAAAAATCTAGTACTAGAAACATATCTAAGCACTATCTTGGCACTTTTCCAATGATGCACTAAAGGAGCTTGCATACTTTGACTCAACTTGCTTACACAAAAACTTAAGTCAACTCAAGTGATGGTTAAATAGATTAGGGAGCGTATAAGCTTTCTAAAGAGGATGATGTCCTCAAAGGATGCTTCATCACCTTCATTAGTTGCTTTCACAACATGCTCCATAGGGGTGTCAATCCCCTTACAATCTTTCATACCAAACTTTTCAAGAATGGAAGTAGCATGCTTAGATTGACTTATGAAAGTACAATTGCTACTTCTAGACACTTCTATCCCAAGTATAAACTTTAGGAAACCTAGATCTACCATCTTGAACTCACTAGATAAATCAACTTTTACTTTGCCTATGCCTTCATCATCATTTCCTATCATAATGATGTCATCAACATAAAGCACCAAAATGATAATCTTTCCTTCATTACATGTGAAATATAAAGAAGGTTCATAAGCACTTAGTACAAAGCCAAGGGAATAGATAAAATCATGCAACCTAGAGTACCAAGCTCTAGGTGCTTGCTTCAAGCCATATAGGCTCTTCCTTAAGTAGCACACTTTTTGCTCCTCACCAACCTTGATGAAGCCCTCGGGTTGCATCATGTAGATTTCCTCTTCTAAGAAGCCATTCAAGAAAGCATTTGTCACATCCATTTGGTAGAAATCCCACTTGAACAAAGTAGCAATGCAAATGATTAATCTAATAATTTTCAACACTTTTGGCACATGCAACAAGATTTAGAGGATCCACACTTGGTGATCTTTATAGCTGGCTCTATACGACAAAGGCATTGCTACAAATTTTCTAGATAGAAAATATGATTGTTCTAAGATTGAACGCAAGGTAATTAGCTATTTCTAAATCCTAGTTGTCTTGGAATAGTGGCATAATGGTTAGCATTTTCTTTTTTGACCTCAATGATTGAAGTTCGATTCAAAGTGTGTGCATATAGGATTAAAAAATGTATATGAAATGATTTAAATGCAATTAGAAAATCTTTATTAGATTATGGTTGTTGGTGATGATGTTAGTACGTCATGCAGGTTGAGAGTACAGTGATGCACCCAAGAATCAATAAGGCGTCATAGACAACCATACAATTCTTTGATATTGGTGTTTGTGTAAAAGGGAGTGAGAGTTATCATTCAACAAGAATGCAATGAAGTAGAACAATAGCGAATATGTATAATGAAAGGTTGTAAAGACGACAATTAGACCACAATACAATTGCGTTGATAAGCGCGTGATCCTACTTACGGATCCAAGAATAATTGCTAAAAATCTAAATGCTCTCTCTCTACAATCACTAACTCTGAGGAGTCATTTACTGGTAAGATCGCGCTCTCTGCTATCTGACCTCACGTATTCACCTTCACTTATCCCCTATTCAATCGCTCAATTACATGTATATATGTCAACTGAAAATCTTTGCATAAACTCCATTGACCAACTTGAACACATAGTATGGCCCCTTTGCAAAGCAATGTCAAGAAAAGGTCATCAACCCAATTCTATGTCATCAACCCAACTCTATAAGTATTGAAAATATACACCCAACCCTAACATGTGGATATACATATTTGCTATTGTTGGGTGGGTATTGAAATTTTTTAAACCAATTGATTCATGGTATAACACTTTTCTAAAAAATTCGAGACATTCAATATGAATATAAGTAGGATTACAAATTGGTGGCTGCTATCAACTTGCCTAGCTATTATTGCAAGGGTGATACTTGCCAAGTATAAACTCAAATACAAGTAGATTTTTTTCTTTTCTAATCACACTTTTTTTCAAGGATAAGATGCAGCTAATGAAAAAACGATCTTTACTAAATGCATTATGTAAAGGCCGATACTTTGTTGGTGCCCACCAATGTATTTGGGCAGCATGAATAAAATCTATTATATATGTAAATTTTGAATACCAAAAAATAAATATTGTATTGATAGCATGATGAAATGGATCCTCTTGTCCCTACTCCAGACATCAATATTGATATGAGCGTTGACTGGGCTAATCGGGTATCAATCCTATTATCAAAAAATCATATACCAATCGAGTTAGTTTTTTATATTTGTGTCAATGATGCACCATAATGCGTTCCAGGGCATCTCCCATTCCATAACACTTTTGTTCCGAACAGAATACTGTCCAGAACGTAGGTAAATTTTTTTGTTATTAATTTTTCCATTGTCCGAAATGCAGTTAATTTTTTTTTGTTTTTATTTATATATAAATAAATATCATGGATATACTATGCATTATATATATATATATATATATATATATATATATATATATATATATATATATATATATATATATATATATATATATATATATATATATATCGTGTATTATATAAACAATATATTGATTAGTTAATTTTGTTTTTTTGGTTATAAAAATGAAAAAAAAACTAAAAAAAAAAAAACTTCCAACTATTAAAAACAATCAGAACAATATTATCTGACAAAAATAGGGTCCTTGTATCGAAACACTACCCTCAGATCTCCCATAAATTTTTTGAAACACTACCATGAGATCCCCCATAAAATGTTTTGCAATTCGAATACCATATTGCAAAAAAAAAAAAAAAATTCTTGAACAACATTCAGAGCAAATTCCCGAAACCCGTTCCGGAACGTGCAGTGCAACTTTGATGTTCATATGAGTCGGGCACACGTCTATACCTGCCCAACAATGGAATATACCTCCATGTTATAGGAGGCCCTTATCACAAAAAGGCAAAGGCATGCCCCTAAATTTTTTTTTTCTAAATCCAAAGAGAGGATGGGATGAAGGATCGACCAATTCCATTCATTTTTTGTTCGATCCAGTTTTTCGGTATACTTTTCATACGATCCTGCTCTATTGCTTTGTATCAGTGAGCTATGATGGGAAAAATTAGGGAACACAAAACGATTGCGGAAGAAGAGAAGGCCAGAGGTGAAGAAGAAGCTTTCCTGCCTGGCTCTGTTGAGAAGAAGCGCCTCAATGATCTCGGGGATGACAATCTTGCTCTTGTTCTTTCATTTCTGAGCCCCTCTGAAGTCGGGCAGTGTGCCTGTGTCAGTCGCCGCTTGCGTGGCCTCTGCAAGGATGATAGCAAGGTGTGGCTTCAGATGTGCGAAAGGTCGTGGGGAAGGCGGACTTGTGTGAAGCGATGGGGTAAGGGGCGTGTTTGCTTGCGAGTGCTGCATGGAGTGTTGTTGCGGTGGGAAAAGGTGATTGGATTCTGGAGAGGCATAGGCAACAAGGGGCGTGGCTGTCTTGTGGATTTCGAGTGGGGAACGCATTTCATCTTGGGTTTCAAGGTGTTGCCTGCAACGTGTGGCAGCTATGGCGTCTGCAAGATCCCCTTTCTTTGGATCGGGGTATCTTCAGATGGAAGCGATCTATGTTTCGTAGATCGGCATGCATATAAAGATCCATGTTATTCTGCAAATGAGATAATGCAATCACTCAGAGATGCCCCAGTTATTCAGCGGGATCAGTTTGAGAAGATAGGGTTTGATACAGAAACAGCAGTTTCTATGGGATTAACTATGGTTAATGTGCATTTTATTGGCATAAATCACCTGTTGATGGAGGAAATGCATCAGCAGAAACTTGCTGGGAAACGTTTATCGCTAGCAGAGGCAGCAACAGTGACTTCTTTTGGATCTAGCTCCCAGCTTGGCAATAACAGTCATCCTTCTAGGGTTGGTGGATTCGAGGTTTACAAGTCCGGTTGCAGTCCCCCTGGTAGCTTTCCTTATGAAATGTATCATTTTCTAGCAAGTAAAGTCACAAGTGCTGGTGGTGACACGGCAGAAAGAAGGCAGATGAGAAGGGACAGAATGCGGGCGCTGAGTCAGGGAAAGCAGTTACCTGAACCTGAATATTTCGTAAAAGTGCTTCAATGCACTCCAACCAAGACGAGACCTCTCCAAGGCCTCTGGAAGGTAGTCTGATATTCTACCCAAAAGCTGGCCAAATTTTTGTAATTTATCTTTCAGGGCATTACATGTGATTTGTTCACTGGGTCATTGACTAGTACTTAGCCCTTGTCACAGCAGAGGGACTGACCATCATACACTAGGTCACTAGACTATCCATTTCTATCGGAGCTCTTAGAACCTGGAATAATCAGGCAGCAATTTATATTCTGATACTTTGGAATCGTAAATTTGATGCAAACACAACTGGAGACTCAATTGCAAAAATTTATTCCAAAGTGAAGGGGTACAAAGTGAAAAATGGGTCGATTGTCCAGAGGGTCATGACAATATGGCAAGCTGCTTGCTAAGAACGATGGACACTGAGTCTAAATTTAGGCTCTCTTACCTATAGCTGCAAGCTGATTTGCAATGTCTTTGAGTCTTGTAAGGTGAACTGTAAAAGACTTGCTTGCACTCATTCTTAATATATGCAACATTGATCTGAGTGTGGTCGCTTTGCATCTTTGATGTGTGGGATGATATTTAAGTGATTTATTCTACTTCCTTTGTCAAAACCTTTAGCCTCCTATCATGTATGGGGCCTAGTCTCTTCTTTGGGAATAATACCCCACAGATCCTTATCCACGAGAATTTTTGCATCTTAAATATCCAATGGTTGCAGTTTGGCCCTTCTAATTTGCTTGATTCATTGATTCATTAATTATTGCCATCCTTTGCTTGTATCCTGTAGTAGAACTTAGCTACCAATTTCTTTAACCTAAGGTTTGAAGTATTTTGAGCTTAGATGATCCTTTCAACACCAACTTGATGAAGTTGTTATGGCTGCCGACAGTATTCCGTTTGGCTGGTTCTTCTGAAGCCAACTGCTTGTCAATTTAGTTCGATTCAATTGGTGTATTGAAACCTCGGGTTGTATGCCACCTGATATAGACATTCTGCTTTCAACACCCAACTTGTTGTGTGAAACGATGTCTATGCTCTCCGATATCTCAGGTTTGGATCTGGATCATGACATGTGTAAAGAAGTGCGACAAATCTTATAACCGAGTAATAAATGACAATTGCTAGTGGTTAGGCCACCACTCACCTACTTTATAGCCAAGTAATAACTGAAGGTACATCAATGTTTACATTAATTTTGGCCATGAAACAAAATATAGTAAGGAACATGGAATGTTTCGGAATCTAATAATGATGATACGCAGCCTCATTTTGGATCTCTTGGATTTTGCATGGAGTAAACCTGCCATTCTCAAGGTGTCCATATACTAGACATGGAGGTAGTTGAGTGCATGCCATAGACAATCATGGATGCAATCTATGATTTTGAGCAAGCTGAAGATGTACATTTGCCTTATATTCCATGAGAACATAGGGACTTTGTTTTATTGCCTTTGCTCTTTAGTGCTAACCTTCATCACGATTGAGTCCGCCCTTCACCTCTGGAGAAGTGATACAAACTTAGTACAATGGTCATTGAACAATTGTATGAAAGCTAATATGAACATATGTTTGTTTTGTGACTTCCACCTACTATAGGGCACTAATCATGTGAGTAGGCATTTTCTAGCATTTGGCTCACGCTTTGCATGATGAAGTTGATGGTCTAAGACTTTGTGGCTAGACTCCATAGGGTTGAAGATTGCACATCTCCTTTGTTATGAGGGTTTTATCCTAGACATAACCTTGATATGCAATCACATTATTTCATATTAATGAAGCATAAAACACTATAAATGACAATTAAATAGTAATCTCCCACAAAAAATGGCTAATGACATCGCATATAATCAATGGCTAAATTCCTACAAGCAATGGTAATGAATTCTCCCACGAAGAGCTTAAGGAGTTTTAATATCCAAAGGAAAGATACGACATCTACGCTCTACCTTCTCAAGTTTAAAAACCATTGAACAATGGATGCAAGACTGATGGAAGAGAATTTCTTCCAAGAATATCAAAAAATTTTAGGCCCTTACCACAAAGACCTGCGTTGAGGACAAAGTTCAGTGCGTTATTTATGGATGTTTTTGGCTATGCAAATTTGATTAAGAAACACTAATGTGGTTTGGCATGTGTAGGCATAAGGTGTACCTCCATGAATATGCTAATGCCAGAAAAGATGAACCCATGATAAGCTAAAGACTAGTCATGGTTCTGATGTGTAGCTACTCATAGAGTGCCTAAGATGAGGAGCCATGGCCAAAGAACAAGAACTCAAGAACGGGTACCCAAAGAAGAGCGGTCCTCGTGAGCATAAGAAGGGTTTTTGACCTTAAGAATTGGTATCCCGTTAATGGAGTGATTTGGCCTATCTCTATTGTCTCTTCCTCTTCACTTATGGGGACTACATTTGTCTCTCTTGTGAAGGAAAACTAATCTTAAGAGGAGTTAGAATGTATGCATGGTTGAATGAGAAGTTGAAATGTAGGCATACTCGTTCCATGATATTTTTAAAGATCAAATACCTATTGGGATTGTTAGTCGAATGTCTTTTTGAACAATTTGGATCGGTGGTTAATTGCATAACGAGTTTTCCCTAATGTGGTGGGTAGTGTCCCATTGTGACTCCTCTATTTGAGTCAATATGTGAATGCTTTGATGAGATGTAGAGTTCTACTATTAGCATTCTCTATTGCATGTACAAGCTCTCATTTCCATCAATATGTTTCAAGTTCTGTGCAAGAAGCACATGTTATCTTTTCACAAGTTGTAGTAATTAATAAGATATGGTACTTTTGCCAAGTTGGTTCACATTAAGCCTATATGGTTGGTGTGGTCTTTGATTTTTTGTGGGAAAGTTGTTATGAGCTTCTTTAGCCATGACATTCATTCGAATGCCTTTGTTTGGCTGTCTTCGTCCATGCGTTTAGTAATGTGATCTGTAGTGAGCCAATATTCCTGTGCTGTTCCAATTTCCCAGCTTCTTTTGCAGTGTGTACATTTTTGTGGATTTTTTCTATATATATGACAGGTCACAGTATACTGTATTCTAAGATGCGTCCTGTTCCGGAACGCAGCGTTCTGGAACGGTTCCGGAATTCTGCAGCGTTCCGGATCGGAACGCCCCAATTTTTTTTTTTTTGTTTTTCGTGGAAAGTTTTTTGGAAACATGTATGGAGTGGGGAAAAACAACATATAGCCTGTAAAAAAAATTTCAAAGACATTGCAAGTTTACAAAACAGATTAACTAACTAACTGACAGTTAAAACTTAAAACTGAAACATGAAAGGCAATCACAGAGTGCGTATTACAGACTGTATTTAATATGTATATTCAGGCATTGACATCTTTATTGTGATGGTATCATAGAACCATAGAATTAATGAACCGTGGTGAACTGTACCGATTAATTAATTAAGTTTTTTTTTAGTTTCCCCCCAAAAAATAACCCAAAAATATGCGAAAAAAGAGCCAAAAAAATCTTTGAATTCTGTGAAATCATTTGTGAAATCTGTCAATCATCTGTATCATCTGTCCAATGACTCAAATCATCTGTATCATCTGTGAAATCATCTGTATCTTCTGTCAAATCATCTGTACTTCATGACACAGATTTCACAGACAGACACTTTTTTTTTGGCCCTTTTTTTTGCATATTTGTAGGCTGTTTTTGTGGGTAGGAACAAAAAAAAAAAATTAATTAATTAATTAATTAGTACGGTTCACCACGGTTCCCCCTTAAATTTTCTGAGAACTGTATGGTTCACTGTACGGTTCTCAGAATCGTAGTGAACCGTACACAGTTCATTAATTCCATGGGTACAGGAATGGAATCGGCATCTCTTTTTGTTTTTTACTGTTTTGATTGCTTATATAGTTGCAATTTTTTTTTTAAACTTGAAAAAAATTGGATTTTATGGCAAAAACAGCTTTATCTATGTATTTTAGCATATACATATAAATTTATAATATATATAAATGAACCAAAAAAAAGCAGAATCCATAATAGCACGCCGTCCAAAACGCTCACGTTTCAGAACTACTAAGAACTCATAATAGCATTTTAAACAGCATACCGCTGTCTGGAACGCTCGTTCCGGAATGCAGACGCAGCGTAATGCGTTCTGCTGCATCTATGGTACGTACGTATGTGTATGTGTTGTGTGTGCATGCACGCGTGCGCGCATGTTTGTGATATCAATGGATTCTATTTAAATATGTATATTGAGGCATTGACATCTTTATTGTGATGGTACTGACACTTTTGTTTTTGAAGCTTGTACCTTTCTTATATACTGAATCCTGATAGTGGGAACATTATTTTTCTGGAGGGAGGCTTATAGGAGAAATATTATGGTAGGGACATCTATAGTCCCTGAAGTTGCACTTTTATTGTTATTCGGACCATATAGTTTTAAGTTTGGTCACTCAGAGTTCATTCATATTTTAATTTTTTATTCATCATCATGTAATGATTATTGGGCTGTGATTGCCACTTGCAGATTTGGACCCTCACAGTCAATGACTGGGGTTTGTGACTTCAACATCAGTGGTTGATTCGTAGATGAATTTCTTAGTTCTGGTAGATGAGCTTCAAAGTTTATCTTGTGTAGATTAGATTGATTCTAGGTATACCAGGATGTCGTTATTCTCTCATTAATTATAGCTGTTCTTACACTAATTATCACAGGTGTTGGTTCTGTGTTTTGTTGTGATGCTCTGTAGGTGAAAACAGCATGGCCCTTAGGATAGTGTTGAGTGTCCTTCTAATTAACATGTGAACTTGCTGTCTAGTGTTTGTGAATGTTATGTTTTTCGTATGCCGTACTTGCATCAACTTTTTTATTATGATCTAATTTCAGACATGATGACTTTGACAAATGCATTTTATGAGTGAAAGTAGGCCAACAGTAGGATTCTCATGAGAAACATGCTGCTATTTTTTGTAGGGCCTTTGCCATTGTATGAGTTTGGACTTTATTCTACTTTCCTATGACGAACAAGGAGGTATTGTTTGTCGGAAAATAAAAGAATGCTCTGGAATAGCTTCGGGAGGACCAGTTTACTGGACTGCCAGACCACCCATCTGCAGCAATGTGCCTCTTTCACCCGAAGAACAAGGCTTTTATGACAACTGTCTGCATGTCAAACCAAGAATCTTAGGTAAGGTTCCGGAGATGCTCGGACCTGGAAACCTTACAAATGCAGATCATATAGACAATTTTATGGCTGAGGAAGTTGTAGGAATGCTTCATGTTACTCCAGATAGAGATCATTGTTGTTTTTTGTCCAATATTACATCTGAGCAATGTAAAGAAGGAAGAGTTTGGTTGTATGAAAGTGGAAGATTTGGTTATGGAGTGCTACATACAAATTCTATCACTGATTTTAGACTGATTACATCAAGAGGATGCTTGTTGGACGTTGTGGACAAATAGTTGGTGCAATGTGCAGACTCCTTGCACCTACAGGGTTCAATTCTTTCACAATTTTTAAATAATCTTTAAGATCTATCTGTGCATGTTGCGACCATAAACTTGCTGTGGATTGTGGCATTTTCCATCCTTTAAGATTGTGAGGATCCTCTGGACACCATGCATGATGCCTGTTCAAGCTTTTCTTTTTTCTCTCTTTATAAAGAAGAAAACTTGGATAATTGTAATAAGTCCTCAAGAAGCAAATTCTTTTTGGTGCCAGATATAAACTTTAATAAGCTTGTTCGTGATTGGAACATGCCATTCTGGTAGAGCTCTTTTGAAAATGTTTGGGTATGTCCCTGGATCTCCAGTGTCTGCCTGGCTCTCCTGCAAATCACTGTTACTTGCAGCTATTGCAACCCAGTAAGTTGGTTGCAGCTATTTCATAAACTCGTATATTGCCATGTGACAACTTTTCTGGAAGAGGCTGTCCTTTAATTGATGATTAGCCAATGATTTCACGCTTTTTATTGATGAATCACTCCAACAAATCAAACAAGTTGATGCCTGGTTGGCAGTTTTGCAGTCGCTAATGCTCATTGGCCTTGTATGAAACGATAACCCAAGAAAAATACCACAAACAGTGGTACAAAAGTAGCTCTAGTAGATAGAAATACCACAAACAGCAGTACAAAAGTAGCTCTAGTAGATAAGAATACCACAAACAGTGGTACAAGGTATCTCTAGTAGATAAGCTTGAGGGCAATATTTGACACATCCCACAACCTATTTTATATGGTTTGTAATTTGGGCCTTAATAATTAAATTTTCATATTTCCCTCCAAATCAATTAAAGGGAGATAGTCTTGCTTAGTAATAGCCACTAAGGTTGTTATGCGTTTGGATTGAGCTCTTTATAGGGAAATTCCATCTTTGTTGGAGATCTGCCTGAGCTTTCAGCAACCTTTGATTTTATTAGTCTTCTTTCTTGGAGAATGCTTGTGAATGATTTTTTTTTTGTGCTTGGAAATGTGCAAATGAGGTAAACTCTCTTTCAGTATAAGCATATCTTGTGCTATGATCTGTTGGATCAATTCAAGGGAAGAAGTGTATGTGATAACTTCAGCCGATGGATTGTCTGTACCTGGAAGCTTAGAAGCTCGTTCCTACCAAAATGGGTCGGAACGTTCCGTTCCGTACGTTCCGAAAGGAACTGGGTCGGAACGATTTTTTGTAAGTTAAAAAAAAATGTAAAACGACCCTGCTGGCCCGCGCTTTCTGCATTTGCATTTCACAGATAGCGAGTTGTCATACTTCTAACGAGGACACGAAGGTGCCATGGAAGCCAATGGCCATAACGCACTCTGGAAGGAAGCTTCACGGAGGCGATGTACTCCAGCGAGTCTTCCTTGAAATTGAGCAGACTTTTCTGTACATCGATGACTGACATATTTTATGCTCATCTTTAAGTATAAAATATTTTATGCTCATCGACGTCTGACATATTTTCTAATTTTACCTGATGCTTCAAAAAGCAATTGCTTTCATGAAGAGATTGACATTCTTGCTCGAGAATCGCCCTCTCCTGAATTCATCAAGAATAGATGAGGTGAATACTGAAGAACTGTCTATATAATCTACAATGCAGCTCAGTCAAACTGACTCAAAGGAAAAAGAACAGTAAATCACTCAGCAAATAAATGACAAACATCGATTGGACATAAATAGCACAATCACCAAAAAATTACGTAAAGAGCATATCATGGACATGGTCCAGGAGTTCCAGCGATGGTGAGCTTGCGGAAAGAAAGCAGGAAGCCTTGTGGACGTTCACCTTTGATTGGACACACACCTTAGATGCTCCTCAAGCTTCCTTAGATATTATGGTTTTTTTTTCCTTTGTAAACAAACGTATTTTTTGAGGGTCTCGTTCCAGAACGGAACAAGTTCCAGAACGCGTTCCGTTCCGGAACGGGCAACTAAGCTTGGAAGTAATATCCTTGAGGTGGTTGAACAGAAATTCCAGTATCAATATTGAACGAAAGCAGATTGGATACAAAAGATGGCTCTCAGAGGATTGAGGAGCTTTGCACTATGCTACTTGCTATTTTTCATGTTGAATGATTGCCCTATAATATTTTGCATAATATAGGGCCCAATTTTTAAATATTATTTTTCTATATGCACCTTGCATACGTATTAGGGCCCTTGTGTACTGCGCGAGAGAATGTCAGCAGTGATGGAGAAAAAGCGTTTATTGCGTTTTGATTGGGCCATGTTTGCCCTAGAACTTTGGTGATGGGCAGTTGAAGTGGGATTGTTGATTGGGCCATGTTTGCCCTAGAACTTTGGTGATGGGCAGTTGAAGTGGGATTGAACGGCAAACACGTGGATTTTAGAAAGAGAATGTGTGCTTTTGGAAACTTTTAAAAGGAGAATTTTCGAGAGGGAGAAAGAGTGGGCTAGCGATGGATCCAGAGAATTCGATGCTAGAGAGGGGTTAGAGAGAGAGAGAGAGAGAGAGAGAGAGAGAGCAATGGATAGCGATGGTAGAGAGAAAGGGGGAGACAACCATGGATTTCATCTCCACACTGTTCTACTATAGAGCAGAATGGAGGCCGATAATATCAGGATGATGATCATGGCTTTTGATGAGCTTCTGTATCCTGGATCGTCCACCTGAGGCATCGATAGTTAGTTTGTTATGAATTTTATTACAGACCAGTTGTTGATGGATGGACATGGGAGTGGAATCATGGAGCTGTACCATGTAGTCCTTTGAGGCTTGGACGACTATTTTGCTCAGATGAATTCATTTATGGATGGTTCTCTGCATCGTCACCGTGAGGATTGCGAACCGAGACCTGAAAGATCATTCCTTCAAAGAAAAATGTCTATACATATGAGTTGAGAGAGAGAGAGAGAGAGAGAGAGAGATGGCGGCAGCAGCAGCAGCGAGGCCGACAATGATGATCCAGAGCTTGGAAGGACAACAATCTGGCCAAGAACAAGCGATTGAGAGTGAGGTGTGCGATTCATTCACGAATGAGAGGATCTTGAGGACGAGGTGAGTGAGAGAGAGATACGTGAGTTAGAGGAGAGAGACAGACGAGGAGTCGTGAGAGCGCATGGAGATGTGAGAGGAGAGAGGGTAGAGAGAGAGGACGTGTCGTGAGTGGAGGGAGAGAGAATTTTTTTGGATTTAGGGTTAGGGTTTCTATATGAAAATAGCAATACTGAGTGAGAGAGAGAGAGAGAGAGAGAGAGAGAGAGAGAGAGAGAGAGAGAGAGAGAGCATTAGCTCAAGCTTCGTAAATTTCCAACATCGCGCATTAGCTCAAGCTTCGTAGATATCCAGCATCGCTTGGCTTCATGAAAGCCAAGAGCTCCATTATATGAAATATATGCAATGGGAGATTCCATTGCACCTTCAACTGCAGCGTCCTGCCAAGACATTTATAGAAGACAACAACATAGTGTACTGCAAACCTTGAAAGCATAGTAAAGGTAATTGATTGCAATGAAGAAGAGGCACTTTCAACGGAGCTATAGAAGACAACAACAGAGCAGAGTGCAATGCTTAAGGTCTAAACAAGTACGCTGCTCGCAACTAAAAAGAGGCGCCTCCAATACAATTGTAGAAAATTGTAGCTGAGTGCAGTGCAATCCTTGAGAGCTATAAACAATCAAACCGCCTGCAACGAAGAAGAGGCACTTCTAGTTGAAGCGCATAAGACAACAACAGAGTATAGTAAAATAGTTAAATGATAAACAGCTAACTGCCAGAAAAGAAGAAGAGAGAGAGAGAGAGAGAGAGAGAGACATGGAGATAGACATAGTGCACGATAGAGGAACATAAAAGAATAAGACGAACTTCAATTATGTGAGGTAATGAGCAATTGGTCGGGCCATTACCACTTATAATATAGTCCCCAGAGCAGCTTTTGGCCTCCACGACTCTCTGCTCGGGTCTTGGATCCCTCAATGGCCATTACCTAGTACTTATTTGACATTAAACATAACTTATCGTTTCTTCAAAAAATACATGAGAGATTTAAGCTATACTTGATGAATATCTCTTCTTCACACTTACTAGGTCTAATTGCACACCCACTAGATACGTACCTTTCACATTTTTATTGAAATACTATTTCTTTTTTTATTTAATTACATTGCTTAAAAAAATGAGGCTATGAGAGCCCTTAGTATCTATTCACACCGTGTGATGGGCATGTACTGTAAATGGGCTACAAGAGCCCTGAATATCTACTTACATCGTGCGTTGGCCATGTACTGTAAATGGCCAACATGCCCTTCACACTATTTTGACGCTAGTTCCATAGTGTCAACTTATTGTTGGTGAAGTTGGGTGGTGTTGTTGATGAAGTTGGGGACTTGCTGGCACCATGCTGAGTGGGGATAGATGAGCTTTCATCGTGGATCTGTTGGATTTGCTTGATTCATTGAATTGGCTTGGATCTGCTTGGATCTAGATATGGGTTGGAGTGCCACTACAAGTGGAGTGTTGACATATTGGTGAAAGTGAGTGTGAAAAGAGAGGGGGGATTTTAGAGGGGGAAAGAGAAAATGGCAAAGGTGCTAAAGAAGGTGGGCTTGTCTTTTTCTTTTTTTGAATAGCCCTTCTAGCTAATAGGTTAGAGGGGGGGAGTGCCAGGATGGCAAGAGCATGCACATTGCATCTAGTCTGAAAGAATCGAAAAATAAGGAACAAGAAAAATCAAGAAAGTAGAAAAGGAAAAAATATTGGAAAACAAAGGAGGAAAAATGAGTCCTTTGGATTTATTTTTCTTGGGCTTCTTTTATTTTCTTTTTATGTCTTTCTTTTTTTGAAAGATATAATACAGTGGAAGAGATGGGTCACTTATTCTTTAGCCTATGTGGCAATACAATCAAGGCGTTGATGCTCTTGCTCCCGATTCTTCCTGATTTGGGCAGAGACCATCTAGGGAAATTGTTGATGAAGTAGAACACGTATGACAAAATTTTATAGCAAATGGAGGATGCACAAATCAAAGATCTAGATCCAAACTATGAGCTAGAATCAAGACTAGTTACCAAAACTAGCTAATTTGGCATTTAACTCCACAATAGGCACATAGATTTGATCAAATACACTAAAGTGTAGCAAGCTTCTCAGACCTATAATCAACTTTAGTACCTTCCAAATCAAGTAACTAATGCATAGAATCACTCACATCCAATAGCTATAACTCGCCACCCAAAGACAATGTTGATAGAAGTGGAAAATACGATTTTTTTTCATATTTGGATGGAGATCCCATCATACATTTATACATTTCAAGCTTGGATCTGAATGTTTTAGGGCATCTTTGTACTTATCATAACCTAACCCTAACATCTAACATTGGATCTACCTTAATATGGGATCAAGATCTCAAGAATAAAAAACAATGTAAAACATGCTATTTTTAGCTCCTAGAATTTTTCTATCTTATCTAAGCACACATTGGCCGCATTTCAAAGATGCTATCACAATGTAATATGAGGAATGAAATCTTGGGAAAGCATCCTATGCTATTTGGCACGTGTGGCATCTATTTACATGGCCATCTTGCCAATTACAATGCATGTGACCAAAATCGGTCAAGCTAGAATTGTGAAATTTCAACAATATAGATGTCATGTCTCAAAAATTGGTCCACGAACTTGATCTTGGTAGAGAATTGGACCTCCCTTGCCATTTTGAACTTGACAAAGACATCAAACACCGCATTTTTGCTCTTTAGTAGATACACCCAACAAAATCTACTAAAATCATCAATAAATGTCACATACACCATTGCTAATTGTAGTAATGGTGGTGCTAAGTTGTATGGGTCACAAGTTCAAAAAGCTTACTTGATCTTGATGTAAATCTCTTGTAAGGTAACCTATGTGACTTTGATAAATCACATTGAACACAAACATGATTCATGCTAGTTAGAGATTTGGGAAGACCAAAAACAACTTGTCTCTTTGCCATCACCTCCAATGACTTGTAGTTGAGATGCTCCAATCTCTTGTGCCATACCTCTTGCATTGACAATTGCTCCTTTTCCATACATCCAACTTGGTTAGCAACAACACAAGCATCAAGTTTGAACAATTTACCTTGTCTCTTTCCTTTTGAAATCAATTCACTTTCCTTCTTGATCAAACAAGCATCACCATCAAACTCCACCTTGAAACCAAGAATTTGACTCACACTAAGAAGATTCTTAGTGATAGATGGAATGAACATTCCTATTGGTATAGAGAGAGATAGGAATTGTGCCAATCCCTTTGATTGGACACTCACCATCATTGTTTGTCCATGTAGATCACCTTCTTGTACCCTTCAAATGCCATCGATGATGAATAATACTCCTTATGAAATGTCATTATGTGATGTAGCTCCACTATCAATCCACCAAGGATCAATATCTCCATGATTAGCCAACAAGCATGATGACATAACAAAATCACCATTTGAAATTTGTTCATCAAAACCATCTTCATCAAGAGTTAGATTGGTCTCACCTTGATCTCTTTTCTTCTTCAAAAATGCAAAATATTGAATCAAGCAAAAGCTATATGCAAAAGCTAGAACCTTGATACATCTACTAATAGAATGCAAAACCCAAAATCATGAGCAATTTTTGTCTCCACATTCCAGTAAGTGAATTCAAAACTTGGCCTACTCCAAGTGATTTGACCTAAAATGATGCTAGGATCACAAAGATCCACTTTCTACAATTGAAAATGCTCGATTTGAGCTAGAAACCACTCCAATTCACGCTATAATTGATGGTGCCCTCAAATCCACCTCTAAATTTGGCAAATCCACCAACTTTAGCCTGAAACTTGTTTTGATGCCATGTGAAAAATTCAGATCCAAAACACACATAATGGCTTATCAAAATCTTGGCTAAATTTGGATGCACATCTAGAATCATTCACAAGCTAGAATTCATCAATCTACACATGCCAAATACATGTAGATTTGATCATATCTGATCAAGAACTATCTTGTAGAGTTAGCCTACTATCAAGGTATAAGAAGAAGATCTTGAAATTAACTTGTGTTGCTCTACCTTATTCATCTCTTGAGGTGGTCGTCTTGTCATAGGATACTCAATAACATCAGCTAACCACTCAGGTTATGCGTTTGCCATGAAAATGATTGCATTTGGTAGTTCATCTGGTATCTCCTTACTAGGTAGTACATTGTGGATCCTTGAAAAATGATCTGCTAAATAGTGTTGCTTACCCTTGCGTACTACGATCCGCAATTGAAATTCCTATAATAGCAACAACCATCTAGTGATTCATCCCGTGGTACATGGTTGGTTGACAAGATACAAGAGGGCTTGATGATCAACAAAAAATACAAAGAGGTTGGCAAGTAGATAATGGTGATATTTTTTCACACTGTAAACCATGGCTAGAGCCTCTCGCTCAGTGGTGGTATAGTTGATCTTAGCTTGTATCAAGTATTGACAAGAAAAGTGGCTAAAAGCATGGTTTGGTGGTACAACATGGACTGTCAAGGACACTACCTTTTTTGGGTAGAAATGCACTCAAAAAAAGATTTATTGTTTAACATTCTAAACTGGGTCCACTAGAGATGAAGAGACTATGACTGTTTGTAATAGATTTGTAGGTGTGTATTTCTAATTATTGCTTAATAATTACTTCTGTTGTGGGACAGTTGACCGCTGGCTTCTCTCTCTCTCTCTCTCTCTCTCTCTCTCTCTCTCTCTCTCTCTCTCTCTCTCTCTCTCTCTCTCTCTCTCTCTCTCTCTCTCTCTCTCTCTCTCTCTCTCTCTCTCTCTCTCTCTCTCTCTCTCTCTCTCTCTCTCTCTCTCTCTCTCTCTCTCTCTCTCTCTCTCTCTCTCTCTCTCTCTCTCTCTCGTTCGCAAGATTTCTCAATATTGGTCTTCGTGCTCTTTCTGATCGCATTGTGGCTGATGCAGATCTTTCTTGTTGATCGTGATTTGTTTGATCGAATTCTTTGTCAAATCGACTAGTCTGTGCACAGAATAGTAGACTATCCCATCATGGATAGTCTTCAGGGCAATAATATATATTTCACATATTCAATTCTAGATATTTGAGCAGTTTTTCCTACAATGCATGAGACGTACGCAAGTGATCCCAACATGGAACCTCGTCACTGCGCCAACAAAGCTGCAATGAGGGACTATTGGGTTGGTAAAAAATGGGAACAGAGAATGATTTTTTTTAGGAGGCTTGGAGATCAACCTTCAGTAGATGACGTCAAAACAAGAAAACGAATAACTATGGAAAAATATTGGCAAAGACATACACAAAAATTCTCAATAGGTATTCTGTTAGCTCTAGCATCTTCTTTGTCAGCTAGAAACGATTTGCCTCACAGAACCTGCTTACCAACGACCAGCCATGTTGCAGTAGGATCTCTCATGAATATTCCTACTAAGGATGGCATCTACTCAGTTGTCACAACTTCCGCTGAATGTTAGCAATGTTTAGCAATGGTTCTTTGTCTGAATGTTAGCTTGATACTATCTGACAAAGATTCAGTTTGGCAAGAATTCACGTGACTACAAATCTATATGCAATGGCTCAGTCACGTAATCTATTTTGCAGTATAATGGTGTTGTACGTGCCTGTCAAAGGCACAACGACAACATGATTTTGGTCCTTTATTGACAATGGTAGCTCATCTTGGATATAGGATCTGTCAAGAACTTGTTCTTCTACTTTCTACAGACTGCTTCAGTTCTTGCTTTATTGTTACAGACTGCAGATTATTACTAAACTAATCTAAGCAAGGAACATGGAATTAAACTTAATCTACTCCTACTGAAATCACAGAATCAACACAACAACCTTTAACTGAAATCTCAAAACCTACAAAGTGTTTCTTACAACTATCACTCAACAGTTGTAAGAACAACTCCTCAGAGAGCCAAAAACCGGGAAACATCAGCAATCAATGGAATGGTGGATCAATCTCCAAGTCTTGCACATCTACCTAGTGCTAACACAAATGAAAATCCTACAAAGTGCTTGTTACAAATGTCACTCAACAGTTGTAAGAAGAACTCCTTAGGGAGCCAATAACTAAGAAGCAACTAAACTGAGTAGAATGATGGATCAGCCTCCAAGCCCTGCACATCTACCTGATACTAATCCCAAACCAATCATTAAAAGAGAAATGAACAACAACAAACACATTCATACATCAATACCCAAACTATATGCATGAAGATGGAGCATGGAAAGAAATGCAAGTCGTAGTCTTAAGCAACAACATTTCAGTACATAACAGCAATTGCCTACGTAAAACCAAGAACTTAATAATTGATATCGTCGCACTTCTCGACAACACTTCAAAGTCACAACAGATTATCAAGATAGCCCTGCGTATTCGAGAGTCTCTTGTTGGTTCTTTTCAGCTTTCTTTTTGTCAAGAGACTTTTCGCAGCCTATCTCCTTTCCGATGGGTTCAAATGTGATGAATTGCATTTTTATGCCCAACGGAATAGGTCCCAGATAAGGCCTAACCATTGGTATAAGCTTGTATGTATACCAGCTCTACCTTTGGATCTTTTCTTTGGATTTCTCAGACAATTCTCTCGTAAGTCTTGCCAAATAAGCATGAATTGCCTTGGCACTCTTTGTATTCTCCTTTATGCTTCTGGGTGTTTCCTTAGTTCTTCTTCTAGTCGAAGTCCCGGCCTCATTGACACTCTTGTCTCGACGAGAAGAGTAGAACGTTCAATTGGTAGGTCACACAAACCTTGGGTTATCAATCTTTAAGGAGGTTATGAAATTGGTGATAGAAATAGATTGGAACAAATAGGTTGATGAAGGTAGGGAAACATGATGAGGGGTTTGGTGGAAGGTGAAGGAATTGACAATATTATAGTTGCAGCTTTAGATCTTTGTAGTGTCAAGCCTTGATCACCAATTACTTGGTATGGAACTCACTTTATCCTGCAAATCCACTGGTGTCTTCATCTTTTTCTTTGATCCGTTATTTGTTGAGACTCGGCATGGATCTCTCAGAAACTCGGATATGCACAAATATCCTAAACTCTCTACAAGGTGATCTGGAGATGGATAGATAAATAAAAATTTTGTTCTTGAGCTATTCTACAAGTATGACTTGTCGTATACAGAGAGTCGATAAATGCATAGTGCTTGTCAAACAAAAATTTCATGCATTAGAGAGTGGATGTCAGATAGTGCCTATGGTGGAAAACTTCGGTTGAACCTCTCGATCGAGGAGACTCGGTTTGAGTTCCTTAGTAAAGATTCGGTGAAGAGTTCGGTGAAAGAGAGTTGGCTCAAAACATTTGAATGGAAGCCTCAGCTAAAGATCCTTGGTTTTGACTTTTAGTTGGTTCTAGTAGAATATAAACCATCAGATATAGCATCGGATGTAAGATAGAAAGATGATCATCGAATGTTTTTCAATCAATATAAAATATTCAAACATCAGATATAAAATCAGAAATGACGAGGGATTGAGGAGTCGGATATAAAATGTGGTGACTTGCGGATGTGCTGTCCAGATATAACTTTTGATAACAGTTTAGAGGCTTGTTGGATCTTCTATTAATTACGACTTCGGATGTACTTGGTCATGAATGGACATGTCTTAGATTGTTTTATCATTGACTGAATCGTATACCAGAATTAGATTAGCAATATGGGATTCTGTATTGATTGTTTTACAGATATGATTGAACTGATAGAATATGATTGATATGTCAAATTAACCATAAAAATCTGAGCAGTGGTGAAGAACTGTGATAACTCATCGGATGTATTCTGAAGCTCGTCGGATGCCAACTGTGGAATGTAGGGTCGAATGTAACAAAATGCACTAACGGATGCAAATGTGTCGGATACAAATGAAGGTATAGGGCGTCAGATGAAGATTGGCGGATGCAATGGGCATCAGATGGACAGGGAGTCAGATGGAACTAAGATGGAAGACGTCGAATGGAACTGATGAGAAAGAGTGTCAAATGCAAATGAAGGTGGAGGGTGTCGGATGGAAATGAAGGTGGAGTGCGTTGGATGCAAACTGGAAATGGGTGTCAACGGATGCAGGATAGGTATCAGATGAAACGGACGGATTAAAAGTAGGTCCGAAAAAAATATGGGTAAAAGAAAAATGACAATGGCTCGAACAATTATAAGGGACCGCAAAAATTATACCAAAAAAATTATAAGGTATCGAAAATATAACTGATCAAAAAAATTAGGGATTGAATAAAACTAGAATTGAAAAATAAAACTCGAAAAATGAACTCAAAAAATAAAACTTGAAAAAGGAACTCGAAAAATGAAATTCGAAACGAGAAATTTGAAAAATAAAACTTGAAAAATAAAAACTTGAAAAATGAGAACTCGAAAAAGAGAACTCGAAAAACTAAAATTCAAAAACTAAATTCGAAAGATCAGGGCTCGAAAAATCTATTATTGAAAAATAATATATGAAAAAAATCTAGACTCGAAAAAGTAATGGATCAAAAAATTAATGACCCGAAAAATAGAGGCTTGAAAAAACAAGGGCTGGAAAAAATCGAGGATCAAAAATTTGATAAGTATCAAAAAAATAATGTCTCGAAAAATTATTGGATCGAAAAAATCTAGGCTCGAAAAAATCTTTGATCGAAAAACTACAAAATATCAATAAAGTAACAATGACTCAAAAAAAACTTGGAAAAAATTGAGTCGATACAGTATTGAAAAAAATCTAATTTTAGATATTGAAAAATTTCGGATTGTTCGAGCCGATACAGTATCTGAAAATTCTAGAAAACATCGAGTCGCGTATCGAAAGTCTCGAGTATGGAAAAAAAAGTCAAGGGACTGAAAAATGTCAAGTATCGAAAAAACCATAAGGTATCGGAAAAACCGAAAAAACTGAAAAAAAAACTTGAAAAACTCAAAAAACTGAAAAACTCAAAAATAACTCGCAAATTGAGAAAATTTGATAAATGCGAAAAACAACCCGAAAAAATTCGAAAATCTTAAAAACACGAAAAACTCGAAATTATGAGAAAGTCGAAAAAAAATCTCAGAAACAAGGTCATTCCCCAGACTATAGTCAAATGTTTTTTTTAAACAAGGTATCAATTGTGAGGATAGAAACACGTCTTGCTCACTAGGACTCGGCTCACTCGAAAAACTTGAAAAACGTGAAAAAAAAACTCGGAAAAACCTGAAAAACTCAAAAAATTCTGACAAATTAGAGTAGAGTATCGAAAAATTGAAAAGTAGGACCAATTTGCAAGTCCCGCACATCTACCTGATGCTAACACAAATGGGGATCCTACAAAGTGCACGTGCTGTTACAACTGTCACTCAACAGTTGTAAGAAGAACTCCTTAGGGAGCCGAAACTAAGATGCATCTGAACTGAGTAGAATGATGGATCAGCCTCCAAGCCCTGTACATCTACCTGATACTAATCCCAAACCAATCCTCAAAAGAGAAATGAATAACAACAAACACATTCATACATGAGTACCCAAATTATATCCACATTCATACATCAGTACCCAAGTTGAGATAGTCTAAATTGCTAGCTCCCACATGGCTATCCATCTTTCGGGAATTACCATGGGGCTCACAATTGTACATTTTAGTCTAGCACTAATAGTTATCGTGCTCTCAGACTCGACTCTCAACTTCCTCTCTGTTGGAAACCCTTTTTGGGTGATGAGACACTGTATTGACACGTCAAGGGCATGACATCAGCTAACATTATCCTCCCCCTATAGTGTTGCAGGTCCCATTGCAATGCCTCAGCTTACACGCTTGATTCTTGGAAAGGCATGGATCAGCAATTGCCTACGTAAAACCAAGAACTTATTGGTTGATATTGTCGTGCTTCTCGACAACACTTTAAAGTACAACCTTTTTCATCTTAGTATATTTAAAAGAGTGATCATCATTCAACAAGCCCACCAGTTTAAAGTCATAAAGAATGTCTGCGATGCAAAGAGTGTACGGTTTTCTTTTCACAAACTTCATGATTTCTCTTGCATCGCCTTGTTGAAATGTATAAGAATAAGGCGGATCATCAACAGACTTCAGGACAAATGTCTCCTTTGGATCATCGTCAATGCTTGAGTCTCGAGCATGTTGACTCTCCCTTCATCTCCTCACAGCTTTTGCCTTTTGAAAATGGGTCTTAAATTGCTCAGAAAGTTGTCCACTCTGCTTATCTTCAGAACTCTGTGAAATATAGAAAAATGGAATATATTTAAATGCACTTATATTTAGCATGGTTACAACATTTCAAAATCTTAAAATCAATAACTCATGTGAGAATCTTATGTTGAGCATGGCTAAAGTAGTTGGAAAAAATGTTTATAAAAATATCTGTAAAGATAAATACTCATGCTCAACATAAACAGCTCTTTTACAATCTGAAAGGTAAGCATACCATATCTCTAAACAAAATAAAAAATCTTTGAAGCTCCTCGTCCTTGGAGCTGTTTGGGTACAAAGCTTGGCATTCTACCCAATCTTGACAATTGAGGCTCTTGACCATGGCCTCTTGCACTTTCATGAAAAAAAATGATATTTTTAGTTCATCAATTATATAGTGACTGAAATTAGAAGAGATATAAAATTAAAAATTATTTTTGAAATTCTTTTCCCATTTTTGCAAGGTTGAGTTGTCCATCTACCACTCTTGAAAGACCGCTCACAACGACATCATGGGACATGTTCTTCCACTTAGATATTTCCATATCATGGGGGATGTAAACAAGTGCCGATTGAGTTGTTTTTTTCTCTGTATAGGACACCACTTTTGAAATTTTGTCTTTTAATTTCAAACTTATCTCACTTATCAAAATTTTGTCCACAAAATCCCAAATTTGAAACCAAAATTATTATGTAAATATCAAACAATGAAAAATTGGGAAGAATTCAATTAATAGATTCAGAGAGAATTAAAACTTTTGAAAATCACATGGCCAGTACAGAAGGCCAACTGAAAAAAATTATCATATTCTATCAAGGAGTAGGTTGGATTCTTCTCATCAAAAGAAAGTCCAGTCTTTTGTGCGTAGAGACACTTTAGCTGAATGTTTGTTGTGTCGTCCTCTTTGTGGAGTCTAAAATACTCCTTATAAAATTATCTGACTCTTTGAATTACAGTCATCTTGAGTCTGTAGTCCTTATCAATGTTGTGGTCCCAAGCAAGGAGCTTGGCCTCCTCAACACTCAAGCCAACAAAAACTATTGCACTAACTAGCCTAAATGATAATACATGGGGATGTTCTACAAACAACTCTTTTCTAGCTTGTAAACTATGGATCCTGCCTAAAACAAAAAAAATTATAAGAATCAATTGGTTTTACATCAAAATCTACTATTGTGGGGCAGATAGCAGGATCAACGAGAACAATAAAAGACATTACTATAGCTTGAGTGTGGTCTTTAAATTTTATTTTTAAGTTATGTACATGGGAGCTTTTCGGCTCCCTAACCTCCATAGGCCTATTGCCAGTGTATGGGTCAATGGGTGGCCTCTCACATTGTTCAATGTCTAAAATAAATGTCATTTCTTGAACTTTCTTGTTTTCATGAATTAGTGTTCACATTTTTGCAACATCTCTGCTGGCTGCATCAAGCTTAATGGTGGCCCCGGGTAGATTCAGATTACTTGAAGGAGGAGTGGATATTTTTTTTTTAAAATTTTGGACCAATGCCTTTGGGAGTCATGGTTTTAAATTTTCTAACTTTGTGTACTGGAGAGACAGAATCATCAATAGATACAATCTCCAAGAAGGTATGTTTTATCTTTGGGAACGAGAGTAGTGATGTATCTTTGGAGGAGTCAAGGGGTTGGAAATCCTTTTGTGAGGAGAAGGGCAAGCTCTTGGGAGAGGACGTTGATCTTACAGACTTTGGCAAAACATGATCCTCTTTCGCAAGTGCCTCAACAACGATCAAAATTGAAGCTTTTCAAGGTCTAAAAAAAGTACAACAATGACAATGCTTTAGGTAAACCCATGCCCATCATAAAGATGAACAAGATTACTAAACATAATCTGAGTGAAAGCAAAGAAATAACTTACAATGGTCTTCAAAGCTTCATAAAAAGTTTTTCACTATCGCATAAGCACGAAGGCGTATCTTCATGAATCCATTTTCCACAATATACAAATAGACTTTTTTGTCAATGGCTTTTATGGAGATGTTTGTAAAGCCTACGTCATTATTAGCCACCGTCACTTTGTGAAGCACATGACCTTGTGCTACAAAAGTAGACGACCCTTTGTCAACAGTCTCTGTTGTCTAGAGAAAAAGTTCTGTGAGTTTCCATCCATCGTAACCCTTTGTAAAACAAAACATATGGTTCGTCATGTCAACTTTTTGAAGATTTGCTGGATTAATTGGTGGACGAACTCTAATTTGAACGATGTTGAAAAGATATGAAAACCAACAAGTAGGAATATTAACAATGATAGAAGATGCAAACACAAAATATATGCTCAACATAGGTCTAGCACAAAGTTTAATGGACACATGCATGATGATTTGGAAATTTCTAGTTAGAACTAGTACACTTGTTAAAAGTTGGTAGAATTTCATGCATGACAAGTGACAAATGTCACATAGACTCTAGATGTCACTTTAGATGTCATTTTGGAATGGCTAGATATGGTTCTACCTCGAGCTACCTCAATCTCCATAAATATGTGTAGCTCTCCACACAATCAATGATGAAGAACCAAAGCTTTGTAGCTATCTCATGCCATTTTGGATCTAAACAAATATTGCTTGTTATCTCTCTAGCTCTCTCTCTCTCTCTCTCTAACTCATGTTGAGGCTAATGCTCATACATTGAAATCTTGTATTTTTATTCATTCTTTGATTCATTGCTATTATATTCTGTTGATTAGCATACTAGATTGTGGATTAGCCATTTCTTCTGAACTAGATTTTGTTGATCAATCTAGAATCAGGTTATAGTGCCAATCACAAAGCTTAATTAAGATTAGTCACTCTTGTGGACATTCCCCACATGTGTGAACTCTGGAAATTTTGTCAAAAGGAAGAATATGACTTTATGTGAAAGTGCTAAAGCTATGAGGTTAAGTTCTAATCTTGACAAACCATTTTGGGATCAAGCTTTGTTGTGTGCCAATTTCTTGTGCAATAAGTGGCCGAGTGCTATTTTGGATGGAAGGACACCTTTTGAGATGCTATTCAAGAGGAGGCCGAGTATCAACTTTCTAAGAACCTTTGGATGCACATGCTTGTTAAAAATATCACTTACAACTTGATGTACTTTGTAGATCTTAAGATATTTTGATCTTGATAGGATCTCACACATGTGGAGCCTATTCCCACGTGTGTAAGAATGTACATAAGTCACTTTTATAAATTTAGATTGATTTTAGGTAGATCTACACTAGTGTGAAATTGACCTTTGAGTAGAATCTTGAAATTGGTCAAATTGGTCAAACTTTATGTAAATACATGTGAATGAGTTATTACTCACACATGTTAAGATACCATTCACACGTGTGGATAAGCTTCTAGGTGATAAGATAGGAAGATTCCATTAGATGCTATTTTATAGGGAATATTCCTATAAATGTGGAAGACTAGCTTTTTGTTTTCTAGCCAAAGAGAATAGTCAACTTTGGGAAATGAGCACATATGGCTCCCATTGGTGGATCTGGATGACTAGGCACTCTTCACATGTGTGAAGGCTTGCTAGATAGTACACAGCTCATGGATGTACTTGATCTATAAAGGGATCAACCAAATCAATGAGAAGTTGATGAGACATTGGCAATTTCTAGTTTTGCTTGTATTTTCCACATTTGTCTTGTGTTTTTGTGATTGGAATGCATTTCTAGGCTTGAGTACTTTACTATTTGTTTACAGGCCATACATGTACTATTTGTTTATAGGCCATACAAGTACTATCATCCACATGTGTGAGGCCGCTCGTCTAAGATTTTAATCATTTGATCCATTGCTCTTGCTTAAATCATAGTGTAATGCATCTAGATCAAGATCTAACACCTGAAACTTGATAGTATTGAATGCTAATGATCAAATAGTGTTTTGATTCATTGAAGCAACTCATTTAAAATCATTAGATCAGATCTATGAGGCTGATTTGTTCAGATCTTAAGTGTGTGTGAAATATCAGTCAAAATTGTACTAGAATCAATATTTTGGAAGAGTGACTTGCTAGGATATTTGAAGTAGATCTATTATACCATCATCCAAGTTGAACTAGGTTGATTGGGTTGAGATTAGAGGCTTCTTGGAAAGCTAGAAATCTATCTTAGATCACTCATTATCAAGAAATCTTTGTGCATCTTATAGGCTTTCATTCACAATGTCATCCATGGGTGGATATTTGTTAGAATCTAGTGAGAAGCTAACTAACACAAACTATTCCATTTGGAAAGTGAGGATGGAATCTCTACTTGTGATCCACGATCTCTTTGATATTATTTTAGGAGTTGAGGCGGAGTCCCAAGCTGTCCAAGAACAATTGAAATACAAGAGGAGGGCTAGATTAGCATTACCTTGCTTAAAGTTGAATGTAAGAAATGACCTCTTGAAGGAGGTGGCTTCTTGTGCCTCATCAAAAGAGGCCTGTGATTCACTAAAGAACATTTATGAATCCAATAACACTTCAAGAGTGCTTATGCTAAGAAACTTGATCTTGCAAAGCATGAGGGGAAGTGGAGAAAATGGACAAGAATATGTCCTAAGGATAAAATCTTTGAGCAAAGTATTGGGATCTATAGGAGAGAAGATCCAAGACAATGAGCTAGTACAAGTAATTATAAATGGATTAGGAGATGAGTTCTCTAATTTAGTTCAATCTTTTTCTACTCAAGACCAACTTCCATCAACTGATAAATTGCATAATGTTCTTGTGGCCGAGGAGAGTAGGCTTCTACACCTCAAAACAAGAATGGGGTCCTTGTCACTACATAATGGTGATGAGAAAGCAAACTTCACATCAAAAGGCAAAAAGAAGACTCATCCTTTAAAGAAGTTCCAAGGCAAGGAGGCCGAGGCAAAGGATGGAGGATCTACCTCCAAAGGGAAGCAAAAGAACAAAGCCAAGCTTAAGTGTTTCTTTTGTGGGAAAAAAGGACACTTTGCTTCTGAATGTTATAAGAAGAAGAATGCACAAGGGAATGAAGATGAAGGCAACCTTGCACAAGGGGAGGAGGAAGATGATGGCTTCAACACATCCTTGATGGTAGCATCTACACCAAGATCAAGCCAAGAGACATGGTGGATTGATATTGGGGCTAGTTCCCACATGTCATTCAACAAGCATTATTTTTCTACTCTACTTTCTTGTAATGATTCTAAGAAGTCAATCTACACTGCTAGTGATCAAGAATGTAAGATAGATGGCATAGGATCTATTCCATTATGCTTAGGATCATCTAAGAGCATAGATCTTGATAATGTTTGTATGTTCCATCCATTACAAAAAAATTTGCTTAGTGTTGGTCAATTAATGGACAATGGACTAGATGTACATTTTAGGAATGGAGTGTGTTCCATCTTGAAAAGTAACAAGTGCATAGCTAGTGGCATTAAGCAAGAAAGGCTCTTTAAGTTGGATGCTAATGTGGCTATTGAAAGTGTGAATATGGTTAGGGAGGAGTTGACTCAATGGATCTTTGGCACAAAAGATTAGGCCATCCTAATCTTCAATCAATGGAATCCATGGCATCAAAGTGATGAATTCACACGTGTGGGATGCCCTACACATGTACTTTTGATCTCCTAAGCCCAATAATACCATAAAGATCAGACTGGCATTGATTGAAAATAGGAAAGCTAATCATACAAGAAATATTATTGTGTTACAAGCAAGATCTGTCAACAAAACATGAAACTAAGCACAATAAATGCCTCAACTCGGCTAGAGAGAGAAAATGAAAGTACAAAACTCGAGTAGAGAGAGAGAGGGCACAAAGAGATTGTCTCCAAATTTGCATTACACACAAATTTCATCATATTCTTAATGAGAGTACATCACATATATATAGATCCATGGACTCTCCTCCTACTTTGAGTTGAATTGGAATTGTGAATCCACCTCTCAAGCTATCTAGACTTATTCAAGCCACCTTACTATGTCTAAGTGTGCCACCTAGTCTTTTCATGCATTAAATGTGACATGCAAAGTACAAATGGCAATTCCTATGGTAGCTCGAGTTTCTACTTCTACATACCTTGAATATTTTATTCTAAGATGGGTCTTTACTAAGCCAAAAGAGCTTAATTCATCTTTGGCATTTTTAGGAACCCTACTCACAACATTAGATAGATTTTTCCAATATTTTGACACTCCTTACTAAAAATGTATCTAATGTGGATCAAGCATCGATCTTGAGATAAGACCAAGATTAGATCTATGCTTTGAGAAGGCACTTTTGCAAAGTGGCTTTGTGAGAAGATCAGCAATACATGAAGATGTGTCAACATGTTCCAAGCTGATTTCACCTCCAATGAGCTTTTCCCTTACAAAATGGTGTGCCACTTCTATATGCTTGCTTCTTGCATAAAAAATAGGATTGTTTGCAAGAGCTTGGGCCAATATGTTGTCACATTTGATCAAGGGAAGATCATCCTCTTTGATGCACTTTAGCTCCATGATTAACCTCTTCATCCAAAGCACCTCTTTAGTTGTTGTAGTGAGTGCTTTGTACATGGCCTCACAAGAAGATAGAGATATGGTATCTTGCTTCTTTGAAAGCCAAGACACAAGATTGCCTCCAAGAAAGATAGTATATGCATTAATGGACTTTCGATCCATTTTATCACTTGCAAAATCGGAATCCGAATAGCCAACAATGGTTAATCTTCATTCTTGTACAATAAACCATAATCTTGAGTAGAAGATACATATCTTAGAACTCTCTTGGCCATCTTCCAATGTTGGATCTTAGGATCTTGCATAAATTGACTCAATTTGTGCACACAATAGCTCAAATCGGATCTAGTGATAGTAAGCCAAATTAAAGAGCCTATAAGTAAAGTGTGATGTCCTCAAAGGATCTTTCATCACCTTTAATAGGATCTTTTACATGTTGCTCCATGGGAGTATCTATGCCTTCACAATTTTGCATATTGAATTTTCTCAACATAGAAAAGACATATCTAAATTGACAAATAAAAGCATACTCTTCATGAAAATCAATCTCAAGGCCTAAAATGTAATGGATCTCTCCTAGATCTTGCATTTTAAATTCTCTTCCTAATGCATCTTTAGTTTCTTGAACTAGCATCAAACAACTTCCACTAAGAATAATGTCATCTACATAGATTAGAAGAATGACAATATTACTACCATCAAACTTTAAGTACATAGGAGGATCATAGTCACTAAGCACAAATCTTAATGAAAGTAGAAAGTTGTTGAGTCTTGAATACCATGATCTAGGTGCTTGCTTCAAGCCATAAAGACTTCTAAATAGAAAACACACCTTAGATTTATCCTTGACAAATCCTTGAGGCTGCTCCATGTATATCTCCTCCTCAAGATAGTCATTCAAAAATGCGTTGGAGACATCAAGTTGAAATAGTTTCCACTTAAAAAATAAGGCAAGAGAGATAATGATTCTTATTGTCACCATCTTTGCTATAGGAGCAAAGTTTTCTTCATAGTCAAGGCCATATATTTGTGCAAAGCCTTTAGCACATAATCTTGCCTTGTACTTGTTGATGGAGCCATCATGATTGTACTTGATCTTGAACACCCACTTGCATCCAATGATATGCATGTTAGGTGGTGGATCCATTAGCTCCCATGTGTGGTTGGTGATCAAGGCATCATATTCAATCTTCATGGCCTCATACCACTCCTTGGTATTGAGGGCTTCTTGGACATCTTTGGGCTCCTCGTGAGAAACAAGATAAGCATAACTGGAATCAAGATCCACTTGTTTTCCTTTGTCATCATAAGTGAGCCTCTTAGGCTTGGATCTCTCCCTCATGGATCTTCTAGGAGTCAAAATCCCAGGACTTCCATCTTCAAATTTTGACTCTTCCATATGTTGATTGTCTTCAATAACAAAAGGTGATACATTTTGAGGTTGCTTGATCTCGGCCCCTCCAAGATTGGACTTCTCTTCTTCATGAAAAACTACATCTCTACTATCAATTACTTTAGAAGTAGAGAGCATGTAGATTCGATAGGCTTTCTTGTTGGATGAATATCCAACCAATACTCCTTTGCTTGCACAAGGATCATCCTTCTTCTCATTTCCAAGGGAATATGGACAAAGCATATGCATCCAAATACTCTAAGGTGATCAGCCTTAGGTTTCTTCAAATAAAATGCTTCATATGGTGACTTTCCTCCAAGTTCAACATGAGGGAGTCGATTGCACAGATAGTTTGAACAATTGATGGCCTCACCCCAAAAGTCTTTTGGCAAAAATGCCTCAATTCTAATGGTTTTGGCACATTCACACAATGTTCTATTCTTTCTTTCAGCCACCCCATTTTGAGATGGTGTATATGCACAAGAAAACTCCCTTTTAATGCCTTCAAGCTCACAACCCAATATCCATGTCAAGGATTATTGTGATTCCTTTATGCCAAACATGGATGTAACATTCTTCTCTCCTTAAACTACTTCTATCCTCAACAACATAATTTAGGAAAGTTCTGTTAGATTTCTTATGCTCAGCCTTAAAAATCGTTAAGTAATGAGCATCTTGAAAACAGAAGGCCGACAACATGATTTCGGACCTTCACATTTTTTCCTTTAAGTTTTTTTCATTTATGCCTTAAACGATTTAAGTCACCTTTGCTTTTTACCTTCCTCGCCCTTTTTCGTGCCTTCACGAAAAAAGCGACACACTGGCCAGAATGACTTAAAAACCATTTTTGGACCACCTTTGCCTTTTTCGCCTCTTTGCGAAAAATGCGACACTAAACCCAGAATGCCTTAAAACCATTTTTTGGGCACCTTCGCCTTTTGCCTCTTTGCGAAAAATGCGACACTAAATCCAAAATGCCTTAAAACCATTTTTTAGGCACCTTCGCCTTTTTCCACCTCTTTGCAAAAAATGCGACACTAAACCCAGAATGCCTTTAAACCATTTTTGGGGCACCGGCACCTTTGCCTTTTTCACTGCCTTAAACTAAGGCACCTTCGGCTTTTTTGCATTTTTCTACATTGGAAAACCGACATCGGATATTTTCTCTCTTGTAAATCTCTATATTAGCTGAATCAAGCTATGTGAGCATTAAGAAGAATTTGGAATATCTCTTTCAATCAGAGTTATCTGTAGCCAGCATAATCACGCTCAACAAGCTGAAGTTATTACTTCAAACCATTGTACTCACTGTTGATATATTTTATCATAGTGCAATTTTTGTCTCACTAATGCATCGTTCTTTTGCGTAAACTGTATGAATTCTTCTACTTGAATATTTCTGCTGCTAATTGTTGCGTTTTCGTTCCTACACGCCTACGCTCTGAGCAACCGACCCTCCGCTGCGCTCACGACCACCGATTTATGACATGGTATCAAAGCGGGCATTTCAATAATCTGCATTTCTACTGTGGATTATTAGTTTTGTTTCTACCAAGACGTCTTTCTAGCAAACGCGCAGCCAATAGTATTCCAACAATCGTTGTTTCTACCAACGATCTAGTCCAACCAGAATGGATCCGTCATCTAGTTCATCTCTCATTGACAAACTCGATAGAGATAACTACCATACCTGGAAATTCAAGATGAAGGTTATACTTCTAGCCAAAGAACTGTGAGACATCGTTGATGGCACATAGCTCAAACCAGAAAGTGATGCAGCCATCATCACCAAGTGGAGACTGAGAGATGGCAAAGCATTTGCCATGATCACCCTCAATATCAAGGACACTCAAATCAGCCACATACGTGCTACTCAGATCGCTAAGGATGCATGGGACATCCTAGCAACTCTCTATGACATTAGAGACGTTACATCCAAGCTCCATCTGAGGAAGAAATTCTTCAACCTCAAAATGTCTGAAGCATATAGTGTTTTGAGTCACCTCAACACTTTCAAAAATCTTATGGAGCAGATGACTGCAACTAGCTCAGTTATAGAAGATTCTGATGCACTCATGACTCTATTATCGTGTCTACCTAAAACCTACGAAAATTGGGTAATGGCAATTTCTACCCAGGAGCACCTCACTCTATCAAGAGTAATTTCGTTGCTCCTACAAGAGGAGATCAGAAGATCAGTATCCTCTTCAGGCTCAGGATCGGATCCTCAAGCTCTGTATTCAAAAAATCAGAGTTTAGATCCAAGAGATCTATAAAGTCAGGCTATACTGATAAGAAGAGCAACATGTAGTTTGGACCAAATTCTGGTCCAGGATCGAATTCAAGCTCTTCATCATTCTAACATGTGCAGAAACTATTCTGCAGATACTGTAAGAGCACTGGCCACGAAATCAAGAACTGCCAAACTTTGAAGTATAACAACAAAAAGAAGAAGCAGTTCCAACAACAAGCACATAGTGCTACAACCAGTCACTCAAATCAGTAGCAAGAAGAAGAGGAAGATGAAGCATCTTTCATGACCAAAGTTGGAGAACAACAGGACATCGATTCTTGGTATCTAAACTCCGGAGCAACTCAACACATGACTCACCATCGCGACTAGTTCAAAGACTACAAGTCATTCACCCACTCTCGAGTTGTGCAACTTGGAGACAACTCATCACATTCAATCAAAGGTGAAGAAACAATCAGAGATGAATTCAAGAGAGGTGAGGTCAAGTCCAACGTTCTCCATGTTCCAAATATGACCAAGAATCTGCTC
Source organism: Diphasiastrum complanatum (assembly GCA_029204225.1). Taxonomy (NCBI): domain Eukaryota; kingdom Viridiplantae; phylum Streptophyta; class Lycopodiopsida; order Lycopodiales; family Lycopodiaceae; genus Diphasiastrum; species Diphasiastrum complanatum. Next base: position 79,338,324 of record CM055092.1, read on the forward strand.
TCAATTAGCAGAATCACCGATTCAGGTCGGAGGGTCGAATTCGATACAAAAGGTTGCACAATCCTTGACAAATACCGGAAGGTTCTAGCCTACGGAAGAAGAAGCGGCTATCTTTACAAACTCAGCCACTGCTACTCTTCTAACAGTCAAGCTCTTCACACAACCACTTCTGAATCAACTAATATGTTGTGGCATTTCAGACTTGGCCATCTTAACTACAACAGTATTCAGCAAATGTCAGTTCAAAGTCTGGTACAAGATCTGCCTTCAGTCAGCAAGCCAACTTCTCCATGCGAAAGATGTATTATCAGCAAGCATGCTAGAAGTCCTTTCAGTTTAGGCTCAGTTCATACGCCCAAGGGCTTGCTTGACCTTGTACACAGCGACATTTGTGGTCTGATGCAGACTGCTTCCACAGGGGGAGTTCTCTATTTTCTAACCTTCATTGACGACTTCTCTCGAAGGACTGCTACCTACAATATGAAGAACAAATCTAAAGCATTCAAGTTCTTCAAGCAGTTCAAAGCTTCTGCAGAAAACCAGACCCAGAGGAAGATCAAGGGTCTACGCACAGATGGAGGGGGAGAGTACATCTTCACAAAATTCAAGAAGTTCTACAAGGCCAACGAGATACTTCAACAATACACAACCAACTACTCACCTTAGTCCAATGGTGTAGCTGAGCGGAAGAGCCAGACACTCATCGAAAGTGCCAAGAGCATGATGGCCCATGCCTCTCTTCCAAAGAAGTTCTGGATAGAAGCTGTTACTATAGCTGCCTACTTGCAAAATCGATCCATCACCAAAGCCCTAAATGGCAAGACACCTTATGAGGTGTAGACAGGATCAAAACCATTACTCAAACATATTCGAGTGTTTGGATGCATCGCTTTCGCTCAGATCTCTGAGGATCTAAGAAGAAATATAGATGACAAGAGCGAAAAAATGATCTTCATCGGCTATTTCCCAGACCACAAGGCATACAAGCTCTACAATTTGAATACCGAGAAGACATTCACCAGTAGAGACATCATTTTTGTGGAAGACCAGTTCATCGACCACAAAGGAAAAGCTGCTGATAAATCTGACTCCGGGATCGAGCAACTAGTCAATTTTGATCCAGAGATTCAACTGTAGAATCTCGACGCTGACTTAGACGATGAGTCAGAACCTCAACGAGTTAACCCACATCAAAGGATCAAGGTTCAACCTAGAAGTTTGAACAGGTCCAAATAGCCTCCATCCAGATTTATGGATGATCCGGCCTGCAACTTTGTGTGGGAACCGACCATAGTTTCTGAGGCGATGTCTACTCCTGATGCTAACCAGTGGAAATCAGTGATGGACACCGAATTTAATTCTTTGTTGGAAAATCAAACATGGACACTCACTGAGCTACCAAAAGACCGAAACCCAATTCCATGCAAATGGATATTCAAGGCGAAGTACGACGTTGAAGGAAGCTAAATCGCTACAAGGCCAGGCTAGTCGCCAAAGGCTTTTTCCAGATACCAGATCTAGATTATTTAAAAACCTTCAGTCCAGTCGTCAAACATGTTTCGATCCGTCTACTCCTCTCCTTTGGAGCTACAGCAGATCTTGAAGTCCATCGGATGGATGTCCAGACCGCTTTCCTCAATGGAACCATCGAAGATGAAATCTATATGACACAGCAAGAGGGATACGAACTCAATGGCAAACAACAGCACCTTGTATGCAGAATTCACAAGGTGCTCTATGGGCTGAAACAGTCACCCAGATCCTGGTTTCAAAATATCAATGCATTTCTAATTGAGAATGGTTTTATTCCAAACTTAGCAGACTTGAATGTTTACTTCAAGTCTGTATCAGAATACTTCATCATCATCACTCTCTATGTTGACGATACACTCTTATTTAGTAATAATTTGAATTTGAATCTAATGAAGGATACAAAATGCATGCTGGCCCAGGAATACAAGATGACTGACATGGGTCCAGACCACTATTGTCTCGGAATCCAAATTCAACGAGATCGACCTAGTAGACTGACCTTTATCAGTCAACAACGATATCTCAACAACGTGCTGGAAAAGTATGGAATGGCCAACTGTAAACCCAATCTCTTTCCACTTGACCCTAGACTAAAGCTATCAAAGGAACAGTCTCCTCAAACTGAGGTAGAAAAGGAGAAAATGAAGCACTACCCATTTCAATCCATCATCGGCTCACTAATGTACGCAATGATCTGCACGCGACCAGACCTTGCATATTCGATCAGTACACTCAGCTAGTTCTTGTCAAATCCAGACGTAGTTCATTGGAAAGTGCTATTAAAGGTCATGAAGTACATCCAAGCAACAAATACTCTCAGCACCTACACAGATGCGGATTGGGCAAGAGATGTCGACACCAAAAAATCAACTTCTAGATTTGTATTTTTATACAACCAAGGCCCAATTTCATGGAACAACCAGAAGCAAACCTTAGTTGCATTATCATCAACAAAATCCGAATACATAGCTACCACAAATGCAACCAAAGAGGCAATCTGACTAAGACAACTTCTCGCAGACCTGAACCTTGCACAACCGCTTCCTACAACAATCTATTGTAACAATCAAAGCACAATAGCACTTTCTCTCAATCCGAGATTTCACTCTTGAAGCAAACATATAGAAATCAAGTATCATTACCTTAGAGAGAAAGTGCACAACAAGGAAGTAGAACTGGTTTTCTACAGAACAAACTACATGGCAGCAGATTACTTCACAAAGGCTCTATCAAAGGAGCAACATCTCAGATTTAACAATATGTTAAATCTGATTATAAAAGTTTTTCATGATCCTCATTAAGGGGGGAGTGTTAGATTTCTTATGCACAATTTTAAAAATTGTTAAGTAATGAGCATCTTGAAAACAGAAGGCCGACAACATGATTTTGGACCTTCACATTTTCTCTTTTAAGTTTTTTCCATTTATGCCTTAAACGATTTAAGGCACCTTTGTTTTCTACCTTCCTCGCCTTTTTTTGTGCCTTCATGAAAAAAGCGACACACTGGCTAGAATGACTTAAAAACCATTTCTAGACCACCTTCGTCTTTTTCGCCTCTTTGGGAAAAATGCAACACTAAACCCAAAATGCCTTAAAACCATTTTTTGGGCACCTTTGTAGGCAGCTAGCCCAAAGGTTTTGCATCTTTTGCAACACCAATAACCATGATACATCAACATGTATCTATAATCCGAGAATACAAGCCGTTGCATGACAATACCAATGGAGGATGCAACAACAGGGTCCCCAAGTTACAAGTTATCAGAGGTCCATATTCCAACAGGCACCCCAACCACGCCTAGCGCTACCTTTATTAAAGGAGAGCCAAGACCACAAAACTAGAAGCCCCTACCTATGTTCAGACACAAGCCCAACGATTGAAAGAACCTCCGGTTGTAGTGAGAGCATTGAATGAGGAGCACAGTCAACCCCACATCGTGAGCCATTACACTAAATCCACTGGACCAAGAGAGTATCCCAACCCTCAGAAGGAGAAGGATAGCTACATCAAGGTAAGAGAGCACACCCATGGGCCCAAAAGGATTTATCCATCCAGAATTCAACAAGGAACACTTCACTTCTCTAGAACTATAAGGAAGTGAAATCAAGGCCTTAACCACCCTACTATCTAGTCAAGTCTGTTAGATTTCTTATGCTCAGTCTTAAAAATCGTTAAGTAATGAGCATTTTAAAAACAGAAGGCCGACGACATGATTTTGGACCTTTTCATTTTTCCTTTAAGTTTTTCCCATTTATGCCTTAAATGATTTAAGGCACCTTTGCTTTTTGCCTTCTTTGCCCTTTTTCGTGCCTTCACAAAAAATATGACATACTGGCCAAAATGATTTAAAAATCATTTCTGGGCCACCTCCGTCTTTTTCGCCTCTTTGCGAAAAGTGCGACACAAAACCCAGAATGTATTAAAACCATTTTAAGGCACCTTCGTCTTTTTTGCTGCCTTAAAACTAAGGCACCTTCGGCTTTTTCGCTGCCTTAAAATCTAAGGGAGTCTTCAGGATTTACATACCTTCACTCTAACGGACACCTTCGGGTTTTTCGCATTTTTCTACATTGGCAAATCGACGTCGCCAAATGTATCAGCAACCCTAAAAACAGCTGGACAACCAGATATCCAAAAGGCGGTGAAGCGGTTACCAACTTTTGTACATATGCAAAGACTAGCATAAATAGGCTTAAAGGCTTGTAAGATATTTTCTCTCTTGTAAATTTCTATATTAGCTGAATCAAGTTATGTAAGTGCTAATTGGAATTTCTCTTTCAATCAGAGTTATCTGTAGCTAGCGTTATCACGATCAGCAAGCTGAAGTTAATACTTCAAGCCATTGTACTCACTATTGATATTTATCATAGTGCAATTTTTGTCTCACTACTGCGTCGTTCATTTGCACGAACTGTATGAATTATTCTACTTGAATATTTCAACTGCTAATTGTTGCATTTCCGTTCCTACACACCTACACTCTGAGCAACCTAGCCTCCGCTGCGCTCACAACCACCGTTTTACGACATGGTATCAGAGCGGGCATTTCAGTAATCTGCATTTCTACTGCGGATTATCAGTCTTGTTTCTACCAAGACGTCTTTCTAGCAAACACGCAACCAACAATATTCCGACAGTCATTGTTTCTATCAACGACTCGTTCAACCAGAATGGATCCATCATCTAATTCATCTCTCATTGACAAACTTGATGGAGATAACTACCATCTCTGGAAATTCAAGATGAAGGTTATACTTCTAGCCAAAGAACTGTGAGACATCGTTGATGGCACAGAGCTCAAACCAGAAGGTGATGTAGTCGTCATCACCAAGTGGAGACTGAGAGATGGCAAAGCATTTGCCATGATCACCCTCAATATCAAGGACACTCAAATCAATCACATACATGTTGCTCAGACTGCTAAGGATGCATGGGACATCCTAGCAACTCTCTACGACATTAGAGATGTTACATCCAAGCTCCATCTGAGGAAGAAATTCTTCAACCTCAGAATGTCTGAAGTAGATAGTGTTTCAAGTCACCCCAACACTTTCAAAAATCTTATGGAGCAGATGACTGCAACGAGCTTAGTCATAGAAGATTCCAATGCACTCATGACTCTATTATCGAGTCGACCTGAAGCCTACGAAAATTGGGTAATGGCAATTTCTACCCAGGAGCACCTCACTCTATCAAGAGTAATTCCGCTGCTCCTACAAGAGGAGATCAAAAGGTCAGTATCCTCCTCAAGCTCAGGATCGGATCCTCAAGCTCTATATTCAAAAAATCATAAGTTTAGATCCAAGAGATCTACAAAGTTAGGCTATACTGACAAGAAGAGCAACATGCAGTTTGGACCAAATTCCGGTCCAGGATCGAATTCAAGCTCTTCATCATTCCAACGTGTGTAGAAACTATTCTGCAGATATTGTAAGAGGACTAGCCACGAAATCAAGGACTGTCAAACTTTGAAGTATAACAATGAAAAGAAGAAGCAGTTCCAACAACAAGCACATAGTGCTACAACCAGTCAGTCAAATCAACAGCAAGAAGAAGAGGAAGATGAAGTATTTTTTATGACCAAAGTCAGAGAACAATAGGATATCGATTCCTGGTATCTAGACTCCGGAGCAACTCAACACATGACTCACCATTGCGATTGGTTCAAAGACTACAAGTCATTCACCCACTCTCGATTTGTGCAACTTGGAGACAACTCATCACATTCAATCGAAGGTGAAGGAACAGTCAGAGTTGAATTCAAGAGAGGTGAGGTCAAGTTGTTGTCCAACATTGTGGGATCGAAGATCTCTCGTAGTATAGCCCTTTCGCCTGTCAACAAAGTTTAGATCACTGGATAGGTGCCTAACTATGCATAGATGCTACTTTTAGTTAATTTCCTACTCACCACTATACTACTCCTCTTTAACTCTACTCCTCTACACTAACATTCATCATAGTTTTGGTTATCACTTGCAAAATCCGAGTCAGAATAACCAACAATAGAAAGATCTTTACTTTTATACAATAAACCATAATCAAAAAGATGAAGATATATATCTAAGCACTCTCTTGGCCATTTTCCAATGATAAATAGTAGGATTTTGCATAGCCTGGCTCAACTTATGAGCACTAAAGTTTATGTCAGGTCTAGTTATTGTGAGCCAAATCAAGGAGCCTATAAGACTCCTAAAAAGTGTGATGTCCAGGAAGGATCTTTCATCACCTTTGTTAGGGTCTTTTACATTTTTCTCCATAGGAGTTTCTATACTTTTACAATCTAACATATTGAACATTTTTAACATTGAAAGAGCATACTTGGATTGACATACAAAAGCTTTATCTTTAAGAAAGTCAATCTCTAATCCTAGAATTTAGTGAATTTTTCCATGATCTTGCATCTTGAATTCAATCTTGGTTTCCTCAACTAACTTGATACAACTTCCTGTTAGAATGATATCATCAACATAAATAAGAAGGATGACAATATCTTTACCAAAACTTGACATACAAGAAAGGATCATAGTTACTAAGATTGAATCCTAGTGACTCAAGAAAGGTGTTAAGTCGAGAATACCATGACCTTGGAGCTTGCTTTAGTCCATATAGACTTTTGAAGAGCAAGCAAACTTTGTCTTTGTCATGGATGAACCCAATAGGATGATCCATATAAATCTCTTCTTCTAGATATCCATTTAAAAATGCATTAGAGACATCTAATTGAAGAACTTGCCAATTGAAAAAACAAGCAATAGAAATTATGATTCTAATTGATACCATCTTGGCAACTGGAGCAAAAGTCTCCTCATAATCAAGTCCATAAACTTGAGCAAAACCTTTAGCACAAAGTCTAGCCTCCCAGATAGGCTGCAGAGGTGTCCAGTGAGGTGTCACAGTGCACTACTAGTGGTGCATGGGCCTTGGAGAGTCTAAGTATACCTATTGGGCTCTCACTAGTGTATCCTTGATTGTGAGACTAGTAGTCGTATGCTGCTGGTGTGATGCCTCATTCTTCTTTGAGATTGATGTCATATAAATTACTACTTGTGCAAATAGACTTGGAATTCAAATAAATTCTAAGGTTAAAGTGTTTCAATTTCTCTTTTGCGTAAATGGATTTTGATGGAATGGTGGTTTCTGCAACTCGTGTGGAAAATATTTGAAGGAAAAGTCTTGTTTGTAATAGAGTGAATCTTTTTATGGAATGCACTTCTTACTGACTTTTCATGGATTTAGATATTTTCATATGTCGTCTTTCCAGTTAACTTTTATATAACTTGCTAAATTTTTTTTTAAATAGGGGTGAAGTGATGGGATAAAATTCTATCTAAGGATCTATTGGTTGCATAGTTTTTGGAAGAGAACCAGTTGTGGTATAGAAATGAGACTTTTTCTGAAAGTAATTTTGGACATATTCAGAGTAAGATACATAATTGGAACTTTTTGAATAAGAGAAATTCTTTAGGGATTGTCTGGACAATCTGGAACTAGAACATGTTTGAAATTTAAATCATCATCTATAAGTAGTACAATGAAAGGTCAAAAGTTACTAATTCCATTTTGATTGGAATAGGAGTAATTTTGATAAAGATTTAAATCTGAATGTCTTTATTAAATCAATGTAATCTTAGTTTGAGTACTAGGATCAGAAAGGGGTTGATTGAGTGGAAGAAATTATGAGATTAGAGGAAATTGGATTGGAAAACTACTGGGAATGAATTTTATTCGTCTCAAAGATTTTTCGGATATGTTATTTACTCATGAGAAATAGAAATTATTTCGTAGCTGAGTTACAAGATCTCAATGAGATATGTGAGTAACATATGTGGATTTTGGATGAATCTGTCAGATAAAAACGTGTTTGTGTGCTGGGTCATAGTGAGATTATTCACATATGTGCACAATTAGTCCTGCATGAATCTACTGTGTATTCCTGGCTACTAGGGTTATTTGGTGCACTTAACCTAGTCGGTGAACATAAGCATATGATCAAGTATTCTTTTGACAGGTAATTGCAGAGTTAACAAATCTTTGTATGGAAGATTTATGGATTAACTTATAAATGATTTGGGTAAGGATCTAAATGTGGTATCATACGAGTATAATTGAATTCTTCACCTATACATCTAAGATTTCTAATTCATTGGCAATTAACTTGAGTAGTTAATTACTCCAAAATAAAAATAATTGGTAAAACGATCAGTGTGATGAGGAGTCACCAAAAACTCATGGTTTTGAACTATATTACTTATAAGACGCATGATTAGTGGATCATCAGGATTCAATCAGTTAAAATTTTGTGCATTGGATATACAATATTCTTGGTATAGGGCATTTCTTAGTTAAGGGATAAGACTTAGATCATTAGTGATTGTATCCCAGAGAGCTCAATTGGATAGCGAATCATAATGAATCCAAGAATAATAACTGAATTGACATTCAGCAGGACTTTGGGTATCTAGATTTGATTCTAGATGTTAATCTAAAGTTTTTGTGATTGAAGATGATTGTCATTATCATTTTGGTATGCTTTCTGTCTTTAATCACCAGTGGCATATAGAACTTGAATATCTAACACTTCTGTCAGAGAATTCTGTGTGGAGAATGTTCTTAAAATCCAATATCTTCCTAGTGGGAAAGATTTTGGAATGATTCTTACTTTTCCTGAGTTATGTTGGACATATACTTCAGTATCCCTATACTGACGTTCATCACATATCAGAACTGCTCTATCATTCTATTCTCTAAGCAATCCAGATTCTTACATTAGCAATTTTTATATTGTTCATCGTATTTTCTTTGTTGGGGTAACGGCCTTATTCCGATGCGGCCTATCAGACCACCCTGTGTGTCTCAGTCATTCCCAACACTTGCTAAGCCTTTGCTCATGGCAATGGGGACCCATGAGCATGCCTTTTCAAACAAAATAAATATGGAGTTTATTAACATGGAATTTAGCACTTGGAATGAATCCAAGGCTAGATTTTATATTAACTTTCAGGGAGTCACTGACAAGGTGCGGGTCATTAAGGCCGCCCTTGCTGCCATAAGTACCACTTCTGGGCCTCGACAAATCTCATCTCATAAACATGCCAAGTCCATTATCTAGCCTTTTGTTTATATTACCCTCAATCAGTATCACACGAATGATAGTTACCTGCTAGAAGCCATTAGAGATCCCACCCCCCATGTTGTTGCACAACTTCTGAATAACTTCTTGATGGTTGGCAAGCTCAAGAAAGAAAGGATCTCTTCCCAGATCTTCCATCGCTTGGTTGACTCTAACTATGAGTTAGAAAAGAGGACCGTGCAACTGGGTTTTCTGGAAGGAAAAGCTGATGGTATGGGACATCAGTAATTTTTGGAAAGGAAATTCTAGGATTGTAAAGATCTGATGATCAATGGTGTGTTTAGTACCTAGTCGCGATATGGGAAAGAAGAAAACCATTAGATCAAATGTGGGGTATTTTGGAAAATTTTGAAGTTGAATCTAGATCCTAATATGGTATCTCATTATTTACAAAATCATAGGCCCTCAAATCTATTTCTCACTTTCTTAATTAATCCTTAAACTATTTATTGATTCTTCCCAGCATGAAGTTATTCTTCTGAAAGACTGTTATGTCATATAAATTACTACTTGTGTGAATAGACTTGGACTTTGTGTGATGTGGATTCACCGAGAATTGATGGTTTTTTATTTATATTGCTTGTAAGACGCATGATTAGTGAATTATTTGGGTTCATCAGTTGAAATTATGTGCATTGGATATACAATATTCTTGGGATAGAATATTCCTTAGTTAAGAAATAGACTCAGCTCATTAGTGATTGTATCCCAGAGAGCTCAAATGGATAACGAATCATAATGAATCCAAGAATAACAACTGAATTGATATTCAGTAGGACTTTGGGCATCTAGATGTGATTCTAGATTGTAATCTAAAGTTTTTGTAGTTGAAGATGATTGTCATTTGGTATGCTTTCTGTCTTTACTTACTAGTGGTTTATAGAACTTGAATATCTCGCATTTCAGTTAAAATCCTGATTGGAAAGTATTCCTAGAATCCAGTATTTTCCTGTTGGAAAAGATTTTGGAATGATTCTTACTTTTCCTGAGTTATGTGAAACATATACTCTAGTATCCTGTAAATGATTAAATATGATTTTGATTCCAGAAAATTATGATTGACGAATCATATGAATCTAAATATATATGGTTGACGAATCATAAATAGATACTTAATTATTGTCAGAGGATTATAAGGAATTGTAATGATTCTTAAGTTTGATGATCAATTCTTGATCTATTATTTGAGTAAGAATTCGAATCATTGTTTTTGAATCTCTCTACTCCAATGTTATATTTGAGGACCTATGGATCTCACAGACATTCCACAAGATAAGTTATCTTATTTGTGGAGAATTAATTAGTCTAGTGGATGCTATTCTACTACAGTTTATGGTCTGCAGATGCGTGAGTACAGTTCTTCATCTGATTGGATCTCCAAGTTATCATAGGAGACATACAAGTATATTAAGGTGAATGAATGCTATTTTCTTGCATTTGGTGCTAGAAACAGGAGCATTTAACTCAAAAGAGTATCTGGGGTACTCAGAGTTGAGTTTTAATAATTCTATATCTTAGTGATTCTCCTAGAGATTCTAGCTAAATGAATTATCATATCTTAGAATTTGGATTCTCAGGATATTTTTACTTGAAAGCTAACGAATTATCTGTTAGAGTTGTGGATAATTTCAAACTGTAATTGTAATTATTTTATTATTTCTTTAACTTTAATCTCTTAAGTTAGGTTATTTCACCCAGTGTTTCATGTAAGTGTTTTACATGAAGATGATGTTACTAGCTTGTGATGAATATAACCCAGATGGAAAATTTATCGCTTAGTATACTTTTCAAACCTGAGTTATACTCCAGTGTAGAGAATATCATTTGGAAGATAGGATTATCTCTGAGTACTTGTTTGAAGTGAAAGTTTAACTAAGGATAATGATTTTTTAGGTTGATACTTAAAGTTAAAAGAACTGTTCATGTTATTCTTTCTTGTTTAGAGAGCTTCTAAGGATGGAATCAGTTTAAGGAGGGAAGAATGTTATGTTCATGGCCAACAAGTAGGATTCAGTATACTCCTAGTCTTGGATACACGGTACTCCAGTAAACAAGCTGTTAGTTATGCCACGTCATACTGGATGTGACCCGAAAGTAACTAATATCCTTGTGAGGCCCAGAACACACTAAATGGAGTTTAGACAAGGTTTGAGACAGTGTATGCATGTTATCAATAGCAATTCTATGAATAAGTGGTCCATGCTTAGGACTCTATTCTAGGTGAATCTATGTATAGGGAACTTAGGGCTATGCATGGCTATGTGCCCAGGTTGCTTTTGGCTCTATATATTGAGGCCAAACTCGCCCTACTCCTCTTTGTGATCATGGATTCATTGCCAGGGTTTCACTCTACATTCATGCCTCTTATTCCTTGGCTTGGGGGTGAAGCTTCTAGAGTTGATTGGTTACTTCTACTTGGTTGGGTGGTTGCTCCATAGTGTGTTTTCCATTGTGGTTTATCTTGTAAGCAGGATCAGATTCATGATGGAGAGCTTGTACAAATTGTCCTTAATGGTCTAGGAGATGAGTTTGCAAATTTGGTCCAAAGTTTTGCCATCCAAGACACTTTGCCAACTATAGAAAAACTTCACAGTGTATTAGTGGCTGAAGAGTGTAGGATGCTCCATGCAAAATCTAGGATGAGTTCCTTGTCTTTGCAAAATGGTGATGAGAAAGCCAATTTCTCATTCAAGGGCAAGATCTTGGCAAAGTGTGATCTTGCTTGCATTGAGGAGGAGCATCAAAAGGAGGAAGATCTTGAGGATCAGCCTCAAAGCATGAGAGTTCCAAGGGAGTCCTCAATGACAATGGCCAAGTCATCAAATTGCATGCAAATTGTCCATTCAAGTGTGCATCTTGCAAGGGTGGTGAGCATTGGAGAGTCTACTATCTTTGAATACTTTTTGGAAAGTATTAGTAGACATGAGGTGACTTGTTTCTTACCTTTAAGATTCATGGTGTTTATTACTTTGTATGACAAGACAATGAAATGGGATGCTTTGAAATCTACATTTGTTGTTGATAAAGCAATTTCATTGGATAGCTATTTTTGTAATAGTTTGAATAGAGTCATAAAAGATGAAACATCATTTTCTTTGGAAATCTTTGTGTCCACATGCTTTGTGCATGATCATTCCAATGTAAGGACCAAAGATTATCATATTTCAAAGTAGTGTTTTGCTCTTCAAGTAGAGATTGTAGAATCTACTTGTTTTCAACCAAAGAATTTGTCAATGGTGAAAATGTGATCTTTCAAGAGTGGAAGATTTGTAAACTTGAAGAAGCACCTTTGGATCAACACCATATTCAATTCATTGATTTTTTGGAGTCAAGTCAAGTGGAGGAGCAAGCTCAAGACCCAAGGACTCCAAGAAGAACCTTGAGTATCAAGATGGAGCCATCTAGGCTCAATCATATGGATCAAGCAAGGCAAGTTGTCTTTGGCAACATTATGTATGCACTTAATAGTTTTATTGATGTATCTTCAAGTGCACAAAATGCCTTGGAATCCATGGCTTGGCATGATGTATAGTTTTTGAAGTGTGCTACATGTATATAGACACATTTGTGGAACATCTTGTAAGGGATCCTTTAAGAGGTGGTGAAAGATCCTTCATGGACATCATTCTCTATTGGAGTTTCAAAAGTTCCTTGTTTGTAGCTGGATTTTCTAGACACTTCTAAAAGCTTTCATTCATCTATCAAGAGAGTTGTAAATAGATCAAGCTAAATTTGGGGAGTGTGAAGAATTGCCAAAAATTGGCAAATCTAGCTTGATCAAAAACCATGTAGTATAATGTAAATTTTGTACATAAGTGGATTCCACACATGTGAGGCCAAGATGCCACGTGTCAACCCACTCCTAATGTAGGTGAGGTCAAGTCCATAGGGTTGGTCATGTCATTTTGGTAGTGATTCCTAGTTTATAGGACCTAAATCCTAGATTTAAGGTGAAAATTTGACCAACTAGCTATCTATCAAGCATGACTGTAGGAAACAGACTAGGGTTTCATTTTAGGTCAAGGAGGGTGAGTTAACTTCCTTTTTACATGCTGGAAATCCACCTAACTTCAAGAAGGAAGTCGAATCTGCTATGTATTCCCTCTCTCCATAGTGAGAAGATAGAAAATTTTTGGAGCTCATTGGCAATCTCAAGCTAGTTCACTATGTACATTGAGTTTTTGTGATCCAAATGAAACCAAATCAATTTCTACTTGTTTCTCAGGTTGAAGGCCGTACTACAACCTGTAGTACACATGTGTGGGCTCGGATTTCAATGTTTATCAATGCTTTTGATTGTTAATGCTTGTTGTTTGTCAAATTGCCAATCTAGATCAACTTTTTTGTGTCTAGTTTTTTGATAGATTGTTAAGCAAGCATCCAATCACTCTTGTGGATCTTTTCTAGACCCATTTATGGTCCTAAAGTATAGTACTTTCACACACGAAGGCCATCAAGCCATAAAGAAGGTCTTCAAAAAATAAACTAACCCCTAGATGACATGTGTCCCAAAATAGTCAACAAAATTCTTGGCCTCCTATTGTTATGTCGAGTAAAAGCTTGCGTGTGGACCCCTTAGAACAAAAAAATCATTTCTCACATGCCTTTACCCCTCATATTAGAATACAAACAAGCTTATGACATGCTGCATTTGGGAGCTCTTGGGCCCTAGATTTATCTTTCCACGCACATGCCGAGCTTTGAGATTGGGACTTCATCTCCACAAGACCTTTAATTCAACTTGCGGGAGACAAGTCATATACCCTACCCTCTTATTGGGTTAGGCAAAGAATAACGAATATTTAAATATATGCCTAAAAACCTTCAAAGCTCAAAATGACAATTCTCAATATTATGAAATATGCATGTTCTAGAGAGTTTATCAATAAGTTGTCCAGATTTTGAAAATGACATATGAAATAATCCAAAACTTGAAAATGCCAAAAATTTAACTTTAGCTATTTGAGCTAAGCTTAAAAAACTTTAAAAAAAAATAAAATAGACAATTACACATTAAGTGCCTACCTAGTTCGATCCAGGAGGCCCACAATGTACCTAGCTTGATCAAGGAGACATGCACACATCATTGAGAGAGAGAGAGAGAGAGAGAGAGAGAGAGAGAGAGAGAGAGAGAGAGAGAGAGAGAGAGAGAGAGAGAGAGAGAGAGAGAGAGAGAGAGAGAGAGAGAGAGAGAGAGAGAGAGAGAGAGAGAGAGAGTAGCATGAAATAAGTAGGTAGGTTGATGCTTATCACCAAGCCTTGATCTATTCAAAACTTTGAATAATTTCTAGTTTTTTTAGTTGCTTTATGGGTGAAACTTAAGAGTTGGAGTGTATCCATGATCTAATAATTTCACACTTAGACTGTTCAATTTAAAAAAGCTAGTTTGTTGTTGCCCAATAATTCAAATACTAAAGAAATTGAGCAAATATGTGCCCAATCCTATCACACGGTACGTAGTCAATCTTTTTCTTCTCTCGAATCACCAATGCCGCACATTGGCTTGTTGTTTTTGTCTCTTGTGGCCTCATATCACATCAAGCCAAGTGTTTTTTTGACCTCTTGCATGTACATATGTACCCACATCACTTGTCGTTACCAGTGTAGCGGTTCTCAATAATCTTAAAGCTTGGCAATTTTCAATTTGTCGATTATTAATCTATCAAGAACTATTGGGTCCTGTATGAGGTTCTCGACATATATTATTTGGGTAAATAATAATTGCAATAATAAATATTTATGTTTAAATTTTTATGAAGAGCAAGAACATCTTAAGAGTTTTGGCCAACATTGATTGTACATAAAAATCACACCGTACTTCACACTACAATCACTTCTTTAGAAATTTCTAATAAAATCCTTGTTGCCCACTATTTACTTGTTGGCCCACCACTTGTTGCCCCCCTCCACAAGCTTGTAAGAAAAGTTTGATTTTTAAAATTCGTTGTAAGGTCAATCAATCCTAAAATTGTACCCCCCCTCCATAGGATGATATGGTTTTCAACTTCAATCCAGGGCTTAGAGGGACCCGATAGTCCTTGACCATGGTCAGTTGCCACAAAAATCCATACCCATCAATTATACGTAGGAGCATGTTCCTAAAAAACAACATACCCGTCAGTTAGGGTCTCTAGAAGCGGCTTGAGAATTGGCCAAAAAGTGAATACTCGGCCAACAATGGTCGTTATCTACATCTAATGTTCAATGCTTACTTGTTTACTAATCCATTAGGTCATAAACAAGTTGGTTCGACTCTTAATTTTACGGTTTTCAAGGTTTGGACATTGAAGTTGTACAATTGCAAAAATAGAAGGTGATTTGTTTTCGCATATGCTTGGTGGTAATCATGATCGATGGCTTAATTCCATGATATAAGTAAAATTTTAAATTTATTCTTGGTGATAATGATGATCAATGGTGTAATTGATTACACACTTTTAAAATTTTTAGGCACTCCATATTCAAATTAAGTAGGAGATATTGGGTTCAATAACACATAACCAATTATCAACTTTTTTGGTGTAGTAGAGAGGACTTGTGAGTTTTGCCGCTAGGCCCACTAATCTAGCTAGGCACAATGCGAACTAATGATGCGACAAGGTGTGATTTCTAGACTTGTCACTGAACACTAGCCTCACAAAGGGTTTCCCCATCTGTTGACTCCTCATGACATTCCCTCAGAAGTGTGGTAGGCATCTCAGACTTTCTTGATAGAGGTTGCGTGGGGTTTGCATCCACTAAAAAACATTGATGGAGGCTATGTCGCCATCACTTAGTTGGTGCAAGTAGTCCTAGTCTTTGATCAACCCCAAAGTTGTCACCAGACCAATAAAGAGATGGGCCCTTAATGTGCACCCTGGTGACCGTGGGTGGCAACATTTAGAGCATGGTTGCCCCAATTTGCGTTAAGCGGCCACTGCCCAACACTCCATACCCCATCCGTTCGAAATTTACCCACACTTATTGGGGTTATGCCGTAGTGGTAGGGACTCATTATGAGGGGTTGAATTACTAAGTTATCTATGTAGGTAATGGTTAATAAATAGTGAGAGTGTACCACCACCTTGCAAAGCTTATGCACCACATGGTGCAAAGTCTCAAGGGGGTTTGGTTGGCCACTCCTCAAGAGAGTGCAAGCTATTGTTGCAAAGACTTTATTATTCTAAACTAAGAGTGAGTCACAATAGTCAATCTTTTTTCTTTGCTTGGATGACACATGCCTCACAATGGCGTAATGTTTTTGTCACTTGTAGTCACATCAAGCCATGTGTTTTTTTTTAAGTCTTACACAAACATCACTTTCTCATACTAGTGCAGTCATTACCCACTTCTCACGTTCTACACTGTTTAATAACTCACAAGGTCACAACCAAGCCGGTTTGACACTCGATTTTAGGGTTTTCAAGGTTCAATCACCAGGATAATATAATTTAAAAAGCATTGAGTAATTTTGTTCCTCGTGTGCTCGATAACAATCATGATCGACCATGTAATTCCTTAATATAAACAAAAATCTAACATCTCGTCCTCTCAAAACTTTAGGAAACCTTCGATGAAATTTTAAATAATCTACATAATTTTGATTCTCTTAAACATTTAAGTTCTTTTAATCAAGTGCTCCGAAGGAAATTAATTACGACGTACCGAGTAAGGATACTACACAACCCAATTTGTGAAAAAATTTGGTGTCCCAAAGAGTACCTTTTTCCTTTAGAATTCTTAGACTAAAGAGCACAACTTAGACCAAGACCAGAGAAAGTGTTGTTTTTCTTTTAAAGTTTGAAGGTCAAGTATGTACTCGAGACCAAGTCATGGTTTTGGGCCGGGGTCCACGCGCTCTCCCTTCTTTTTTGACTTGAATAAATCAGCAGCAGGAAGGGCAACTTCCTTCTTGTGTACTGCAGGGCACTGATTTTGACGGGGGCCGCGCGTTCCAAAGTGACAGTTTCTAGATGCAGTCGTACTCAATATGACTTTCAAAGCCTTGAGGGTTCTCCATGACTTTCAAAAGGTTCATTTCAAAGTGAAAGGTCGTTGATCATCTTAGACCATGACTTTCAACGCTTCTAATTTTCCCCAAAGGGTGAGGGCTTCAAATTTCAACATTACCTACAATCGTCATTCCACAAGGTGTTGGGACTAGGGCAAAAAGCTTCAATATCACTCTATGTATTGAAGAGGGTTGATTGTTGGTTGGGATTTGGCATGCCTTTGAGGGGAGGAGTGTTGTAAAGGAGAGCTTTTATAGTGGAGAGCAACGAAGGGGTGTCAACTTTTGTTCCTTATCTGATCGAAAGATGTAAAAAGAATAATAGAATTAATTTCTAGTTCAAACTCACCACAGAGAGGCACGTCGTCACGTCGGAACATATGATTGTGAAAGCTTACTACCGCTTTGTTGCAAAGCTAAAAAAACTATGACCAAGACCAAGAGCATATTTGTCGGGGAGGTTGGAGAATGAAAAGAAAAAGTCTCAATTTTCAATTCAAAGTCACCTAGGAAAATATTTGGTCAAATTTAAGAGGATCATGATTAGATCAAAGGTAGAATGGAGTACTTAGTCAAATTGAGATTTCTTAATTCTGGAGTCTTTGACATCTTACTCCTCTCAATAGTTGGAAAGTTCCTTCTTTTTGCATATATAGTTGGGAATCCTTGGGATTTTACTCAGATCTCTATGTCTCTACCCCACTCTCTCTCTCTCATATTTTTTTTTGGACAACACACATAGGAGATGCAGAGATTGCTAAGAACATAGTCTGATTGCAATTCAGGGAAAACCCATCCTGGAACAATAGAGAGAGGGAGATATAGAGATTGCAAGAACATAGTCTCATTGCAATTCAGGAAAAACCCATCCTGGAAATATAGAGAGAGGGAGATATAGAGATTGCTAAGAACTTAGTCTGATTGCAGTTCAGCGAAAACCCATCCTGGAACAATAGAGAGAGGGAGAATATAGATTGCTGAGAACAGAGTCTGATTGCTGGAACAATAGAGAGAGGGAGAATATAGATTGCTGAGGACAGAGTCTGATTGCAGTTCAGGGAAAACCCATCTTGGAACAATAGAAGAGAGGGAGATATAGAGATTGCTAAGAACATAGTCTGATTTCAGGGAAAAACCCATCCTGGAACAATAGAACAAGCTATGGCCAAAGAAAGAAGACCTTGATGTGCCTTAGAAGCCCTAAGGTTTTGAGGGAAGGATAGAAAATGCTGGGTTTTGAAAAAAAGATTTTGAGGGCAGAAGAGTGCAAAGGTTTGATGGGAAAGGAAGCAAATCAAACCCACATTTATCAGCATGTTTTGGAGTATGATAGATTAGTGCGATCGGAAGTGATGCGTGGGTGTCAGCAAGTCCGAGAAATGGAGCATAGATTGAAGCTTGCAGATCCGGGCTGTTTGGGCTTCAGTGACAGCAGCAGCAGCAATGTCAAGGCACTGCGTGCAAATCTAATGGGTTCTGCAGCGGCAATTGTGTCCAATTTTAGCAATGTCATCACCTTCCTCAATGCCAATCCATTTGCTGCTCAGCAGATGTCGCAAGGGGTCGGCATTTCTTTTGGAATAGAAAGCATGAATGTAACCGCAACAATTGGCAAAGGCGAGCAGGCTGAGATGCACTTCAATGCAGAAGAAAAGAAAATCTGTACAGAGGGAACAAATCTTTCCTGTCAGAATGTGGAAAGCCCTATTTCAACAGCTAGAACTGCAGAAGCTCGTTCTCCTTCGCCCTCTCCCTTGCTTGTTGGCAGCAAACGCTCCCCCCAACGGAGGTATGGCGCTTTGACTGATCGCGCTTTGACTGATCCCACAATGTCATTGAGTCTAGAAGGAGAGACACCAGCAGATGAAATTATGCGTGGGAGTGGAGGAAACGATCAGGCCGACAGTTCTCAAATCAAGCAGACTTCGGCTGCAAAGAAAAGGTAACCGTTTGGCATTGTGTTTGTGTGCTTTTTTCCATTCTGCAGCGGCAGCATCAGAACCCATCTCCACAATCAATCTGGAAATGAAAGATTGCTTGAAAATTCTGGCTGACGTATTAGGATCAAAGGTGAAGTTGTGTAATTACTCGCTTCTTTACGTTTTGCAGGAAGTTCATGCCAAAGTGGACATTCAAGGTGCCTATTGACAGCGCAGAGAATGGGAACGAGATGCCTCCGGCTGATGGCTTCAACTGGCGCAAGTATGGGCAGAAAGACATACTTGGATCACGCTATCCCAGGTATTTTTCTTCTCTTGTCAACAAGCTAGTTTTGGATGTTGATGAAATCTGATCAAATTAATGCTGGCGGCTTTCCTCAAGTTAATTTTGGAGCTTGATCAAGCTTGGTGTGCTCTCTGTAATAATACGCTGAGATCTCCCTCTATTTGCAGAAGCTACTATAGATGCACCAACAAGACAGAATTTGGCTGCCCCGCTATCAAATATGTGCAGAGGTTAGATGAAGATCCTCCTGTTTTTAATGTAACTCTCAAAGGGGAACATACTTGTCCAGCTTCAAGGAATCATTGCCCTTCACTATCCTACTTCTACCCTGCACTGGCCACTGATTGTCTGCAGAGGGCAATTTTCCCTGCTGATGCCAACTTTCTGACAAGGAGCAGTATCGATAGCTTTACAAATCCCTCTTCTGCACCTGATATGAAGGTTCCTAGTATCTCACCTCCTTTAAGTGCTTTTAAGTCAGGATTTGACAGACATGGAAACCCAGTTTTCAAATCATCTTCAATTCTGTCACCTAATATTGTCACGCCAAGGTTTGGCTTCAATCCCTATTCCGTACAATCAAGCCAAGCTGGTGTTTCAAATCAGAATGAAGATTTTGGATTAAGCCTGCTTGATTCAGGACCAGATATTCTTAGTGGGTTATTTTCTGCCCATCAGTGCAATGGAAACAGCTCCATTCAAGCTGCCGATGAAATCAAGGGTAATCTGAAGCAAAAGTATGGGTGTAAAGCTGAAGCCACAGAGTTACCTGAATGCATATCTGCTCCAAGCATGTCTGGAATGCGAACTTTGAATGAAATCTTAGACTTTGAAGACATCTGCTTTCATTTTCCCCATCCAAAAGGTTCCACTTTAAACTCGTTTGCTAAGGAAGCAGAAGCTGAAACCTCTAGAGAACTCCAGTCTCCAGCAACCTCTTCAGTGGTCTCAAACTCGTTGCTATCAAGCACACTGCACTCCACCATCTCAAGTGTGTCATTGAGCCACAGCACGGCCCAACCTAATGTTCCCACACCAGAGTCAGAATTTTCAGAAGTTGTGGCTGAGCATACTCCAGCTTGTACATTCTCTCTGGGTTTTATGCTGGATAATGAAGGAGTTCAACAACATGTCTATGGTGTGGATTATGAACCTGTTTCCTTCACCAATTCATTACTATTTGGCTCAGAATAGACAATGTGATGGAGAAGCTCTTGGCTATCTGTTCAGAGTCCAAACGCGTCTTGCATCAAAGGAGACAAGTTTTTGTTCTTGAATCCCCTTTTCAGAGAAGAGAGAATTTAAACTGTTCCATATTTCTGCATGATGTTAGAATGCTGAAAATACACAAGCAAGAGCAAGACCGAGCAGTGTTCCAAAGCTAAGATCACATCACCTATTAAAACTTATCAGATGGAAATATAATCAGCAAGCTGGTATATCCTTTTGGGTCAATTATTGAATACTCCATTCCATATTCCATGCAATTGATACTCCTCCCTAACTATCTGGATAGCAATGATCTCTTGTCGTGCCCATTCCCTCAGTTGGAATTTTGTATGCACAAAAGTCTGCCATGGTGGAACTATTATCTAGTCTCAAAAGTTCTTCGTGTTGAGGGCAGCTCATGTTAAACAAATGCTACAATCTAGCATGGAGCTATCCTACTTTTAATTGTCCACAGGAGGAAGGACGACTCCTAGCTTTTTAGTGTAGTCTAGTTCTGAGAGAAGAACTTACTAAACGTTCTAGATATACTGCTGTTTTTACAAGTTTTGGAAGGTGCTGAAGTATCTGGATGACAGGATGAGGCCATAATAGGCAATACATTCTACAGCAACAAATGCAGCACAGCTGATGTACTTACCTTAGCCAGAGATTCAAAAAGAATACTAGCTGATTGTAAGTTTGCCAAGCACTCCACCAAGCTGAACAATTGAAAAGTACTCCAAGGCAAATTGCTCAGTATCCTAATAGTGAAATGGGTTTATAGAGGACGAGCTTCAAAGGTGCTAGAAATGGATTAAAAAACTGCATTCCTTCACATTTCAGGTTGGTTAAGGATGCTCCAAAAGTACTAGGAGATATGTGCAGGAACATTTACTGGACCATCACTGTAATATGCAAATGGTATTCAAGGAAAGAGGATAGGAGGATTGGGACTGGACCAAAATGTGTGAATGCATCCAAATGATTCTTGCATTTCTGAAATTGCTCTCTTATAGCATGGAGCTTAAAGATGCAAAAAAGCAAAAGCAGTGCTCCAGTAACTAGCGAGTTTGTTAGGACTTCCTTTCCTCTCCATGAGGTTTGGGGTTCTACTCCAATCCGCCACACAAATGAGGACATACAAGAGAGAGAAAAAAAAGCAACAAAACCAACTAAGAAAATGGATCATGAGCAAGTGAAAGAGTTTGCACACCAACTTGCAAGATTCTTCTTCTTATGCTCCACCAAGCTTTCCTAGTTTTGTAAAAACCTAAATAGCATGTGCCTAAGAATGGCATTAAGAGTCCACTAAATTAATTGGCTTTTACCCTCTTCATGTGTGCCTCGTTACTGGAAACAGCCAAGCATATCCAAGTTTTAATTCAATGCATCATTGCCTACACAATCATCAATACATATGTAGTGAGTCTCACAAAGAATATGTAAGATAATGTGTTTTTTCTAGTATCCTCCACTAATGTGAGCAAATTCTCTTCAAGAAAAGTAACTTTCCCATTGAAAATGCTTGTGAGACACATATGTCCTCGATTCTATTTTTTTACCGGAGCAAAGAAAACTAGATGTCTTAAAAAATTGATTTAATTTCTTGTCTCGATTTAGCATAAAATATCACTCATCGTTTCTAAGAATCATTGCATTTCCATATAATCCTCTAGTAATAACCAAGTACATATCTATGATCTATCAATCATAAATATCTAAGAATCATGATTTTTCAATCATAAATTGCTAGATTCCCTTGTCACACTCGATCATTAGAGAACATAGGAGTGCATGTCCAAATACACACAACTTAGGAAACATAAGAATCATTTTAAAGTCTCTTTCCATAGGAAAATTATAAAACTTCATGAGTATTCATCAAACTAGATTCTTCACAAGAAATATGAGTCATCCAAATTCTTCGTTTAATTCTTTGAGAAACATTTAATTCCGTATCCAATTCTATGTATAGCAGTGCATGATCATGCACACAAGAGAAGAGTTATTGTTACAACCCATATCTTCTGAAAACCCAATGAGCTCTAGGCGATCCATTGTGTTCTTGATCACTTCCCTCCTGTCCAAAACTTCATTGTCCTACAAGCAAATCAATCCTAGTAGAAATTAAACTTTTTGATCGGCAAATCGTTCTTTGTACCCTTCATTGCCCTTCTTTCCCTTTGTATCCTGTGAATTTCTTTCTTTTACCCCCACGTTGGCCTGAGATAATTGAGCTAGGGTTGTTGAGGTTAAAAGTGCCAGTTCTTTTGTTGGAGTTTTGGAAGAATTTGTCTTGTAGTGTAGAAAAGCTAGGCCTTTTGAGCAAACGTTCAATTTCTCTAATATTTTCGACATCGCCTAGATTTGCAAGGAGTTTAGTAGAAGGGTTTGCGGCAAGCTCAATGGATGCATCTATCATGTATTGGCGTAAGAAGAGAAAAGTCAGGTGTGCTTTGACAATTTCCCTAGCAAGCTTTTGTAGCCAAAGAAAAAAGGCATTGAGTTGGTTATGTAAACAGCACCAGGGAAGAATTTGCTTAGATTATTCATCATGTACCGGACGACATGATCAAATCAGATAATGGAGGACTGATTTTTGCATTTGTCACCACATCTACATTTGAAGAATGGTCTTTTCTAGTTCCAAATCTTGGCTTGGTGGAGATTCATTCTATTGAAACCAGTGTCAAAATGTCCACGAATTCGTGCCCAGGTTTGCTCAGAGGGGCAACGGGAAGGCTCAAACTTGTTCATGCGTATGATATTATCGAAGACAATGGGAGACTCAAGAATGAAGTTTTTGTTTAAGACAACAAGTTTGCAAGTTTGTACTTCTTTCTCAATAAGATGTGCAAGAATAATCCAAAGCTCAACAGGTAGGGGAGCAAGAAAATTGACAGTGGGCAACCTCCAAAGCTTGTAAGAAATACCAGCAGATTCGAATTCAATAGTACGTACTGGGACCATAGGGACTTGGCAATTTTTGGATTGGCGGAATTCAAAAGTGGATTGATCACCAATGTCACAGATGTCTTGAGAGAAAATTTCAAGTTGCGAGGCGCTATCTTCGTCTAGTTCATCTAAGAAGATGAGAGGATGTGGAGATGGTGATAAATCAAATAAAGCAAGAGTGGGTTCAGCAGAAAGAAGGTCGTTTTCTTTTTCAAGGCAGGAAAAAACTTTCTAATATGGGAATTATAAAATCTCTCTTTTCTCATACTTATCAACAATCCCAGCCTAGTTAGCAGCAAAATTTTCAATGACACCCAAGGGATCAATCTTGCTTTTACCATATTCCATGTAAATCTTAATCCCATGTATCTAAAAGGTCAATAATACATAGCACCTTATCTTCAGGTCCAGCAGCGTTACAGGTAGCACGATCTATTTTGATAATAAAACTATGCAACATGACAACTCTTTCCATGCAACTTATCAAAGTTTGAATGAATAGATTAGAGGGAGGAAGGGGCGCTCCCATAACCCAGGTCAATAGCATCCTGATACCATCATGAGGACTAATCATAGCAAAAGAAACTTATGTTAGCTTATGAATCCAAGTAAGGGGTACTATCAAGACCAAAGGATAGTTGGATTTACACCTCAAGGATGCATAAAGAGAGATTAATAGAACAAAGCTCCTCTTGACAAGTCAAGACCAAACTTTTTTAAAACCCTTTATTTATAAACCAACAAGGAAAAACATAGCTGAAAAGCATACAATACTAGTAAAGCACCGTAAAGCAAAACATATTTCAAGACATCTAGTTGGTACCTGCCACCATCCCACCACACAAAACCACACAAGTTAGCTAAGTGAGGAAGACAAGTGTCAATGCTGAATGTCAGTTGTTATCCATGTACAAAGTAAGTTTACTTAACTAATCAGCAATGTAAATGTAATTTTATAGTCTAGTCTTCCAATACTGGCCGAACCATATCTTTATCATATCAGGGCAAGTGCCATGCTGATCAGTGTGATGGTTGTGGTCATTATCTTTTTGATTTAATATATCGTTATGCATTTGAAGATGAGTTGTATGAGATATGTAGTAAATCACAAACAAATAAGTAGCTTGGACCGATACATGAACTGTGGGGCAAATGTTGTAAACAAGTAATGTACAGTTCTCGTGACTTCTTGAGCAAATCCATGCTTTACAAGAGCCCACAAGCTATGCTTTTGAATGTCTTCGAGAAACGTTTAATTCCGTATCCAATTCTATGTATAGCATTGCATAATCATGCGCACAAGAGAAGAGTTATTGTTACAACCCATATCTTCTGAAAATCAATTTAGCTCTTGTTATGCATAGATTTGAGAACAACGGTTAAGAGAATTATACATACCTTCTCTTGTTGTTTATTGGAACTCAATGATATGATTCTAAAATTCGTGCTCCATCGCTGCTATACTGTGAGAGACAGAGATGATAGCGAGTATCATAAAAAAACATATGTTTTTAAAGAGCTTTTCATGATAAGTGAGAGCAAACACTCAAAAGCAATAGGTAGCTCATCACTGCGGACAACATACACTCAAAAAGCATATACTCATCGTTGGACATCATACACTCAAAAAGCATATACTCATCGTTGGACATCATACACTCAAAAAAATACACTTATCGCTGGACAACATACATTCAACAACAATAGTAGCTCATCGTTGGGAAGCAGTGATGGATCTCACCACCTCGGTTCACATTAACATCTTCATTAATCATTCAAAGCAGAATGTAAGGTCATTGCTGGTGGACAACGACTATGTACATGGTTATCATTAACATGTGCCTCGAGAAATTTTACACATAGTGTGTGCTTCACATAACAGTATGCTAAAAAAACCATATGGTGTCATTTCTGGCCAACGATGATTCGCATGATCCCATCTTCATCAATAATAAATGGATGCCAACAATCCGCAATGGTGTGATACCAATGCATCGCTGAAATATTACCACAATAGGTCGAATCTGACCAGGATGGACAACATACACTATTGCTTAATTCAAGCAATCATCCAACTGAAAACGTAAAACAACGATGCACGATAGGCCACTCTACAGCGCATATTAGAGTAGTGCGATTTGCATGATTATATCATTGCTTAAAGCATTCTAACCGCAAGAATGGATAGGCGTAGAAGCCATTTACCGGTGATATTGTAGATCATTCTCTAGTTGCTGGAATGTGGGCAATGTATTTCCAAACCTGCTAGAGAGAGAGAGAGAGAGAGAGAGAGAGAGAGAGAGAGAGAGAGAGAGAGAGAGAGAGAGAGAGAGAGAGAGAGAGAGAGAGAGAGAGAGAGAGAGAGAGAGAGAGAGAGAGAGAGAGAGAGAGAGAGAGAGAGAGAGAGTCATGTGCCAAATCTAAGCAAATAGCAATTACAATGAAAGTAAAGCTAAGAGCAAGAAAAGTACAAAGCATTCAAGATAGCATATCCATAGAAAGCTAGAAACAATGAGATCTCAATGGAATCACATTAGCAATGAAAGAAAGAGTACAATCAATGTAAATGAGCATGGATTCATGTAGATAGGGCACATGAGACATAGCAATGGAAATCCCTATGGCTCACATTCACAAGGAAGCTAGAAGTTCTCACTTGCAAATGAGCCAAAAGATTCCATAAAATGATGTCTCTTGCCTAGTTATAGACAATGCTCTTACTTAGCTTAACTTAACTATCTTGAGGGATAGTTAGCCCTTGTTAAGTATTATTCAAACTACATTGGGCCCTTGTTGGCCTATTATCCTTATTAATTACTTTGGAGGGCCTAAAGAGGGAACCGCCTTGTTCTTAAGGCTAACAACTCCTTTTGGGCCTACAAAGCTTACAATGGATATTCTGATGCATTGATAAGCACTAATGTACTAGTAGTACATGACACTCCCCCTACTTAAACATTTTTGTCCTAAAAAATGAAGACGCTTGTCTGATCAGCTGGATCGCCTTGGTTAAGTAGTCAAGATTAATGAGAATGTGTCGTCCACAAAATTATTGTCTCATTACAAATCCCAAAGCTGTCGAATTGAATCCATTTTGCTAGCTTCAGACTATAATCCTTGTTCCCATGGAGGAAAATTGATGGTCGAAGAAGAGTTTGATGAAGCACCATATTGCTTGTTGGTAACCAATCTGTATGGAATGGACAGAGTGCATCACCACAATATCCTCTTTTGTCTGCTTCCTCGACATCATAACAAATTGGATGCTTATCCAATTCCCTTGGATTCTTGGTTTTGTGTTGCATCTGGCTCTTCTACCGTAGCTGGCAATCCATGTTGTTTAACCAACTTGATGAAGAACATTATAATTCTTCCATGAGCAATGGTAGTCATGAATTGTTGTTCAAATATAAATGCTCTATACGAAGTAGTCGGCATGAATATTGAATCTCGGTCATATGATGAAGCATATCTCTGAGCATATTGTTGACCAAAATATATTTCTTCAAGTTTGGTCAATACCTCATTCATAGGTGGTAGTGAAAATTTGAATTGATTGACCTCAAATATGGAATCTCGTCTCGAAATATAAATTTTGCAGTCGCCCATATAAATCGTTGAAGCACCAATCCCAAGTAATGAAAATACATTCCAAAGTTGAACCAGGGATTTGATGTTTTGATTGTTCCAAATAACCATTGATGGTGAACAATCATTGTTGACATTACTCAATTGAAGATTGATCACATTAGAGTCCACTGAGCAATGTAAACCTCTCCAAAGAAACTGATATAGATTGATGGAATATTTTAAAATCAGCTTCCTATAGAGTGTTGGTTGATTGAGAGAATGTTCCCAATCATTATTCACATCCATACATTCTGAATGTGCACATGAATTACAATATGGCTTCTGAGTTCTAGAGAATCCATAGGAGTAAGGTTCTCCAACAAAAGCCACTTGAAGCTCTTGACTAATGGATCCATGAGACGTTGAACAATAATCCAAAGTATTGATACAAGTAGAATTTCCATGGATTAATGAAATCTCTTCATTTCTACCAGTATCCATGTTGAATACCTCATACTCCCTTAGATCATTGTCAAAAATAGAATTATTCTCAAAAGCTCCCATATCAATTTGACATGGTTCGTAGATCGAATCCTGATAATAACCACTCAATTTCAAATCATGGAATATCAGTGTCATATAGTCCTTAATCTGAAAGTTTGGTGAATGCCTTGATCGACTTTCCTCGAGCATAGCAATATTCTCAATCTGACGATCCATAGTTGCTTGTTTATTGACCAAATTAAGGCATTGATGTAGGTCAAGTTCCAGACTTTGATGGTCGAAGTGAAACTCAAAAGGATGTTCAATTATCTTCACATCTTGATATGCGGCTGCGATGGGCAAATGCGATGTGTGGAAGTGGTAAGGAACTGCTTCTGTCTGGGACATATAGAACTGCGTCGGTTGAGATTTGAAGCAGATCCCATCGGTTGAGATTTGGTCCTCAGCTCTCATACTCGGCTCTCAGTCTTCGTTCGTCTTGTCTTCTCAAAGACCTCCTCGGTCTAAGGTGAGAGGTGCTCTTGAGTTGCTCTATCTGAGTATCTTGGGGATTTGACAGAATCAGCCAACAATGGATGTGATTCTACCTCGAGCTACCTCAAACTCCATAGATATGTGTGGCTCTCCTCATATTTTTTGATGAAGAACCAAAGCTTTGTAGCTATCTCATGCCATTTTGGATCCAAACAATTTTTGCTTGTTATCTCTCTATCTTTCTCTCTCTAACTCGTGTTGAGGCTAATGCTAATACACTGATATCTTGTACTTTTGCTCATTTATGATTCATTGCTATCATTCTCTGAAGCTTAGCATGCTAGATTGTGGGTAAGCCATAACTTCTGTACTAGATCTTGCTAATCAATCTAGAATCAGGTTACTGTGCTAAACATAAAGCTTAATTAGATCTATCATACTTGTGGATCTTCCCCACATGTGTGAATTCTGAAAATTTCGTCATGGTATCAGAGCCAAATTGAGCCTTGCATGCTAACATCTCTGATTGTACAAGAGATTGAGAGCTAAATCAAGCAAAAAAACAGTTTTGCACTTTTTCTTACCTTTCTTTGAAGTGTATTTGGATCAAATCGGATTGGAACTGAATTTTCAAACATGAAAAGTGGTAGTACGGAATTTTGGAATTCCGCACGTGTGAAAATCAGAGACTTTCAGTCCCTTCTATCTCCTTGCTTGTAGATCCGAAGATAGTGGTGTTATAGCTTGATGGAAAGTTATGATCTGTACTTTTCATAGAAATTGAAACCAAATCAATCTAATTTGTCTATCAGGAGTTATAAGCTCTTAAAGAGGATAGGGATAGGTCCAAAATCTGAGTGACAACATTTTGATTTGATTCAACCTTGCTTTGTTTTGAATCCATTGCTTTGAGCATCCTACACAAGAAACTGAAGATCAAGACTAAGTTTAGAGTAATTGAACACCCTTTGAGCCTTTTGTGTGTCAATAGTGTTCTCTTTTGAAGCATTTCACATGTGCCAAAGTAGGATTCAAACTAGCCAAAGTGTCTCAATCCACTTTGTGTGTCTGATCTAAATAATCTTGTCTTGTGGAATATTTGAGATCCATCTCAAATACAGTTGCAAGTGTTTCACATGGGAAGGTAGAATATCCTTGAAAATACCTATAGTGAAAGAGAGCAGCAACTTTAAGTCTGATTGGAACAAGCTCAAACATATTGCAGTCCAATAACTAAGAAGTCTTCATCTAAATGGCACCTCTGGGAGGATATCTTCTAGAAGCAAATGAAAGACTAAATACTTCTAATTACTCAATTTGGAAGTTCAGAATGGAGTCTATTTTGATACTCCAAGATGTTATGGATATTGTGCTTGGTGTTGAGGAGGAGCCTCAAGCACATACTGAAATTCTTAAGTATAGGAAAAGAGCTAGAATGGCTCTACATTTCATTAAGATTAATGTATCTAATGAAAATTTGAGAGAGATAGGATCTTGCACTACAGCCAAAGAAGCTTGGGATGCACTTAAGTCCATCTATGAAGCAAAGAATACTTCTAGAATACTCACTCTTAGGAATCAGATTTTCCAAAGTTTCCAAAGAAGTGATGAGAGTGCATCAAACTATGTTCTGAGAGTTGAAGATTTACATAGAGAGCTTTCCTGTGTTGGTGTCACTATTAACCAAGATGAGCTAGTTCAAGTCATTTTAAATGGCTTGAAAGATGACTATGATAATCTTGTTCAGTCTTTTGCCATTAAGGATGAGTTGCCTAATCTAGAAACTCTCCAAGGAATTCTTATTTTTGAAGAATCTAGACAAAGCTATAAACTTTTCAGGATGAACAAACTCGAGCATGGTGGAAGTGACAAAGCCCTCTTTGTCAAACACAAGCATAAAGGAAGAAGTAAGAACTAGTTCTCTCAAGCATCCGACAAAGACAAAGCCAAAGATCGAGACAAAGATGGTGAAGATGATGATTCATCTCATCCCTCTACTTCAAAGGCCAACAAGAAGAAAGTGAAGTGTTTCTTGTGGCAAGAAGGGGCACTATGCCTCTAATTGCTTTAAGAAGAAAAACCAACTCAAGCAAGCTAATCTCTCCAAAGATATTGAAGAACATTATGTTGCAAGTGATGGAGAAGGATCACTTATGGTGTCCAGTTTTTCTCATCACCTTTCAAGAAAGATGGAGCTTGGTACATAAATAGTGGAGCTTCTTCACATATGTGCTGTTCAAAGGAGTCATTTGACTCAATTGTACCTTACAAAGGACTCAAGAGATCTATTTACACTGCTAATGATCATGAGTGCTCTATAGAAGGAATTGGCAACATTCCATTGAAACTTGCTTCTTCAAAAGTTCTCGCACTTTCTAATATTCTATTTATTCCAAAACTTACAAAGAACTTGATTAGTGTGGGAAAGTTGCTTGATAATGGTTGTGATGTAAAGTTCAACTCCAATACTTGCTTTATCAAGAAAAATGATGAGATCCTAGCTGATGGATCTAGATGTGGTGGAATTTTTGAGTTGAATTCTTATGAGAATGCAAATCTTTGTGAAGTTGCTTTGTTATCTAAGGAGGAGTTATGGCATAGAAGGTTGGGACATCCTAACTTTAAATCTATGTCTTCTATGGTCAAGAAAGTGAAGGCTATTGGTCTTCCAAAATCTCTTTCCAAAGATTTCAAGCCTTGTGAGGCTTGTGCTATTGCAAAATCACATGAAAACCCATATCATAAGTCTTTTATCAAGACTACTCATCCTTTGGAGCTTATACACTCGGATGTACATTTTTCCTCTTCTAAAAGTATTGGTGGTGCAACATGTTTTGTCACCTTTATTGATGACTTTACTAGATATACTTGGTTGTATCTACTTTCTTCAAAAGCTATAGTATTTGATCACTTCCTAATCTTCAAAGCTTATGTTGAGAAACAGTTTTCTTTCAAAGTTAAAGCTTTAAGATGTGATGGAGGAGGTGAATACATCTCCAACAAGTTTCATGAATATTGTGAAGTTGAAGGAATAAAGAGAGAGTTTTCTTGTGCTTATTCTCCATCTCAAAATGGAGTTCCTGAGAGGAAAAACAGATCTTTATGTGAATGTGCTAAAGCAATTCGAGTTGAAGCTTCTTTGCCTATTAAATATTGGGGTGAAGCTATAAATTGTGCAAACTATTTGGGCAATAGATTACCTCACAATGCACTTGCTAGAAAATCACCTTTTGAAGTCTTGTTTGAGAGGAAACCTAAGGTAGATCACCTTAGAGTTTTTGGTTGTGCTTGTTTTGTTCATGTGCCCTTGGAAACAAGGAAAAGAGATGATCCTAATTCTATTAAAGGGATCATGGTTGGATATGCATCCAACAAGAAAGCTTACAGAATCTATGTTCCCTCTACCTCAACTACAATTGAGAGTAGGGATGTTATATTCCATGAGGATCAAAAATACATTCTTGAGGAGGCTGAGATCAAAGATTCTCACAAAGATACTCCAATCATCACCCTTGAAGACTATCATGGAGACATGGGGCCGAGAATTGAGGAGGAGTCACCTCGAATCTTTTCACCAAGGAGATCTCAAAGAGAAAGATCCGAGCCTATGAGGCTTACTTATGAAAATAGAGGCAAGCAAGTGGAAATCAGCTCCACTAATTTTGCTTATTTTATTTCACATGAGGAGCCAAAGGATGTATATGCCGCACTTAACTCAAAGGAGTGGTACCTTGCCATGAAGGAGGAATATGATGCTTTGATGGCCAACAAGACATGGGAGCTTGTGGACCTTCCGTCAAAGAATAACTTCATGCTGGAAAGAAGTCCGATGTCTAATATTCGAGAAATTACTAAGTAGTAAATGATTAATTAATAAAGCGAGAAATCGATCTGAGGGTCTCTTATTTTGTAAATAGTGAGATATTACATTGGGATCTAGATTAAACCTCAAAATTTTCCAAAATACCCCACATTTGATCAAACGGTTTTATTTTTTCCATATCACGACTAGGTAATAAAATACACCATTGATCATCAGATCTTTACAGTCCTAGAATTTTCTCTTCAAAATTACAAATATCCCATACCATCAGCTCTTCCTTCCAAAAAATTCTTAACCGTCTTATCTGATATTCTAGAGATCAACTGATCATCTAGCTATCCTATAATCCATATAGGATATTATATTTTGTTCCCAAAAACTGGAGAATCCAATCATTTGGATGACTTGCATGCCTACCAGATGGATACCACAAATCCACATCTAATCCTGTGATTTAAATAGAAGAATTATTTTGGTTTAAGCTTACATTTTGATCCTTCCAAGTTAGTGATAAGCTTTGAAACCCTACTGATGCATCAAATCTAGGGACAAGCTTTTGTCAACTAATAGATCCAATGTAATCCATGTCAATTTTAAAAAAAAAAGGACAACTTTGATTGTACAAAACAATCATTAAGAGTTATTGATTGCTTAATCCAATGATCTATCAAATTTTGTGTTAGATCTTGATGTAGATGCATTATACTATGATTTAAGCAAGAGCAATGGATAAAAAAAAGAGCGACCTCACACGTGTGGAGGATAGTACATGTACAGACTATAAACAGAGAATAAAGTACTCAAGCATACAAAAGCATTCCACTCATCAAAACTCAAGACAAATGTGGAAAATACAAAGAAAACTAGAATTTGCCAATGTCACATCAACTTCTCATTGATTTGGCTGGTCCCTTTATAGATCAAGTACATCCATGAGCTATGTACTATCCAGCAAGCCTTGACACGTGTGAAGAGTGCCTAGTCATCCAGATCCACCAATGGGAGCCATATGTGCTCATTTTCCAAAGTCGACTATTCTCATTAGCTAGAAAACAAAAAGCTAGTTTTCCACATTTATAGGAATATTCCCTATAAAATAGGATCTAATGGAATATCTCTATCTTATCATCTACAATCTTATCCACACGTGTGAATGGCATCTTGACATGTGGGAGCATTTACTCATTCACATGGAAGTGCATTCTATTTACAAAAGTTTGACCAAAATGACTCGTTTCTAGATTCTACTCAAAGGTCAATTTCACACATGGGTAGATCCATCTAAAATCAATCTAACCTTATCAGAAAAAAGTTATGTACATCTTTTCACACGTGGGAACAGACTCCACACGTGAGATCCTATCATGATCTCATATCTCAAGATTAACCAAGTATATCAAGTTTGAAGTGACATTTTTAACAATCCACGTATCAGATTCCACTTCTAACATCACAATTGACATCCAAAACTACGAATAATTCAATGCTTACAAAGATATCATCTATGAATTCCACTAAATGAATTTAATCCAGGAAATTAATATCGGGTATTAAGCAATTATTTACAGGGATGACCGAAATCCTAACTGCGAAATACATTTCCTGATCACACTTACTACCACTGATGTCCACTATTCTTCTCCCCTTAGGATTTTCAGTCCCCTAAAAATCTATTTCATCTAAGGTACTAAGAAGACATAATGACATTAGTAAATGTCTAAAGTTAATTACTATAGGAGAAATTCTGAAACAAATGCTATACAAAATCATCTACTAGTATGAAAAACAGTACTAGTCTGATATTTTGCATATAATTCACCGTAGGATTCAACCGGAAATGAAATCAGTTTTTTACTTTTGATCAGTTCCTATCAATTACATATTTTTCAATAACATTGGATTGTTTTTTATTTTTATTGATTGGTTTGGCATTGCTCCGTTAATACGGACAAAAACTATCCAAACTCAAAATATGAAATTACATGAATGGAAATAGGATTTTAGTAACTCTTAAACTGTATCCAAACAAGATTTCACTATCCGGATAAAGAGTACTATTGCCACTCATTTTCTTTGGTCGTTTCATCTTGTTTGACGGTTTTAAATTCAAGTTTGACGAGTATCATGTACAAACGAAAATATGCTGCGAGCATATGTGGGCCATCGATAGTCTGATTGGAAAAATTACCTTCCACTAGTGGAATTTGCATATAATAGTGCAAAACATTCAGCGACCGGATTCAGCCCTTTCATGCTTATGTATGGTTGTCAACCTCGATCACCGATCAATGTTGGCATGAAAAACCTTAGGGTGTGGGCCGCAGTTGATTTCTTTGCGAATATGAAAGAAATGTTACAACTGGCTAAAGATAGCATAAGAAGTGCCCAAGACAGGGCAAGGCACTATGCTGATGAATCTCGGAAGCACAAGATATTCTTGGTCAGCGAGTGGGTGTTTTTGAAGGTTCCTAGTCACTCTAGGGGCTTGAAAACTATCAAGTGTGCAAAGTTGGCGCCTAGGTATTGTGGTCCTTTTTAAATTATCCAAGTGATAAACATGGTCGCATACACCTTCCAACTAACATTGGAATTCATCCTGTTTTCCACGTTAGTAAGTTGAAACCCTCGTTGGGAGTTGGGGAAACCCTGGTCCCTGTGAAAGATCTGGTGGATCTTCTTCATGATGAGCCCGCGAGTGGACCACCTGAACCCGAGGCGATTATTAATAGTCGGCAAAAAACTCTTAAGGAATAGAGTGCTTCGAGAATTGCTAGTCAGGTGGAAGGGCAAATCAGAAAGAAGAGGATGCTTGGGAAAAGGAGGCTGATCTCCAGAAGAATTTTCCAAATTTTTTTCTACAAGGAAAAATTTAAGTTTAGGGTGAAGGAATGTTACATACCTATCTAACTAGCAGTACTTCAGTGACTCCTATATGTCCAGTTAGTGTTGGGGGCTAAATGGGAGAGAGATCTCTTTTGTTTGCTATGCTTATGCTCTAGTGTGGCTACTAGTGTATAGAGTGTTTTCTTGTGTGTAGTATGCTTAGGGTTTGGATCTTGCTTATGGCATGGGACATAAGTAGGGTTTGGATCTTGAGTATGCTATGGTTTGTGGTGGTATGCTTATGATTAGTTATTGGTTAGCAAGGGGGTGCTAGATTAGCCAAGTTGCGGGATTGCTAGCTAGCTATGGTTGGGTGGTGAATACTTGAGGCCACTTGTTATCTACCTTTGTGATTAAGATTAGGGACACAGGTGGAGGAGAGATCCATGGAGGCCTGAAGATCCTTACTTGCAAGTGGAGGCATCCTAGCTTGGAGTTGGGGAGCATCTTGGAGCTTTCAGGTTACTTGGAGGACCTTTGGAGGCACTACCTTTGGATTAGGAGGACTTCCTGACTTCATTTGTAAAATTGGTATCAGAGCTAGGCAGTCATTTCGGAAGAGAAATGACCAGCTCCAACACCTTCATGGGTTAGGGATATAATTGAGGTTATTTCACCTTCAGTAAGACAATGTCGGATAATTCAATCTAAACCTTGCTTGTAAAGTTGGCCTGCAATTAAGATATAAGGTTTTGTTTTGAGGACCAACGCACATTGTTCGAGTTTAGATAAGGAGGGATCCATCTGCCCTGAAGTCAAATATTCAATAATATACTTGGCCCAAACTAGGGTATGGTCAACTTGGAAAAGGATGGCATCAGGTAAAGCATCGTCGATGCCTTGGTTTGGAGTTGGTAGATTAGAAATTCGGGATAGATGATCTGCTAAAAAATGCTGAATTCCCTTTCTAACAACAATGCAAAACTCAAACTCGCGTAACAACAAGATCCATCGAGTAATGTGTCAAACTCGCGGACTTGAGAGAGAGAGAGAGAGAGAGAGAGAGAGAGAGAGAGAGAGAGAGAGAGAGAGAGAGAGAGAGAGAGAGAGAGAGAGAGAGAGAGAGAGAGAGAGAGAGAGAGAGAGAGAGAGAGAGAGCTAACTATTCAAATGCTTCTTGTGTTGTTATAAACTGTATGAATATGAACATCTATATATACTAAGCAATCAGGTCATCAAATACGATTGCCAGTTGGCTGGTGTCCGTTGGCATCCATATAGTTCCTTCTCAATGATTTCTGATAAGTGGTGAAAATTGGCCGTAAATAGTCTATCTGCATAAATGAACTGAAATTGTCACTCTGCATAAATGATCTAAAATAGCCACAAGCGATAGTGTCGTAAAAAGACGACAATGTCGGGTTTTTGTGAAAAATTTGAGAGTGTCCTTAAATCTCATTTAGGGTAGTCCCACACTTTGCCATAATCATTTCCTTAACATTTGAGGCACTTTGGAAAATGCAAAAAATGCGACACTGCATATTTACTCGTAATTTCTGACAGGCAATAGTGTCACTAAAATACAAAACATGCGACATTGTAATTTTACTCGTAAATCTTGACAAGCGAAAAATACGTCACTGTTGTCAAAGTCCATGTATTTCTGCAGATTGTATAAAAACACTTGTAAATCTGCAGACTATATAAAGACACGGGAAAATTCGCAGAACTGGATAAACAATGGATGAAGATTAAAACCAATCAGTCGATTAGTAAGAAGGAGAATAATCCAACACTCCCCCTTAATCTGAATCCTTGAATGCCTTGACCTTCAAACTTAGTTCTACATAGAATCTTCTGTGTGCTTCCAAACTTAATGCTTTGGTAAAAATATCTGCTGTGATATCTTGCGTTCTACAATACTGCAATCTGACCTCTTTGTTGAGAACTTTGCTTCTGACGAAATGATACTTCAGTTCAATGTGCTTACTCCTAGAATGAAATCTAGGGTTGGCTGATAAAGCAATGGCACTTTGATTATTACAAAATAATATCGTCGGAGCATATTGATTCAGACCGATACTTGGAAGTAAGTTCCTCAACCAAATTACTTCTTTTGTAGCTTAAGAGACTGCGATATATTCTGATTCAATGTAAGAAAGAGCTATCGAAGATTGTTTGCGACTGTTCTAGGAAATTGGACCATTGTTGAGGACACTGGTCCTTTGACAATTTGAGACATGGTTCCATTGGTGAGAGAGCTAACTTGCAATTAATCAGATTATATCGAACCAACATGTTGTAGATGTACCTCTGTTGTGTAATGTAGACCAACTTTTGTTTTGTCTCTGTGGATTTGTATACCAAGGCAGAAATGAGCTTCGTCCAGATCGGTCATGTCGAATTCAGAAGATAGCATTTTCTTGTCCTCTTTTATCAGATCGATCTGAAGAGCTAGGTGTGTAGCCGTGATCAATAAGAAAAGTATTGATCCTTTGAAACCATGCTCGAGCAGAATGCTTCAAGCCATAAAGTGCCTTATGGAGTTTACACACATGTTACACACGTGATTGTGGAGTTTCCACACGTGATTGTGTTTACCCTCGATAATATAACCTTCGGGTTGCACCATGTAAATGTCTTCTTCAATAACTCCATTGAGATATGTTGTATGAACATCCATTTGATGTATTTCCAAATCTGCTGTAGCGGCAAATGATAGTAAAAGTCGAATAGAAGAATGCTTGACTACTGTATTGAAAGTCTCAGTGTAATTGACGTTGTAAACCTGAGAAAATCCTCTAGCAATGAGACGCGCCTTTCTCATGTTGATGCTCCCATCTGCATTGTACTTGACTTTGAAAATCCATTTGCACTCAACTACGTTTCTACTAGCAGGTAATTCGACAATTGCCCATGTCTGGTTCTTGTTAAGAGATGAGTACTCTTTATCCATAGCACGTTGATATACCTCTCAGGTGGTCTGCTAGTCCTTGACGATCTTCTAGGTAATAGAGGAAGTTGATCATTTCCATCATACTGTAGTTGCTGATCCGCAACATCATCATCTTCTGATTCGCCGTTGATTTGTTGTTCTTAAAAAGTAGAAAAGCTTGGACCTTCAATGAGAATAGTCGACTGAGGAACTGGAAAGTTCAATGTGTCAGGAGAATCTGACAGGTCGGCTACATGGGAACTGTCTTTTCCTTTGAGTCTTGAAACTGATCTTCGATGAAGATGACATCCTGGCTAGTGAATATCTTCGACTCAATGGGATCGAACAACTTGTAGGCTTGATCTGAAGTAGTGTGGCTGATGAAAACACATTTGATACTCTGGAAGTCGAGCTTCTTTCTGAGATCACGAGGTATCTGCACAAAAGCAGTACATCCAAAAACTCGTAAGTTTGATAAAGAAGGTTTGTTACCTGTCCAAACTTTGAATCATCGTGAGTTTGTTATAAGAAGTAGTGTAAGTATTCAAATTAGTGCTATCAAGGCTCATGCAGCTTCTAAGTCGCATAACATAAATGCATAGGCAATTTTAAGAGGTAAAAAATCACTTGAAGGTGTACAAAAGCAGCAAAGTAGTGTTGATTCTTATGTCTTGAATCTATTTTGTGCTGCTTTTATAGCCAAAGAGGACGTAGTATTTATAAAATACCCAACTATACTTTCTCTTTTGCATCTATGTAACACGCCAAATGTTCCTTGGGATATATATCAAGACAATAAGTCTTGTGCATTGTTTGTCAAGTACATTAGTGAGGCATTAAAAATCATTACTATTTCACATATCAATTCTAGTAAATATTTTGGTTTGATGATAGATGAATCTACATATTTGTGTGTCGATACACATGGCTATTTCAGCCCAGAAAAACTTCGGAAGTGTCGCATGTGATAGCACGCACTTTGTCGATTCAACTAAGGTTCTGTTCTTTCTCTCAGTAAGACCATTTGACTGAGGCGAATAGAAGGTAAAATATTGTTGCTCAATGTCGTTGTTAAGAAAATACTCCTTGAACTCGGTGGAGATGTATCCTCCCTCGTTATCTAACCTCATTGCTTTGATTCGGTTGCCAGTTTGATTCTCAACATGCTCTTTAAATTGTTTGAATTTGATAAAAGCCTCTGATTTCTGTTTAATGAAATAAACAGCTGTTCTTCTGGAAAATTCATCAATAAAAGTAATGAAATACTTTGCATCTAGCAATGAAGGAGTTTGCATAGGTCCACATATATCTGTATGAACAACATTTAACAGACCTTTTGCTACATGCCTATGGTTTGATCTAAAAGAAATCCTAGCCTGCTTTCCAAAGATGCAGCTATGACAGACAAAGAGATCGACCTTACCAGAAGGATAGTTAAGATCAAGAACCATGGATTGTCTGAACATGTTCAAAATAGATGCATAATTCAAGTGTCTAAGCAATGATGCCATAGTAATGCTTTATTGACTAGAATAGAGGTTTTCAAGGCTTGACTAGACTCGGAATAACAATGTACCAATCTATAAAAGTAACCTTGCCTCTTGCCGAGTGCAAGGATCTTATGACCTATGACCTAAATCTGTAATTCTACTTACTAATAACAAATTTGTAGAGAGTTTAGAAACATATAAGAATTTTGATAGTAGTTTGAATTGATCATGCTGGAATCGCAATCTTACAGTACCTTCACCTTCAATAGTGTGTACTATCGTCACCAAGATGAACAAATTTCTTCATGTTGTAAGGCGTGTCGAAGTTGAAAATCTCACATTGATTGGTCATGTGTTGAGTTTCTCCATAATCAAGAAACCATCCAAAAATGCATTTTGATCTTTGACCATAAATGCACCTTCATCCCCTTCGACCTGGGGAGATGATGAAATTGTGTTTGCTTGTTGATCAGGTTGCTTGGCTACATTCTTCGCTTGGATAATTCAGCAATCCTTGATCTCATGGGTATTGCGCTTGCAACACCTGCAAAACATCTTCTTCTTCGATTGTGGATTTGATGATTGTTCTTGACTATGAGTCTGTTTATGATTCGTTGCAGCCTTCTTGGAGCTTTTCTGCTTCTGTCGCTTAGAGCCTTTGTTGACATATAGAGCCTGAGAGGAGGAAGTAGACAAAGTGTCTTGACTTCTTCTATTGTCTTCTTGCAGCAACATAGTGATAACTCTAGTAAGAGTTAAATCTGAGTGTGTCGATATAAATATTACCCAATTCTCATATGTAGATGGCAAGCTTGAAAGTAATGTCATAATTGCGTCTTGATTGTCTATGACTGATCCAACAACGACCATTTGTTGCAAGAGATTCTTAAACTGGTTAATGTGACTCTGAAGAGAATCACCATTAGACATCTTGAATGTGAAGAATTTCCTTCGTAGATGTAACTTAGTAGTTACGTCCTCCACGTCATATAGTGAGTTCAGGATGTCCCAAACATCTTTTGACGTTTTAGCTTTTGCTATGTGTCCAATTTGTGTATCTGATATATTGAGGATAATAAGCACGAAAGCTTTAACATCCTTCGATTTCGACTTTGAGTCTTCTGTGTCGTCTTCAGGTTTTACTTCTGTACCTATAACAACATTCCATAACTCGTTGGCGATTAGCAAGGTCTTCATCTTAAATTTTCACAAATGATAATTGGATCCATTCAGCTTGTTTGCGATAAGACCGGCTTTACTTTGAGAATCCATCTAGAACTTAGTTTGTCAATTGTATCGATGACACTAAGATGTAGTAATGCCAACAACAGGAAATCAATTCTCTGATACTGAAAAGATGAAAGGAACTAAATAATATGATATCAATTTGATATCATGAAAGATATCAAGTATTAGAGCTTTCGCTCTGATATTGAAATAGTATCAGACCTTGATAGCGATCACAGATTTGATACTGTGGTGGTTTAGATAAAGAAAATAGTGATCTAGCACTGATACTATGATAGACACTCTGATATAAGAATGGAATGCTTTGATACCATGTCGAAAAGAGGTATATGAAAGACTCAACGTACTCTGACTGACTTAGATGTATTTCTCTTCTCATTTGATTTCTTCTGATTTCCAGCCCAAGGCATTTTGTTGCTTCTCCTAGATATGTGATTTCATAACTTTTAGAAATTTGACTCTTCGTTTCCTTGATTAGCATCAAGAAATTTCCTATCATTAGGGAGTCATCTACAAATATAGTCAGAATCACAAAATTTCTTCCTACTTTTTTTATATAGACATTATAGTTTGGTTGTGTAAGAATGTAATCTAGAGACTTCAAAAGACTATCGATTTTCTTATACCAAGATCGTGATGTCTGCTTTAGACCATAAATGCATCGTTGCAACCGACAAACATATTGTCGATTGTCAGGGTCTTCGAATCCTTCAGGCTGCTTCATGAAGATTTCTTCCTCTAGATCTCCATGGAGAAAGGCTGTCTTTACATCAATCTGGTGAATTTCCATAATGTATTGAGTTGCAAATGCAAGGAGCAGTCGAATGCTTGTCATTTTCACCATTGGTGAATCCGTATCGAAGTAATCGACGTCGTACCTTTGTGTGTAGCCTTTTGCAACGAGCCTTACTTTGTATCGTCTGACAGTGCTATCTGGTTTGATTTTTTTTTTGTAGACCCATTTGCAATCAATGATCCTTTTATTTTCAGGTAGTGGCTCTAGTGTCCATGCCTCGTTTTGCCTCATTGATTCGATTTCCTCTAACATCGCCTGCTTCCAGAATTCACCTTCTGGACTCTGGATAGCTTTCTGATATGTTGTTGGTTTTTCAGTGAAGCTGTAGTATTCGAACTTTGTTTTCTCACTCCATTGAAGATTGTTGGTGTATCATTCTGGAGGTCTTCTTTGTCATGTCGGCCTTCTGGGTTCGATTCATCGTTGCGCGAATGTTTCTTCTTCGTCGGGTTGATCTGCGGCTTCCTGATGCTCTCGGGTACGAGGCTCGACATTTTGATTTGATGTTTGCCCTTGATCTCCCTCTTGAATCGACAGTAGTGTGAAGATCTCATGTCCATTTTCTCCTTTAATCCAGGGAATGTGGACTCGTCGAACTTCACATCTCTACTCGACAGAGTTGTAGAGTCTGTAAACTTGTGATCCGTTCAAGTATTCGACCATGATTGTCTATTCTGACTTTTTGTCGAACTTGCTTCTTTGTTCCTTTGGTATGTGCTTGTATGCTGCACATCCGAATACATGCACGTATGACAGATCAGACTTTCTACCTGACCACATTTCGTATGATGTTGTTGTTGATCTGTTCTGTAGGTGTACCACTGCAGCTATTGCCTCAGCCCAAAATTGACTCGGCAATCGAGCCTGTGACATCATGCATCTGGATCCTTCGACTAGTGTCATGTTTATTCTTTTCGCGACACTATTATATTCGAGTGTATATGCATGAGTGAATTGATGCTCTATTCCTTGTTCTTGGCAGAATCTTGAAAACTTTGTGCTCTTGTACTCACTTCCATTATCAGACTTGATGATCTGAATCTTCATTGAGGTGTGTCTTTCTGCGAATGCCACGAACTTCTTGAAAGAGTCAAACACTTCAGATTTTTTCTTCAAGTAATAGATCGTTGTCATCTGGTTGTAGTCATTAATGAACGTCAGGAAATACCTCGATCTTGAGAGTGAATCAA
Organism: Diphasiastrum complanatum; assembly: GCA_029204225.1. NCBI lineage: Eukaryota > Viridiplantae > Streptophyta > Lycopodiopsida > Lycopodiales > Lycopodiaceae > Diphasiastrum > Diphasiastrum complanatum. The sequence goes on from CM055092.1 coordinate 79,380,721, forward strand.
CTTTCATTGGTCCACAGACATCTAAGTGGACGAGCTCAAGAATTTCCTTGGCTTTTCTTCCCTCGTGTACAAATGGATTTCGATGTTGTTTCCCTTTCTGACAGGCCTCGCAGAACTCAGTATCGGGTCTGTATATTTTCAGACCTGTGACTATGTCCTTCTTGCTCATGTCGTAGAGGCTCCTCGTATTCAGATGATACATTCTTTTGTGCCAGAGTTGATCTTCGGTTTCTGATGCATTTAGTATGCTATTAGAATCGCTGATTATCTTGGTTGGTAGAGATTGCCTTCTCTGCATCCAACTGTCAACAACTTGTTTTGTTGTTTTCTCAGTCATTCGGCATACATTGCCATTGAATAGAACTAGTATTCCAAGATCTGTTTCTATATACAGTCTGCAGATTTACAAGTGTTTTTACACAATCTACAAAAATACATGGAGTTTGACAACAATGTCGTATTTTTCGCCTGTCAAGATTTATGAGTAAAATTCAAAGTGTCGCATTTTTTGCATTGTAGCGACAGTCGCCTGTCAGGAATTACGAGTAAATATGCAGTGTCGCATTTTTTGCATTTTCCAAAGTGTCTCAAATGTTAAGGAAATGACTCTAGCAAAGTGTGGGGCTACCCTAAATGGGATTTAAGGACACTGTCGGGTTTTCCGCAAAAACTCGACACTGTCGCCTGTGGCTGTTTTAGTTTATTTCTGCAAAGTGACAGTTTCAATTCATTTATGCAGACAACCAATTTCCACCGCTTATCGACAATCACCGAGAAGGAACTGGATGGATGCCAGCGGACACCAGCCAACTAGCAATCACATTTGATGACCTAATTGCTTAGTATATATAGTTGTTCATATTCATACAATTTATAACAACATAAGAAGCATTTGAATAGTTAGCTCTCTCTCTCAAGCCTGCAAGCTTGAACACTCCTGAGAATTCTAGCTCACTTCTTAGAGTTGTTTTAGAGATTGCTATTATGCTACTGCTTATCAGCATTGTGCTTAATTCAGACTTCATTTTAGCCGCTCAGAGGTAACATAGAGTACGCGGATTCGATCCACAACTTATTGTACTCATTTACTTCTGTTTCATTTTCATACTGAATCAATACTATCTTTTATTGCGTTCAGCTTCGTCTCAGAATGTATGCATTTTTGTAGTTCTTCGCGACTAATTATTTGTCAAGTGATTTGCGACAAATTATTTGTCTGATAATTCAATGCATTATTGTTTGGCTACGTAATCACTGTAGTACTGATGATTTCAAAGTTAGTTAATATAAGATCGAACATATTTCTATCACTATTGTTTTTGTTCAAAATTGATTGGCGTAGTCATGCATACAGAAAGAGGAAGATAGTTTATTCCGCCACGCACGAAAAGTTTTAATTATTGTCACTCGAATATTTTTCATTCATTTATTTTTGAGTTCATTTCTTTTCGAGTTCTGCTAAAGCAATACCGAATGATGGACTGCAAAAAAAAAGCCACACCAATGTTAGCTGGAGCCAGACTAATGAAACAGGATTGCCCAAATACAGATGAGGAGAGATAGAAAATGGAAGGTATACCCTACCAAAATCTGATCTGTAGTCTGATGTACCTCACAATCTGTACCAGGCCCGATCTGGCCTTCTCTGTCTATGCTTTAAGCCAATTCTCTTTGAATCGTGGCATGGCACATTGGCAAATGGCAAAACGAATTCTGAAATATCTGAAGGGTACCCAGAACCTAGGATTAACCTACAAAGCAAACAAAGAAGACAAAGGATTCGAGCTGCAACACTACAGTGATGCAAGTTGGGCGAGTTACAAAGATGACAACAAGTTCGTGACAGGAGGATGTTCGATTGCGTGCGGAGCAGCAATCAGCTGGACATGCAAGAAACAAAACTTGGTGGCTCAATCCTCATGCAAAGCTGAATATGTCGCAGTTTCAAAGATGGCGAACAAGGTAGTATGGTTGCAGATGATGTTCGAAGCAATTGGCATACCACAAAGAGAACCATGCACGATGATGATGGATTCTCAAAGTGTCATATATCTGTCCGAGGATCATGTTTTTCATTCAAAGACAAAACATATACCTCTGAAGTACCATCATATTTGAGACTTGATCTCGAAAGGAGAGCTCAAGGTTTAGTATATAAAATTTGAAGACATGATTGCAAATTTGCTCATGAAGCCGCTCGACAAGCCACTCTTCGCAAGGCAAAGAAAATCAATTGGATTAAATATACAAAATTGCAAGGTTCAAGAGGGAGTGTCAGAAATTGTGAACTTCTGCAACTTTTTTGCGAAGGTGACGAAGCAAAGGTCAAACATACCTCGAAGACCGAAAGAAAAGTATTCGAGATTCGGCCCAACGACCAGGTGACGAAACACACTAGAGGAAGACACGAAACGAAAGAAAACAATTCGTGCTGCCAACTGGCAGCTCGACAAGCGTGGTGTATTGTACTTCACGCTCAGTTGAAAGAGACAATAATAACAGAGAATAACTAACTAGTTGATTAGCATTAACTTGTCTTGTAATTTTCTGATTAACTATCTTGTAAACTCCACACAGTGGAGATAAATACGCATTCTTTATCAATACGAAAGAGAGATGATGTAGAGAACAAAAAGAATAGAAGAGAGAAAAGTTGTGCATGAAAGTCTGCCAGCGAGTAGAACACAACGATTGAGGTGAGTGTCAGGCCGCCAACGAGCGAGACACTGACCAACTCACTAGAAAACGCACACATAGAAAATACAATTGCTCTCTTCTCCACCTCATTGTTTGTGTCGTCTTCTTGATTGATTCTCTCATGATCTGTGATATGTAGTCGCTTGCTTAGGATATTGAAAAGAGAAACACAACAAAATCGCTACATCTTGTTGAGTTTGGAAGCTGGTCTGGGCCCGCTGATTCTTTGTTCTCTCATTTGAGACATTATGTTCCAATTGGCAGATGTAATCCTTGAGCGATCTCTCTGAGGCTCGAGAGATTCACATTCTTGTTCCAACATTGTTTGTTTCATGAGGAGGTGCTAGCGGTCGGATTGATATGTTGTCGTGCTATTTTTTCTTGAAGGATCTGTGCCTTGAGGTTGTCCATATGTTGTTGTTGTTGTTGCATTGCTTGCTCTGCTTTCTTGAGCTGCTCGATCAATTGATGGACCAGTTCCTGATTTTCTTTCTTCTATTTTTCTCTCTTTGTATTCAACTTTCCTGATTCTCTTTCCTCTCTTTTTCTCTCTCTGTATTTAACTACGCAACCTGATCAGTCAAGGTCTGCAGCGTTTGCCCCGCCACCGGTTGGCCATGGGATTGCTCAGTAGCTCTTATAGAGAGGATTTGGTAGAGTTGATTCTGAAGGCCCGTTAAGGCGGTCCAGCAACCCAGTGCCTGAGTATCCTAGTTGGTGGATGGCGGCAGAGTCATGACGGGTGGTAGAAGAGGTGCGGTAATGGAGATGGTGGTGATTGGTGAAACAATATGGTGGAAACGGTGGTAACAATGGGAGTGACTATGGAGGTGATTGGAGCAGTGATGGTAGAGATGAGGGTGGGACGAACAAGAGAGGAAACAATTGGAATAGAGACAGAGAGGGGGGATGAGGTGGCGATGGCAAGAGTGGCGACGGTGGAAGCGACATGACTCGTGACGACGGTCGAGATAGGGGATTTATTACAGGGCGGATAGGGCTATGCACAGGAGAGACGATCTGAACTAAGGGGGAAGAGCGGTTGGGGCTATGCACAGGGGTCATAATCTGAAGTTTGGGGCTGGGCTAGTGCGTGTTTGAATGGACGATGTAGGAGAGGAGGTGAAGGTAGGCGACTGTTGGCCTGTGTGAGAGCATCCTGCGAGGAGAGGCTGGCAGATGGAGAGGATGGTGGGGGCGTTTTGACACCTAGATGTGTATAGGCGATGATTGTGATGAGACCACCGCAGGTGATCCGTGAGAGGCGCTTGAAAGCAGCTTGTAACTCTTTTACAAGAAACGAGGCCCAATCATAGATTGTGTCTGGTCCTCCCATCATGGTCGCCATGACGATGACCTGCTTGGACACACGGAGGGGATGGTGGGAACTGACAATGATGGTGGCAGATAGAAAATCTATCGTATCACATAGATGGGGATTCCTGAGCCGTGAGATCAGGTACCCATCGTTAGTTTTCGTCTTAATATTGTCTTGGTCTGGGTTGAGAAATGCGGATATGTCATATTTGGCGAGTGCGCGGGTGGCTGGTAGATGAGCAGAGTGTAGAAGCGTGAGAGCAATGGAAATTAGTTGCGGGTCGAGGGGGATCTCATGGTCCTGTCCATTGTAGATAACGGTAAAAGTGTCGGTGGCAAAAGTGAAAAACGTCTGCCGGACTAGGACAGGGTCCTAGAAAAGGGGCACTTGCATGTTATGGAGGCCTGCGGTAGTCAGGACCGCAAGGCCGCCGTCGGTGTGAAGAGCAACAATCTCTTGCTCCGTAAGTAGAGGCATAATGGTGTACTGTGAAGGTGCGCGTGCGACACGAGCAGCAGGTTGGCGGGTGGATCGGGGAGATGTCTCTCCCTCCTCTTGACTAGGGGACGTGGATGATGATGGGGAGGATGAAGAGGTGGATCCGGTCTGTTGGGACGTGGATGGTGAGGTTGAGGTGTGCGAGGATGTAGACGGGACTGGAGGAATGGCTGGGTCCAACATGTCTGGCGGTGGTTCGAGTGGTTCAGACTCGTTGACTAGGTGAGACAGTAGCGTTCGAAAGATGACGTTTTAGTGCCATTGGTGGAAATTGGTACAATGATGGATTGGGTCTGAGGGCGAGAAATGTAATGTGGATGAGTATTAAATAGAGTGCGAGTAAAAGATATTTGGCGAGTAAAGTGGCACTGCGAATATTGTGGTGCCGACGAGTAATCAACAAGGCAAGTAATCACAAAAGGGGGCGAGAAATGTACTGAGCACGAGTAATGATTTTTGAAAGCGAGGAATGGTCTCTGAAGGCGAGTAAATAGCTGAACGTGAGTAATGGGCAACTGCGAGTAATAGTGCGAGTAATGAGCATAGGCGAGTAATGGCGCGAGTAATGAGCACGAGTAATCAAGTGGAAATGAGATAACTCACCCTTATATATATAGGGATTTTATAACTCGCCTACTGCCATTTTTGGACAGTGGTCCAATCACTGCTAAATCACCAATGTTTACACTGTGCACAATCCGTTTCCCAATTGACTGCCATATTTACAAGATTTTCTAATCAGAACATCCCGTTGTTTAGCAATTTTTTTTTTTCCAAAAATGAGCCTAACTTGCATTTCGGCCGAAATTTCCCTGGACAAATTTGATCATGTAGAGGACAACAATGACAAGGATCGTGACTGTTCAAAATAGCAATATGGCTCTTTAGAGACCGTTCGCAGTACCTCTGGGCATTTGTACAAGGAAGATGGGAGAGGGTGAGTAGGACTGAAATTTTCACACTGGTTTTGTACAAGGCACGACAATTTATACAAGACGAGATTTATTGTATACAGGGTTTCGCGGGTACTTGCTAACCTACCTAGCGAGTTGCTACCTATTATGAAAGTTATCACCTATTTATGCTAAGGGGCAGGGGCAACTTCCTAATTTAACAGGGTTGATCTACAATTAAATCTGATCAAACTTATCTAAATCACCTAAACCACATACTCTAGGCTAATCTAAACTATTCTATATTACTGGCTATCCTAGTATTCTATCTAGTCTATCTAACTATTTAAATCTATGGATCATGGTCTTCTGTTTTCCTAATGTAAGGATCAGATATGGGACTTAGATATTCAACTAGATTTACATCTACCCAAGGGTGGATTTAATCTAAAATCTTCTAGGCTAACCATCTGTTTCGACATAATCTAAATGTTACCTAGACTAACTAAGCTAACTACTCCTGACTACCTAGACTAAACTAAGATTAACTAATTAAGAGAATCAAACCGGATCTAATTTACACGTCCAGATCTATTTAAGAGTTTCGGTCGGTAACTACCTTAATCCACGGATCTCGATCTCTCACTTGAAAACTAACCAATCTAAAACCTATGCTAACAAGTGGAGTTTTCTAGGCCTAACCGGACTTCGTAGATTTATCCTAGCTATCTGAATAGGGTCTGAAACACTATCTTTGTAGGACGTTCTAACATATTTAACCAGATAGAGACTATCTAAGCGAGCTAGTCTGCCTATCCGATCTTTCTAAACTAAAACCACCTAGTAAACGACTGATCTAGCCGGCTAAGTAGTATTAATCTAATATAACTTTATGATCTAGCTATTTGATTTATCTAGCTCTTCTAAAGTTAATCAGAACATTAAGGTCCTAACTCCTAACTCCTATGAATACAGATCTAAACTGCTAAAAAATCCTACCACCTATCTAATGGACGAATATATAATCCTACAAGCTACTCCTACCTAGGATATCTAACGGGGTGTTGATGATTCATCTTGAGTTGAAGAAGATGACGTGGATGGTGGTTCTGGCACATATCTGAATTCAACATCGGCGGAATAGTAGCGACGCAAACTGCTGCCATTAATGGGCGTGCCTAGCAAATTGCCTTGCAGGTCGGCGAATATCACTACGCCATTAGGTCAGATTTCTACTACTCTATATGGTCCCTCTCCTTGAAACTTAAGCTTGCCTTTGTGAGCCTTGGCGTTGTATAACAATGCCAATTCTCCCTTGACGAGATCTTTGGTTTTGATATTGCGATCATACCAGGCCTTTCGTCACTATTTTTCTACAATTAGGGCGTGAAGCACTAGGAAGCGAGTTTCATGAAGGTGAAGAAGGTTTTCCAATCTCCTCTTGGTTGATTCCTCTGTACTAAGCCGTTCGGCGATGCAGACTCTCAGACTTGGAACAACAAACTCAGCAGGCATTACAGCTTCTTGTCCATACACCATTTGAAATGGGGTTTGTCTAGTACTCACTTTGAATGTGGTTCTGAAAGCCCATAGAGCTGCATGAAACTTGTGTTCCCAATCAAATCATGAAGCTTCAACCATCTTCGTGATAATCCCACAATGGATCTTGTTTGATGATTCTGCCTGTCCATTACTCCGTGGGTAATAGGGAGTACTCTTCCTATGGACAACCAAATAAGAGGATAACATGTGAGTGATGGTCTCGTTTAGGAAATGCATTTCACGATCACTCACGAGTTCTAATGGGCACCCAAAATGGCCTAAGACGTTCTCATATAGGAACTTGGCAATGGAGTTGGGATCAACCTTCCTCACTACCTTGGCTTCCACCCATTTGGTCAAGTAGTCAGTGGCTACGATGATATATGGAGCTTGCAAGCCTTGGGCTGCTGGACGAATAGGGTCGACATAGTCAATGCCCCATTTCTCAAACGACATTTCAGCCAAAACAGGTCGTAACGACATTCTATCATTTCCCTGGATTTGGTTGAACTGGCACATGTCACACCTTTTGACTTGATAGTGAATATTTGAACATCGTGGGCCACCATAGGCCGTGTTGAAGCACTTTCCTATTGGTAGCTTCGGTAGCGAAATGCCCTCCTCCTATTCCTTCATGGGCGATGCTCACCACTTGGGACACTTCGTGCGGTAGGACACAGCGGCTTATAATTCCATCGTTACAAATGCGATACAACTGTCCTGCTATCAATGTGAAAGGAGCAGATTTAATGATTTATTTTGTCGTGCGTCGTTCTACTTTGCTCATCTCAGGGGGAGGACTTCCCGACATAAGATATCCTACTATGTTAGGAGCCCATTCAGGGATGTCGTCGACATGGAATAGTATTGCGTCAGGGAGTTCGTGATCAACCCCTCTACTCTCGGGAACATTACGGATCCTCGAGAGGTGATCGACTAGATAGTGTTGTTTCCCTTTGCAAACGACGATTTTAAAGTTGAACTCTTGAAGAAGCAGCAACCATCGAGTGATTTGTTCGGTTGTGCAAGGTCTATTTACTAGATACAGTAGGACCTGGTGATCTACAAAGAAGACAAAGGGGTTGGCTAGCAGGTAATGGCGGAATTTCTTCACACTGTATACCATGGCTAGTGCTTCATGCTCGGTAATGGTATAGTTCATCTCTGCAGGAATCCACTGCCTTTTGGCGAAGTAGATCGGATAATCCTTCTTGTACTCCATTGGTTGCGTCAGAACACTCCCTATGACATAGTTAGAGGCGTCTGTGTGGACGTGGAATTCTATGGTCCAAATAGGAGGTCGAAGGATTGGTGCCGTAACTAAGGCCTTTTTGAGTTTGTGAAAAGCCTCAGTGGCTTCAGCTGTCCATTCTAGTTAGATAGTCATTTGATAGATTAAAGGGGCTAGCTTAGCAAAGTTCAGGACAAACCTCCGATAATAATTGCAATGCCCCATAAAGATGTACACTTCACGTACAGTTCCAGGTTCAGACAATGCAACTATTATGTAGATCTTGTCGACGTCAGTGGCCATACCATGCCTCGAAACTACATGGCCTAGCACTATGTCGTGCGAGACTAGAAATTGGCATTTGGCCGGGTTAAGGGATATGCCGAACCATCGACACTGGATGAACACTTTCTCTAAGCAAGCTAGATGTTGGGCTCTAGAGGAGTGGACACACAAGTCATCCATGAATATTTCAAGAAACTTCTGAAGGAAAGGAGAAGGCAGTCTTGTGCTGATCTTCTGGGGTTATCTGGCCACTAAACCCATCTAGAAAACTATAGGCTTCTGCTCCGACTATTCTCTCTAACACATTTTCCATAAATGGTAAGGGAAAATGGTCCTTGTTGGTTACGACATTTCTTGTAGTCCACACAGATTCTAAATAAGAAACAAGTAAAAAATCTTTGGCTTGTATAGTTTCAATGAATATGTTAGGACAAATCCATGCCATTCTAACATCGGAGACTATAACAACCCTTGCGCAAATCCATGCGATCCAAGAGTATTTTAAGCCAAGGACGAGTACGATTTTATGTATTGGGTTAGTTCAATAATCATTTGAAACTCGACGTGTAATCAAAAAGAAAGAAAGAAAGAGAAAAACTACGTTTTAAAGAAGAGCGAACATCAATAGAATATTGTTTCTATAATGTCTCCGATTAAGTCGAGGTAGTGATATGTTTTGCTAACTTATGATAGAGCTCATACCTGGATGGTGATGGAATCGTAATCCTGTGAAGATGCCATAGTGTATTCGCTACTATCATTTTCTTCATGCATTACCACAACCAGACTTAAATGATGAGTTGATGACGTAAGAGTGACAATAGAACTATGTGCCAAGAGTCTTTAATAACGACCAATAAGCTCTATCATAGTATGATAGGAGACAATGATATCTTCATTAGTTCTATAGGAGCAAGAAGGTATCATACCTGCGATCAATACAAGCTTTGATGCTATAGAAAGGTAAGAGAGGTAGTAAAACCTCAAAGCAAAGCATTGTTATAAATAGCAAAAATTGTGAGTCTACCGTGAAGCTTCATGGAAAGGATCGTTCATTGAAGAAGATATTTTTTAAAAAAAGACTCCCGCTAAATGTTCACACCATTTAGGGGTATGTCACCTACTAAGACAATTTAAAGCAAAAGGGGGTGATATAAGGTTAGATACTACCCATGAGTAAATGGGCAAGTAAGTAGTCATTAGTAACATTTATTGCCAATTAGTCCATTTACTATTTAAAGTTAGAAGGAACGTAGACAGAGTAAGGACTCATTTAAGGGACCCAAAGCCAAGTCATTAGAATTTAATGATCAACTTCCAAGTATGTAACTTAGAAGTTGCTAGTTAAAACTTAGAACTTAACAATGATACTATATTATATACTATGAACTTTGAAGTTACTAAAAAAAACTTTATATAATATTTGTCAACAATTAAAAAAATTTATGGACCTTAAATCCAGCCAAATTCATAAACCTACAAATTTAAAATAAAGAGGTGAAATGCCAAATTGTAACAATTGGCTTGATTGTATTTATCGATTTTTGTCGAGCACAGACACTAGAGTATGCTGATCACTCCATTCTGACGGCGAAGATCAAAACCTGTGCTTGAAATGAAATGGTAGGCAAATTTGAGCACAAAAAGAATTTTTCTTTGGCACATTAAGTACATGCATATCACCCTAGGCTAGAGACAAGAGTGCCACATGTAAAATGAGAGAGAGAGAGAGAGAGAGAGAGAGAGAGAGAGAGAGGGGCCCAACTTTGCCATAAAGACAAAATTGAAAAAACCCAATTGAGGCTAAGAACACATGTAAGCTTTATAGTGGAGAGAGAGAGAGAGAGAGAGAGAGAGAGAGAGAGAGAGAGAGAGATGGCTATGGCTATGGCCCCAACGGCTGTAGTATGTCCTTGCTCGGGCTTGCGAGCGTCTCCCAGAGCGAGACCATCCTTGCGCTCCTCTTTCTTTGGCAGCAGTGCTGCATCATGTGCAAGAGAGCGTGTGGCGATGATGCCTGGAAGGCGGGGTGGCGCCTTAAGTGTGCGTTGCGGTGGTGCATTCATTCCTGCAGAGCACAGATGGATGTACGAGGGCATCGAGAGTCTCGGACCTGTAAGTTCTTTCGCATTCATTAGTGGCCATTGCATTGCATTTTGCAACATTTGATGTCATTTTGCCCAAGAAAACGTTCCAGTTTGTTTTCATAGGAGGTTTTATGAAAATAGAGGCAGGATTGCTGTCTAGGGTTGAAGCACCTGCACTCAAATTTTCAATTTATTGCCTATTTCAGTTTGAAAAAATGCAGAGCCTTTTTTTTCCACCCACGCATGGGCAGGGATTGAACCTGGTTGGCAAGCCCAACCCAAGCACGCCACTACGCCACCTCTAAGTGGCTCGATAAAATGCACATAGTTGCAAAGCTGGATGCTGTTTGTTTTAGTTGAGCGAAGGGTGCGTTGTCAAGAGTACGAAGCTTGTTGTAATAGTTATGAAGGTTTTTAATTATGTTTATGAAACTAGCTTGCTGTTGAATCCGTTTGCCTGTTCGCAGGATATTTGGAACAAGACTTGGTATCCAAAAGCTTCAGACCATGAGAATGTGAAAAAGCAATGGTATGTTGTGGATGCAGCAGACAAACGATTAGGAAGGCTTGCTTCCACTATTGCCATCTATATTCGTGGAAAAAATCTCCCAACATACACGCCAAGCGTTGACATGGGGGCCTATGTTATTGTGGTATAGCAATTGTTACTTTTTGGGCATATTGCCATGTTATTTGCAGGAATAGTCTTGAAAGGCAAGTTCATTTAAGTGCTAGATAGTTTCTAAATTTCTTCAACAAACAATATTTCTTAAGTTCATTCACCATATAAAAAAATCCTTTGGAGTCCACCTTTTGTTAATGGAATGGAAAGTTAAAATATCGATAGCGTGCCCTTAAATTTGGAGAACATGTACTTTCTTTGTATTCTAATGCAAATAGTTTCTTTTTTTAGAAGCACTAAGTGTTTTGTTGTAGGTTACGTAGAAGTAATGTTATCTGTGGATGATTGTACTTTTTGTTTGAAAAGCTCAATTTGGAAGCACTACATATAAAATGGGAGGTCATGAGTTTGGACCACAAACATCTCAACTTTGACGTAGGACGAAAGATATTATAATTGACGTTTAGTGACATAGTACATGGGCCCTCTTTAATGGCATCACTCAACGAACTTTGGGCCTTAATTGACATTTATTTTAACTTAACAATGACCAATGAAAGCAAAATCTTGACCCATAGATGAAAAAACAATTACTTCTTCATTAGGGGTTGCCACACCAAAATTGTGTCAAAGGCATTGATAGTTGGTCAAGGGTAGATGACAATTGAACTTCCTCAATGTAGGGGATGCAAATAGGGGTCTAAGGCGACTAGCAACCTTATTCTCATTTCGGCTAGCTAGAAGTTACGACCTTTTGTTCATAGCTGCATTTGGAGAGGGGAATGTCCTTATTATAGAAAATGAGACTCAATTTTTAGAGAAAGAGCTCAAGAACAACGTTGCTAAGAAAAAGTGCTCCCTCCCTTCTCGCGTGCGCCTCCTCCGCCACTGCCCTCTTATCTCCCCTCCCTTTCTCCCCTTTTTTCATTTTCTCTCTACCCTACCCTTCACCGTACTCCCTCTCTCTCTCTCTCTCTCTCTCTCTCTCTCTCTCTCTCTCTCTCTCTCTCTCTCTCTCTCTCTCTCTCTCTCTCTCTCTCTCTCTCTCTCTCTCTCTCTGTGCATGGCTGCTTCCACGCGCCAGCAGTCGCGGGCCGAAACAAAAATTTTGATTTTATTTTATTATTTATTTTGATTTTATTTAATTATATTTAATTATGTAATTATATATTTTGATTTGATTTTATTATTTATTTAATTATTTATTTGATCTATTTCAATTTTAATATTATATATATATTTTCATTGAGCACTTGGTTGGCTCAAGTCATCGTCTAAAAACTTTTACTGGTAAATTTGTAAGTTTTTTTCACAGTTTTTATGAATTTCCCACGAGCACACAAATGTTTCATGGATCTCAAAATTTAATAGAATCCAATTTTGTAAATTTCACCCCCCCCTCCCCCCCCCCCCCGTTTTAAGTTCCAGTCAATTCAATTTCCTTGAAACCTCATAACATTCTTGTTTGAACTTGGATTTTATTGCAGTAAAAATGAAAATTGATCAGAACGTCAAGCAACTATCTAAATTCACATTCCTCAACTGTAAATTCTTGTAAATTGTTGTGTATTGTACGATTTTAAAATGGGTGGACGAGGAAAACAAGCAGTTGATCCGCCTCAAGACAATTTGCCAATAGAGGAATTATTGGAAGAACCGTAGGTTCCAAACAAAAACAAATTTTTTGAAATGTCAACTCCAAGTTAAGGAATTAATTTTACAAATGCTACAAGACATGGAAAAGAAACATGCAGCAGATGAGGAAAAGTGGTCTAGACTATTTGCTAGTCTACCATGTAAGTAGGACAAAACTGTAGCTTCTGATCTGAGATGTAATGAGCCATCTACATCGTCACAACCACTACCTGTCTCACATAATGTGGAGTATTCTCCTCAGGATGCTCGTAGAATTCCTAACAAAGGAAAACAACTGTTACAAAGTCATGTTGGTTATCCACTCAGTCAAAGGGAAACATTGGACCCACGAGTTCAACAGTCCACGAGGTTTCATGAACAACGAAACCAATTTGATACTCGGGAATACAAGGATAAGATTACCATTTAGAAATTCAATTTTGATTCTAAGTCCATTGATATCGAGGAGTGGTTGAATAAACTAGATCGCTATTTCACTCTGTTCGACAATAGTTTGCGAGTAGAGGAGTGTAATGAGCGAACTAGTTGGCGTTTATTCAAGAATGCTTGCATCACTATTTTTAAAGGCCATTTCAAGATGATCAAAACTTCAAGAAATGGACAGAGATACGCCAAAGAGGCTCCAGTCAAGAGTATAATTTTGAGTTTTGGAGTCTGACTTTGAAGCTCCATACAATTTCTGATGTGGATCGTTTATGGAGATATATTCAAGGGCTACAATCGGATATTGGAGTTGATGTGGGGGCGTTCCGATTTTGCATAATTTGGATCAACCTATGCAGGTGGCACTTGTAATCGAACCTAAGTACGCTGGAAGGTGATTGACTAAGCCGGGAATCTCTAAATATGAAACTACTAGGCAGGAAGCTGAATGAAACCCGGGCATTCATCGGAGTGACAAGGAAAGGAACATGTTTCCCCAGTATCTGACAATTAAAGAAGCTGACAGGAGGAATAGTGGTAAGAAACAAGTGGTCAACATGGAGGCCAAGCCAGAGGTGAAGATTGTCAGGTCAAAGCAAGAGATAGATCGAATGCGACAACAAGGATTATGTTTTACCTGCAAGCAGAAATGGAAATCGGGGCATAAGTGTGACAAAGCTAAATTTGTAGGTATTTCCCTGATTGTGGAAGATGACGAAGATGAAGTTAGTACAAGTCAAGAGAATGTTGCGGATGCTAAACCGTTGCGAATAATGAAAGCAATGAATACTTCGTCCGATGAGGAATCACCACTTAACCAACCGGACCACAGATAGCAGGACGGATTTATTAGAAGGAATCAGAAAGTTGAGTTATTGGGCTTCCATGTGCAAGCATTAATTAACAGAAGGAAAGTGTTTTTTGTAATAGATAGTGGTAGTACGCATAACTTCTTCAATAGTCGGTCACTTCGAAGTTGTGGTTTAGTATCTCTAGATCATCATGATAAGATGAAAGTACATATTGCCAATCGAGTAACCATCCCTTATAATGACATCACCACTGTGGTTAGTTTGCAAATCAGAGATTATACCCTCAGAACAAGCTTCCATCTAGTGGAGTTGGGCCCAATTGATGTTATACTAGGAGTGGAATGGCTTAAAACTCTGGGAAATGTGACAATCAACTTTGATGAGCTTTAGGCAAGGGAAACACCAATATGAACTACACAGTGTTCAATCCACACAACAACATTCGACCTTGCAACTAATTTCCGTGGAGAAGGCTCAACGGCTGTCTAGATTGAATGTTGAAATGTTTGTGCTTAAGATTGAAGAAGTCGAAGGGCAAGTCAAAGAAGTCAAGATGAAAGCACTGTCCAAGGTGAAAAAAGATGTGAAAGAACCAAGGATCCAGAAGATCTTGGGTAAATTTTCGGATATGTTCGTTGAACATTTACCTAAAGGTGAACCTCCAACTAGATTCATGGACCATTCCATTGAAGTGGAACCAGGATCTAAACCGATCAATCTACCAGGATCTAAACTGATCAATTTACCACCTTACAGACTATCAAGAGCCGAAAAAGAAGAAGTGCACAAACAAGTTCAAGAGTTACTCACACTTGAATTTATTGTTCGAAGTAAGTCACCTTTCGCCTCTCCCGTGTTACTCGTTAAGGAGAAAGATGGAACGTTCAAGATGTGTATCGATTATCGAGCCCTTAACAAAGTCATTGTTAGAATAATAAATGTAAATGATGTAGAAGCCATAGGTTACTATGACCCAAAAGGTCGAGATCTGTGTAACCATGGTCATTTATATTTTAGGCCCAAGTTAGTATGAAACTAACTTGTAGGGACTCGTGGGTCCACTAGGGGCCTATACATGTGAATTAAGTACCTAACTTGTTATTTGGGGTACTTAATTATTTTATGTAACTTATGGTAGTTAGATAGCCATTAGTCAAGTTATTGGACAGCCAACAGTCATGAAGGTAGATAGCCATCTTGGACTACTTATATGTAGCCATTCATTTGTATGAGACACACTTTTGTTAAGCAATCTACTGTTCATAGTGGCTGTCCACAAGTTTCTACAAGAGGGTCATCTAACCATCTCTCTCTTCTCTTTGAGAATACTTTGTGTTAATGAATAGTCTTGATTCTGGATTCCTACATGGTATCAGAGCCATTTTTCAGAATTGATTGCTTGTTGGAGGGCACCCAATAGGCAGCCACATTTCTCCTCTTTGGGTTCATAAAAATCGGAATTTTTCTGATTTTTGTGGAGAGAGAACTGTTCGGCTCCCTCTTGTTTTTTGTGTAGGAAATTGCAGGGAAAAGCTTGGAATCTCCACTCATTTGGGAGCCAGCAGTAGGGCGCCCATGCTCAACTAGTTTTCATGTGATTGAAATTAGATTACATGCTTCAAATTTCAGATTTTCTTCTTGGAGGAGGGCGCCCATCTACCTTGAAGACAAATGTGTTTTTGACACATTTTTAGTGGCTGAATTTTTTTTGTTTTTGAGCCTGGAAGAAGGTCCTACCATCTGCTCCATTAGCACATTGAGTGCACACCATTTTACGGAATACCAAAGTGAAATTTTGGATCATCCTTTAACGAAGGAGCACAAATTGTTGTGGTCAAATTTAAGACTTGGCACAATTTTTGCAATAAATCCAATTCTATTGTTCATCCCCGTTATAGGAGGCAAGAGATTCGCTTGAATGTCTCTTCCAAATCTCTTTTAAGTTTGGATCCTCCATATATTTTGCTTGAATGTCTCTTACACAAACAAACAAAACTCCAATTCTATTGTTCATCCCCGTTATAGGAGGCAAGGACAAATGTTGTTGTATGATAATTCTAGAGTTGTGCTTGCTCCTAAATCCAAGTTCATTCTGCAAGTATTATATGAGCTACACTTATCTCCAAGTGCTGGGCATATTGGAATGTTGAAGACATATCGAACCATCCGGAAGCTATTCAAATGGGCTAGTATGAAGAAGGCTATATACACATCTGTGCATGAATGTATCGCTTGTCAAGTGAATAAGGTGGAACATGTCAAACAACCAGGTTTATTGCATTCATTATCTATTCCTACACAACGTTGGACAAGTATTAGCATGGATTTTATACTTTGCCAACAACGTCTGGGGGATATGATGGTGTCTATGTGGTGGTGGATTGACTTACAAAATATGCATATTCTCTACCTTATAAAACTACGGACAGTGCAGCCCAAATAGCACAGATATTCTTAGAAAAATGTCTTCAAATTACATGGAATACCAAAGGAGATAGTGAGCAATAGAGGCGGCAGATTTACTTCCACTTTCTGGAAGGTCTTAATGGACAAGTTGGGCACTAAATTGTAATTTGTGCTTAAGTACATCATTTCATCCGGAAACTGATGGACAAACGGAAAGGTTCAACCAGTGGTTGGAGTGTTATTTGCGACACTTTGTTTCAGATCACCAGACAAGGTGGGTCGATTGGTTGTACTTAGCTGAATTTTGTTATAATAGCACTCCACACGTTTCAGTCGACATGACACCTTTCTATGCATTATATGGCCATGAACCATTACAACCTATTAGTGTGGATTTGTCAAAGGTTGTAGTTGTAACAGTTGTGGACCAAGTTAGCACATGAATGATATTTTGAAAGCTAATCAGGAGCATATTAAAGCAACACATATATGAATGAAGCAGTACACTGATCAGAAAAGGACTTTTCGTGATTTTGTTGAAGGAGATTTCGGGTATTTAAGGTTACCTTGCCTTGGGATTTCCATTGCTAGGTCTCATGTGCCTTATCTACATGAATCCATGCTCTACTCCATACTATGTACTCATGCTTTCATTCCTAGTGTGATTCTATGGAGATCCTTGTGTTTTTCTATGGACATGCTATCTTGAATGCTTTGCATTTCTCTTGCTATTAGCTTTACTTTCATTGTAATTGCTATTTGTTTGGATTTGGCACATGACACAGTTCTGCCCTTTGCATGATTATGTATGTGCTATTGATGTTGACACCTCCATTGCTTGAAAAACTTACCTATTCGAGCGAGCTCAGAATTGTTATTGTTAGTGGATGGAATGGCCAAGATGGTCGATGTTGCGCAAGTTGGGGGTTCTGCTAGTGGCAAACTTATACACAACATGGTGAGATTTGCTTGGATTTTTAAAGTCCCTAATCTCAATAAGAATCTAGTTTGCTAGAAGTTTTGGATAGTCATATATATTGAGTTGGGGAACACTATGTGAATGGTGACAATTGGAGTTGTTTGATATAAGCAAATTATATATTGGGTTTCATGCTAGGACTAAGCACATTGAGGTTCATTCATAGTTACCACCAAATTCTTTAGTTGGTACTTTTTTGAGTCAGTTTCAATGTAAACGATGAGGAAAAGAACACATAAATGCTTGAAAATTATCAAGTTAGTGTAGCATTGGCTTTGTACAATGTACAGGGTAGCCTAATGAGCAATCACTAATGGTTGTGAATCTAATTAGAATTCAGTCTAAGTTGGACAACTATTTTGTACATTGTACTACATATAGCCTATAAAATTTATTTTGCTCCTCAGAGTTCCCATTCAAATTTCTAAGCAAAAAAGTGAACAACAAACTACATAGAAAATTAGGGTTTCTAGAGGGCAACATTTGCAAACGACCTTCCTCCCCTTGCAAACTTGCAAACAACTTAACTTGTCTACTATACGACAAAGGACAATTGTGCTGGTGTGTTAATACAAAGCTAAATCTGTGTATTCAAAAATTGTATGGGGTTTAGAGAAAGGTCTTGAAATCAAAGTAAATGTTTTTGTCTCCCAAAGTACAAGGTCCATGTATCAATCACTAGCAAGTCAAACTTGAGCTTCTCTTGTCAACCCTTGAGGTGCTAGCTCACATTAAGTAGGGTCCTTGCATTAAATTCCCAACATGAGTAGGCTACTGCATGGCTCTAGGGATGATAAAATCCCATAAGCATGTTCACAAATCCATGGGCTCCTAGAAACTATGTCAAGGTGAGGTGCCCTTTTAGTGCCTTCTCCCGTGTGCAAAAGTATGGACGTCGCTTTCTCTGTTTAATAAAGTTTAGTGATTCCTTCTTCGTTGGGTGCCTATGTCACTAAGGATTTAGAGGGTGCTTCTTCATTTGGTTTTATTTGTTTGTTCTAGATCATTATGGAGTGTGGAGATTTTGTTATTGGCAAATGTCGGCAACCCTAAGATTCCATCTCGTTCTCCTCATTCTCATTTGTAGATGGCACAAGGTATCCTAGCTGAGTTTTTAGCCGATATAAAATCTCTATCAGAGCATCAAGGCTTGAATTTTGTTTCTCAATACTGTTACGGGTCTTTCAAGCTATTTTCCTGTTGGAGTCATGTGTGAGTATAGTTACCTACTTGATTGGGTACCAAAAGGCTGATTGAGAAATCACCACTGCAATATTAGCATCTGATTAAGTGCCATTGAAATGAAACATAACATGATGACCAGCCAATGGAAACTCACTGCCAAAATTTTAACTGAATCAAATTGACATTTTACTAATCGAGTATCCGGGTTGACCATCAGCCATCAATTGAGAATGCCTCTATGGGAGCTTTGCCTGCACAGCCATCTTACTTCATTAACAAGAATGAATTCTAACAAACAGTTTATGAAAAGATCGATGCCAACTATTGCCAAGTTAATCTAGCTAGATTTGAGCGAGCTGAAGTGGTGAAATGAAAGACCTCATTTGATTGGTTGTGCTTTTTAGTGCTAGCTTTCATCATGATTGAGTCTACCCTTCACCTCTGGACAGAAACTTATGATTTTCGTACATATGTTTGAAGTCTAACGTGGACATATGTTTTAAGCATATGACGCGCACCTACTCTAGGGCGCTGACGACATGACTAGGCATGTCACAGCACTTGGTTCATGCTATGCATGATGAAGTTGATGGTCTAAGACCTTGTGGTTGGACTTCATAGGGTTGAAGATTACATGTCTCCTTTGTCATGTTGGGTATTATTGTAGACATAACATTGATATTCTTGACATAAAATTTAAATAGATTGATACTAATTATTGTCGAGTTAATCTACCATGTAATGTAATTCTCTCACTTGAATCCCAAACGGGTAAATACAGGACTAAGCTTGCACTTCTTGGAATTTAAGAGGAAAACCCCTCTCTCTCAGGGGAGGTTCTGACTTGTCCTATGATGCCTGCCTCTATGTATTGCTTGTTTTATGCTTTTACAAGGTAACAGGATCACAGTTTCTGAATTAAGGAACTTTGGTATTAAAGAATAATAGTTGCTGGAAAAGAGAGCTATTTATTTTTTAAATAATGACAACTGTAGAAGCAATATTATTTAATAAGTGTAGCATGTGCACAAAAGAAGAGCGAGGAAAGAAAATCGCAAGCAAAAAGTGAGAGACCTGATCTGGGCTTAAACTGGGGAGCCCACCCATTCATTATGGAAGTACTTGAGTTCACTTGCCAAACATACATAGAAATGTACAGCATTGCCAGCTTCCCGCTTATCCTTAGTGCACTGGCAGTTCTTTAAGAATAGGGGTGCTTCATCACAGCAGTAAGCAGTAGGATGATAGGAGAGCTTGTATGGATGCCATGGTTCCAAGACCAGTGCTGCCACGGTTCCAAGATAGTCACTGAAATGATCTCAAAGCTCTCGGTGTTGGACTCAAATGCTTATGAAATCTTAAACCTTCAAAGTTTTCTATAAGGCCTTGAAAAAGGGGTAAAAGGCCACCTACGTGATTCCTAATCAGGCCCTAACAAGAACAAAAGGCTGCTGCCCGAGTATCTTTCACTTCTTGAGCAACTTTCATCCTCACCAGATCATAAAAGGTTTTTACACATCACCATCAGAACTTTGCTAACACAGTAGAATCATGATTTTGTTCAGTTTACATTGTTGATTCACTTTTACATGATATATTTAACTCTTCAACCCTTAAATTGAAAGAGGTTACCAACCTTTCAAATGTTTTGTTGGCAATGTTTTTAAACATGTTTCAAACGATTGAGTTTCATACATTTCAAACAGTTGAATTCTACAGTGGTATGATGTACAGCTGCCTGGAATGTGGAAAGAGCTGCTGTGGGAACATTTCACACGCGTATGATGTGCTGTCGCGAAATAATTTACAACTGAGAATTGATATAATGGGATGGGAGTGGTTCATGTGAGGAATAGGGATCGAGCAATTGTGAGATGAGCT
The DNA here is from genome assembly GCA_029204225.1 of Diphasiastrum complanatum. Lineage (NCBI taxonomy): Eukaryota > Viridiplantae > Streptophyta > Lycopodiopsida > Lycopodiales > Lycopodiaceae > Diphasiastrum > Diphasiastrum complanatum. The sequence continues at coordinate 79,401,236 of CM055092.1, forward strand.
GCTACGACAACAATGACTTTAAGCAGCAGTGTGAGCTTCTTTGGGTATGCCCCGAAATGAGCTTAGAGAAAGAACAAGCTACACAGCTGTAGTGACTGTAGGGGGGAGGAGGCAGCCACCACAGGCAGGAAGTTGTCAAGTGGAGTAGACACACACAAATTTGTAGGTTGAGGAGTGAATGGTCTATATATGGTCGTGAGAGCTCAATAATTGGCTCAGTTGCTTTATGGGATTATAGGTCACAAGCCTTTTCTACTACTTAAACAGTGATGACTTAAAGTCTTCGGAATTGTTACAGTCATAGGTTTCCTTCATTTATCAAGCACTTCTGGCGGCCCTTATTCTTCTATTTCAATACATGGTAAGCTAGGCTTTCTTATTATGCCCATTTCAGAATCTTGGCATTTTTTTATCTGCCCATCTCTCATAAATTCTTTTGTGGCAAAACAGCCCAGAGTCCCCTAAACCCGTTCATGATCATGTCTTCACAATTTTCTTTCGATCTGTGATCATAAATCCTTTAAGCATGCTCTTTGTTGAAAGCCCTTTTATGCAAGCATATAAAGCACACTTCAAATATACACTGGTGATTGTGTATGTAGCCTTAAGGGTCATATTCTGGTAGTTATTTGTTTTGAACTAATTTACTGGTTATTGTTAAAAATCCGTAAATCATAATATGGATGGACAGACTAGGATTCGAGCCTAGGACCTCCCTCATACCGGATGGGATGCTCTACCATTGAGCTATCCGCCCTGTTTGATAGTTCTCTCTAGAGTGTGGATTGATATTCCAACACCCCCCCCTCAAGCCACACTTGGTTGGGGTCCTAGCTGTCACCTGCCCCACAACTTGGGCCACCTAACCATGGCTTTGACACCATGAATTGTTAGGTCTAACTTGGCTTTGGTACCATGTTAGAAATCCATAAATCATAATATGGATGGTCAGACTAGGATTCGAACCCAGGATGGGATGCTCTACCACTGAGCTATCCGCCCTGTTTGATAGTTCTCTCTAGAGTGTGGATTGATATTCCAACACATTTAAAATTGCAACAAAAATGCAAAGTGCTGCATGCTGCCCAAAACTCCATGTAGCCGAAAAAGAAAAGATGTATCTTGCTGTCCAAGCTTAATGCTGCCAAAGAAAAACTTCAGCTTGAAGTAGTCGAAGTAGCCGAAATTTCAGCCCCAATCATGCCCGATGTAGAAGAGATGTAGAATATGAAGTGCAGTAGCATCAAGTCGAAGAGTGAAGACAAGCATGCTCCATCCAAAGTAGGTAACCAAAAAACCAGCCACAAGCCGAAATATGGACTTGCAATCCATCAATGGTTCCCACATGATTCCATAAGTCTTCTTACCAGTAGAAACATAAAGAAGAGTATGATACCCTTTTACCATCACATCCTCCCGAATCTTACTATCAATGATCTGCTCACTAACACTAGGTAAGACAACACCGTCATCATAAGAAGTAAGCATCAAAACATGAAAATCAGCATAAGGTACTGATTTTGGTGAGGCATGTGTGTTTCCTCCAGGGTAAAAAGATGCTTTGCTATCTCGCAAAGACTCGGACAACCAACAAGAGGCTGTAGCAGGCTGTCCAACAGCCACAAAATCACCAACACTTTGCTGTCCAAAGTGTTCCAAATGTGGACCTTGCTGTCCAAAAACCTTCCGCAGGCCGTTCCCGATGCATAATAGGATGCTCACGATGTAACATAGGCTGAAAATGATCAATAAACCATGGCTGAATCTGGTGTCCACCATCTTCAAGAAAAAGACCAACAACTTGCCACTTTGAACACCTAAAAGATCCAGCAACACGCCACTTTGAACCAATGTACTAATTGACATGATTTTTTCCCCTCCTCCATTAGTAAAAAATGGCTTCAAAGAATGTTTGATTTCAGCCTTTTCCAAAACATTATCTTGAGAAGCTTGCTCGTAAAGTTCTTCACTAATGCATCCATCATTTGCAACAAATGGCTCAAGAGAAGAAGAATACTTTACCATACCAACATTCCGATGCAAACTTGTACTTGTAGAAAGACAATGATCAAACTTTGCATGACTTTGCTCTTCTACCTTCAAAGAGGATGAAGTAGAGAGGAGAAAGCATGATGATGAATCCTTTATTCGGTACATCTTTAAAAGTGTTTCCCAAGCACTTTTAGAGGTCTTGCAAAATCTCAAATGATATAAGATAGATCTTGTTACCGATAAAATCTTGATCATTACGTCGATGCAAAATCTCAGCTTGCAACTCCATGAAAAATAGTTGGTGCCATCCACCATATCTTCACCTGAACAAGTACGAATTGCTCCCAAATCTCTTGCCATACGAACCAGCCAAGAAGATAAACTTTTCCAAACCCTAAATGTGCCCTAAAAGACACAAAAACCAACAAGTATCAAATCTAACAAATCAGCATCGGAATGTGTCAAAACCACACATTAGATGGATGTAGGAACTCGCCTTCCTACAAGCCTTGTGTGCTGAAAATTTCAGCCTGAAATTGCACTACAAACTCAAAAACCAGCAAGCAAAGAATTAGGTTAGCCTCCAACGTAGCTTTTTTCGGAACCCTTCTTTCTTGCCAAAAACGCACGGATAGGGCTGTTGCAACACCCTACAAATGGTAATATGCTGTCCAATTTTCAGCCTCGGAATGTGATCGGATCATCACAAAAAAATTAGCGCCTTCTTCCACACCTGGAAACAAGCAAAAAGAAGCGGATCTTCACTTTGTAAAATCAGCAAGGGTGCTGATTTTTCAGCCAAATGAGAAGACTAGAAATTGCTTGTAGATGGGCGCCCTCCTGCAAAGGAGCAAATCTGAAAAATAGGGCAGCAGCGGACCAACGGAAGTAGGATAAACCTACACGGATGTGGGCGACCTAAAAGAAGCCCCGAAGAAGATAATTAATGGTGCCTTCCTGCAACCTAAAAAATCTGCAAACAACAACCTGATTTTTGGGCGCCCAAAATCCTGTTATCTTCTCTGATGTGTGGCGCCCTCCTGCAAAACAGAAAAGAGTCAGAAAACGGATCTTCACTCCAGCAAAGGTGCTGAATTTTTGTGATCCCTAAGTGAAGACGATCTCTTTTGGTAGGGCGCCCTACATCAAGCATAGAAGATTATTTCCGACGCCTAAGTCCAGCTTGTTTGCAAGCTGTCCAGCGCCCTACTACCCATCACTTTCATCAATTTTCTCCGTCATTTTTTGCAGATTGGTGGTGGCTGTCTAGCGCCCTACTTGACAAATTCAAAGGCCTAGCTATGGAGTATCATAACAGCATAGTAAGCACACTATGAAAGCTTCAGAAAACCAGCTATGGAGTAGAACACAAAAGCAAGAGGACTTCAAAGCTCACACAACATGAATGAATATTCAAAGTGTAGTAGGGCGTGGAAACCCCTCCAAAGTTTGGGCTACATATAGCATGTTATGTATAGAGGTGGTGTCTTGCTAATTCTAGCTCTAGAACCCACATGGGTCCTTAACTTACTTGATTTACTTGCCTAATTAGCACAAGTGGGGTGTACTATGTACATAAATGTTTTACCCCCATGTCTTATGCACAACTTACAAGTTACAAGTATACAAGCCTTAAGGGACAAAATAGGCATTTATTTCAACACCCCCCCTCAATGGCTATTTTGTTCATACCGACACCTAGCATGCTACGAAACTTTTCAAATTTTTCTCTACTAAGTGCCTTAGTAAAGATATCTGCTACTTGTTCGTTGGTATCACAGTACTCGAGCTGAATTTCTCCGCTTTGTATCTTCTCTCGTAAGAAGTGTTGATCCACCTCAATATGCTTCGTACGAGCATGGTACACAGGATTTTTGGCAAGCTGGATGCAACTCTGGCTCACACTGAAGAATAGTAGGACCATCCTGTGGAATCTGCACCTCCCCAAGAAGTCTCCTGAGCCATATTGCCTCGCAGGTAGCTTTTGCCGCTGCCCTGTACTCAGCCTCTGTCGATGATCCTATCACCTGCCCAATCCGAATCGGTAAAGCCTCCAAGCTGAAGCTTTCCGTCATTTGTGTACTCAATCCCATAGCAGGTTGTCCCTTTGACATACCTCAAAACCCTCTTGGCCGCTTTCCAATGTGCTTCAGTTGGAGAACTCATGAACTGGCTTGCTACACCAATCGCATAGGAAATGTCTGGTCTCGTAGTGGTGAGATAAATCAGGCTACCCACAAGCTGCCTATAAAGAGTCTCGTCCACAAAAGGAGTGCCATCACCTCTGGATGGCTTACTGCTAGTATCAATGGGCGTGGAAACGGGTTTGCAATCCTGCTTGTTGAACCTGTTCAAGACTTCACATGCATAGTTAGCTTGGGAAATAAACACACAGTTTTCCTTTTTCCAAACCTCCAAGCCAAGACAATAGTGGATTAAGCCCAAATCCTTCATCTCGAACTCATTTGATATATGAGCCTTCACCTTTTCAATAAGCTGCCCATTGTTACCCGTGATGACCAAGTCATCCACATAGAGAACTATCAAAACAATGTTCCCATCTTCCTCCTTCACGAACAGGTTGCTCTTTATGAATTGCTCCTTGGCAAAATAGTTGTCAATACGACTATACCAGGCCTTGGGGGCCTGCTTCAAACCATATAAGGCCTTCTTAAGCCTTGTGGCTGTTCCATGTAGACTTCTTCAGCCAACTGTCCATAAAGAAAAACACTCTTCACGTCCATTCGATGGACCTCCCAACCAAAAAATGCAGCCAATGCTAAAACCAACCTGATAGACGTCATCTTAGCTACCGGTGCAAACGTCTCATCATAGTCCAAGCCCTCCTTCTGTGCATAGCCTTTAGCAACCAGCCTTGCCTTATGCTTTTCGATGCTCCCATCTGATTTGTATTTGGTCCTGTAAACCCACTTACAGCCGATAGGACGCTTCCCTTTTGGTAACTTCACCAAATCCCATGTATCATTCTTGAGAATGGAGTCGTACTCCTCTTGCATAGCATGTTGCCATACCTTCTCATCTGCTGCCTTAACGAATGTATGCGGATCTTGTGAATCCAAAATAGTAGTCATAAGTGCATAGTTTGTTTCCTAGTGTTCATGCTGCTGGGCTTGCCTTTGAGACCTCCTAGCCCCTGGAGCTACTTTCTCCCTCATCCAATATCAAACCATCCTGCACAGTTTGCCAATACCACTTGGGAAACTTCTTCCTTGCAGTTGGTGATGAAGATGGTGAATAGGACTCAACAGATTTGCCCCTTTCCTTTCGCTTCCTAGCCTCCTCGGATTCTTCCTCTTGATCACTCATATGATCATCCTGAGACTCCCCAATATATGGATGTGGGTCATCAAGTATTGGCACAAATTCACTTGTACCATCCTCCATCTCAAGTTCCTCTGTAGGAGGCGTTTGATCTTCTTCAAAGATCACATCTCGACTTATGATCCTCTTCTTGCTAGTAAGATCGTAAAGTCTGTAAGCTTTGCTTTCTTCACTGTATCCCAAGAAAATACACTTTGCTGATTTTGCATCCAGCTTCTTACTGTTATCCTTGGGAATATGGGCATAGGCCGTACAACCAAACACTCGCAAAGCGCCCACCTTGGGCTTAATGCCGCTAAATGCCTCTTCTGGAGTCTTGCCTTCCACAGCTTTTGTTGGATTTCTATTCAACAGAAACACTGCTGTGTGCATTGCCTCGCCCCAAAAAGAGTTGGGCAACCCCTTTGCCTTGAGCATGCACCTTGCACACTCCAATAGTTCGGTTCTTTCTCTCTGCTACGCCGTTTTGCTGAGGGGTATGAGGAGCTGTAAGCTGCCTTTTGATCCCATTGGCCTTGCAGAATTCCACAAATTTTGTCTTAATGAACTCTCCACCACCATCTGACCTGAGCATCTTTATCTTCTTTCCTGAATGTTCTTCTACCAAAGCTTTGAAATGCAGGAAGTACTTGAATGCTTCAGATTTTAACTTCAAGAAATAAATCCAAATCTTGCGTGAGAAGTCATCAATAAAGGTCATAAAGTAATATGCCCCCCCTGCAGATTTTGTTCGGGTTGGCCCCCACAAATCTGAATGTATCAAGTCAAGTATGCCTGCTGCCCTGGTGGTGCTTTCTTTGGGAAACTTATGTCTTTGCTGTTTTTCCATAGCGCAAGCCTCGCAAACTGAAGAGCTTGGCTTAACAACTGGAAGCCCCTCCACCATATGATGCTGGTTCAACACCTGCATGCTTTGGTAGCCAAGATGTCCATACCTCTCATGCCACAACCTATCCACATCACTTCCTTTTGCTATATAAGCATGTTGACTAGGGATAGAAGTGTATAACCTGTATAGATTATCTTCCTGCAATCCTTTGGCCACAACCTTCATATTATCACTCAAGTCCAACACAAGACAAGAAGTAGCATCAAATTCTACTTTCATATTTTGTTGAGTGATAGCTCCTACTGAAAGAAGATTTTTAGCAAGTCCTGGTACATATAAGACATTCTTAATGACTTTGACTTTTCTTGATGGAAGCTTTACAGGTACTGTGCCCTTTCCCTTGACCTTGTGTGTTGAGTTGTCACCTAGGCACACCTCTTGTCCATCACTAATCCCCACAAAGGTATCAAACCAATCCCTATGAGGGGTCATGTGCTTTGAAGCACCTGAGTCAATGTACCAATCACCTGTTGTAGCTTGTGAAGCCAGTGCAACAGAGAATAACTCAGCTTGCCTTATGTCACTCTGCTCCTCTCTTGCAACACTCTCAACAACATTTCCTCCTTGCTTCTTTGTGCCTTTCTTTTGGTCTGCAAGCTTCTTCCTGCACTCAAAAGCAAAGTGTCCATATTTACCACAGTAATTGCAATTCCCCTTCCTTCGAGGTGTGGAAGAAGTATTCGAGGAGGATTGTGCTTCTGACATCTGCAAGTTCTCCATTCCTTGCTCAAGTGTTTGTGGTGCTCCTTTGTTCTTGCCTTTACCTTTCTTCTTATCCTTAGCTGGATTTTGCTTCTTCTTAGAAGCAAAGGCACGCTTCTAGAAATCTTCCCTCTTGGAGAGATTAACTCTCCTCAGCTCCTCCTGTAACAAGAGACCATAGACTTCTTCATAGGTAGGGATCTTCTCTCTCAGTGATATCATCATCACAAAGTTCTGATAAGCATATGACAAGCTATTCAGAACTATTGGCACCAAGTCTTTGTCAGCAATAGATTCAGAAAGTACAGAAAGTTGATATCTAATATCCTGAATCTTAGTAAGATGATCAGTAACTATCTCCCCTGTCTCCATTTTGAGAGTATACAACTTGTTTTTCAAGTAGAGAAACCTGGTTGTACTTGCTGTCTCATACAATGCACAAAGAATGTGCCATGCATCGACAGGCCCTTTGGCTGACCTGATTAGAGGAATCACATTATCCCTCACTGACATGTTGATGATTCTGTGTGCCTTTTCCCCTCTCTTGATATAGTCCTTAAGTTCACGTTCAGATGTTGGAACAGGCTCCTCACCTGTCACAAGCTTCCAACATTCTTTGTCTTCAAGAATGTTCTTGATCTTGAATTTCCATATGCTAAAGTTAGCGCCATCAAGCCGGTCGACACAATTTTTTTTTGTCCCAAATTAGAAACTTTTTGGCTCCCTGTACTCCTCTTGCCAACAGTACTCCAACTATGCAGATAGCACAGAGATCAGATGCCCCTACAAAAAGTGCTCCCTCCTCAAAGGTAAGCTGCTCTCCAGGAATGGCAGGAATGTGATCAAAAACAGGTCCAAGCTTCTGATGATTGCTCCTCTTTAGCCTCCTTAAGCATGCTCTTCCTGCTTTCTAGCTTAAGTCCTGCTTTTTAGCATAGCTAGTGAATCTTAGCTTGTAACTTGGTATCAGAGCACTTTCCTACAGATTGGTGGAGGCTGTCCAGCGCCCTACCACCCATCACTTTCATCGATTTTTCTCCGTCATTTTTGCAGATTGGTGGTGGCTGTCCAGCGCCCTACTGCCCATCACTTTGGACGTTTTCTTCATCATTTTTTGCAGTTTTGGTGGAGGCTGTCCAGCGCCCTGCTAACCCATCACTTTGGTCGATTTTTTTCGGCAGATTTTCATTGTTTTTGCAGATTTGGTAGCCATTGCCCGGCGCTCTACTACCTCATCATTTTCGACACTTTTCGTCACCGATTTGCTGTCCATTTTTGAAATTGATTGGAGGCTGTCTAGAGCCTACTACCGTCTCATTTTCAGCGGTAACCTATCACTTTCGTCGATTTTTTCGGCAGATTTTCATTTTTTTTGCAGATTTGGTAGCTATTGCCCAGCGCCCTAATACCTCATCATTTTCGACACTTTTCGTCACCGATTTGCTGTCCATTTTTTATATTGATTGGAGGCTGTCCAGCGCCCTACTACCGTCTCATTTTCAGCGGTTCTTTTCACCGACTTGCTGTCCGTTTCGGCTATTGATTGGAGGCCGATCGGTGCCTTACTTCAGCACCCTTTCCAGTCTATTTTCTTGGTAGTTGCTGCCCAGCGCCCTATTATCTCACCATTCTCGACGGATTTCTCCATCGACTTGCTGCTCATTTTGCTGATTATTTGTCGATTGTCTAGCGCCCTCTTTCAGCACTTTTTTCAGCTTATTTGGCGCGAGTTGAGGATTCGGATTGGTGGTTGGTTGGCGCATCTATTCTGTCATATCTTCAGCTTTTACCTCTCTTTGTTGGCACTACTGATTGGACAACGGATTAGCACCCACCCAAGTATTGCTTGCGCCCATTTGTACTTTCTTTTTGTACCTACTTGCTCTCTTTTTGTTCACATACTGCTCTTTTTCCAGCCCCCTATTTCCCTCTCATATTTGTTATTTTACTGCCTCACACCCTCCTCCTTCCTTTTTCCATTTTGTTATAACCCTTCTACTTATTGGCCTTGCACATTTGTTGTCCATTATTCTACTTTCTCAGCCCCTTATTTTCTGATTATTATTCATCTTGATTGGCTGTTTCTGTGCCTTTTTTGGTGATTTTGGAAGTTAGACTAAGTTGGGGTGACGACAAACGTCCTCTCCCTCATGTTTTGTCTCTTCCTTAGTCCCTACGGCAACTTCTTCATCAGAAAACCCACCGCAGAGCTCTTTAGATGATCGTTTTACACATATTGATGCCCGCATGGATCATCTTGAGAGTCGTATTAATCATGTTCTTTCTAGCCTTGAGACTATCCTATCACGAGGGGATACCATCCCCATAGACATTCTTCATCGTCCTGGTAAAGCACCTTTATTTCCTATTTTAAGTACGCCTGCTCCTGCTTCAGCTTCAGGAGGTGCTTTTGGTAGTACATTTGGTCTCCCTTCGTATAGTGCTAGTCCTTATGGGTCTCCTTTCGGGTCTTTTGTACCACCACCTGGATTTCCCTACGCACCACCAAGATTTCCTTCTCCTACTTTTTCAGGTAATCCTGAGTCCCATTTTGCTCGTGATTTCCGTGATTGCATCCAGCTTACTACTTATTCTGGTTCATCTGATGGGAATATCTTGGAAAATTGGTTCTCTAAATTAGAGACCTATTTTCTTATATATCCCAAGCCTGAAACCCAGAAAGTGCAGTTGGCCGCATTACATTTAGATAGTAGAGCTCAGACTTGGTGGCGTGTTTATCGCTCTGAGCCTACTCGTGGCCTACTTTTCGTCATAATCTTCGTATGGCTATGATTGACCCATAGTGGTTGGTTCGCCTACGTGATCTGTTTTGTAGCCTTCGCCATACTAGTGATTTGATTGTTTATATTGATCAATTTATTGAGCTTTCCTACCTTTTTATCGATCTTCATCCTACAAAGCTTATTTCACGTTTTATTGCTGGTCTTAGAGACTCCTTACGATATGATGTCTCATCTTTTCGGCCTCTTACTCTCTCAGATGCTATCTCCTTGGCTACTACCTTGTAGCATAAGTATCCTGAGTTATCCACGTCTTCTCGTTTTTCTTGCTCTCATTCCAGTGCCTCTCCTACTTTGGCTTCTTCTACTACCGTTCCTCCTGGTCCTCCTACCACTGTTTTCTACCATGAGGCTCTTACTCCTGATGATTCTGATGTTTATATCCAGATTCTTGATACTCCTGACCCACATTTCTGCTGATGAGTCGGCTGACCCGCTTCCTAATGATCCTGCTTCTGCCGCTTGCCATGTACAGCTTGCTTATGCTACTTGGGCTGGTGGGCGTCCTGGTCCTCGTTCTATTCGGTTACGTGTTCGCATTTTGGGACGAGAGTATATTGCTTTGGTGGATATTGGCAGTACACATTCATTTATTAGCAGTTACATTTCCACCAGGATTTGTGCTACACCTATTTCTCCTACACAGTCTCTCAGTGTTGAGGTTGCTCGTTCCCATTCTCTTTCCGGTTCTCAGATGTTTCAGGGCTTGGACTATAGCATTGGTGACTTCTCTGGACAGGCAGATTTCTATATTATTCCTTTGGAGCGCTATGACATTATTTTTGGTGCAGATTGGTTTTCGTCACTTGGTACTGTTGTTGTGAATCTTTCTCAACAGACACTGTCTTTTACACATGTTGGTCGACATCATTTACTTTCTGGTATTGATTCCCAGGGTGACTATCAGTTGGTTGTCGGGAAGTCGGGAAGCAGCTTATTGCGTAGCTTGCCAAAGGCTCATGATGCAGCTCTTCTTTCCATTCAGAGTACATTAGTTGCTGCTTCACTTTCGGTCCTCTTACTCAGGTTGATGCTGCTTCGGATTTACAGGTTGTTGCTACGTGCCTTGCGCCTATATGCCTTGATTCAGAGATATCGTATTCGGTGGTCATTCCTAGGTTTCATTGATATTGATGCCGTATACCTTGGTGGTATTTCTACTATTGCTTTTGCGCCTACCTCTCAGATAGCCCTCCTGGTTCGGTGGTTGGTGTAGTATCTTCTCCATTGGTCTCTATATCTTCATCTCTTGAGTCCGTTATGGCCGATGTTCCTGCTGATTTCTATGGGGTTCTTCACAGGTCCACGTTTGCTGGTTCCCTCGCTATTGGTGATCAGGTTGTATCTTCTTTCTCTTTACTCCATGGATCTTTGCTTGAGGTTTGTGATCTGCCTCATGATATTTCTACGGTTCCTGACGTGATTCTTGAGCCTTTTGCCCTTACCGTTACACATTTTCCATCCGAGGATATTTGCCAGATGGTCGCTATTACTTATCTAGGGTATTTATATGCTGGGCAGTGTTTCATCGAAACGCGTTTCGAACGCTGAAACGGGTTCGAAACGGAACGTACGAAACGACCCCGTTTCGAAACGACGTTTCGTTGTTCAAAACGACTGGTGAAAAATCGCAAATTTTTTTGCGATACAGCTGGGGCCTTAGAGGTGGGTGTTTTCACTTTTTGGCACATTAGAAAAACCTGAGAGAGAGAGAGAGAGAGAGAGAGAGAGAGAGAGAGAGAGAGAGAGAGATTGAGTGTGTGTGTGTGTGTGTGTGTGTGTGTGTGTGAAAGAGAGGGACTGTTTGTGTGTTTGTGTGCATTGTGAAGTAGAGGGAGTGTGTGTGTGTGTGTGTGACATGTGTGTGAACTTTCAACTTTGAGTGTGGTGGTGTGTTTGTGTGTGTGGTGGTGTGTTAAACTGTGTTTGTGTTTGTGTGTTTGTGTGTGTGCACTGTGTGGTGTGTGTGTGTGAGTCTTGAGACTGTCGTGACGTGTGTGTGTGTGTGTGTGAGATTGAGAGAGAGAGAGTCTAGAGAGAGAGAGGATAGGGATAGATTGAGCATAGATTAAGGGTAGAACTTAGAGCATTGGTTTACCGTTTTGAAATTAGAATTTAGGATTAGTTTTTAATTTGAAGTCTGAATTTAAGACAGTTATTGTTTTATTGACATTAGATAGCTATTAGCAATGCCCAAACAGCGGGATCCCTTATGGGATCACGTCACCCTTAATTCAGGTTATGGCACATTAGGCACGAAGAAGTGGACTTGCAAGTATTGCGGGAACACTTATGGAGGTGGCCCCGTTCGAATTAGGGCGTATCTTTTACGTCTTCAAGGATACGAGATCGCCGTTTGCACTCAGGCCCCAGAGTCACTGAGGATTGCCGAGATCGGGGACGACTCTCCTGCTACTACTTCAGGCACATTTGATTCTTGAATCTTGTTTGATCAATGACATTTATTGAAAATTTGAAATTAGAGCGCTAAGATTCCCCATCGCAGCCGGCACCTGTAGCCGGCACTAGCTCCGCTGCAGCATCCATTCCACCTTCTTCTTCTGGAGAGACTCCTGCAGTGCCAGTTGGTGGGGCTGGCAGTAGTGCTATTGGTAGCACTATTAGGGGACGGGGTCGAGGACATGTGAGAGGCAGGGATGTTTTTGTGGCAGCCTTCCAGCAGTCGCATAGGGATGCAGCTGCTATTGCTGTTAGGAGGTGCTTTTACTTGTGTGACCTCCCTTTTCATGTGGCACAGACCCCTGCATGGAGGGATATGATGCGAGCAGTATCTCATATCGGTGTTGAGTGGAAGGGCCCGACCATGGAGCAGTTGAGGACGAGAGAGGCTACATGCTGAGCGGCAGTCCGTGGATGTTGACCTACAGCCCATTAGGAAGTCATGGGTGAGGTATACTTGTAACCTTACATCTTCAATACCTTTGCACTTGCCACTTACTACTTCAGAAATTAGTACTTTCAAGTTTCTAACTTTGAACTTTCAATCTCCAAATCTGCAAATTGCAAGTTGCAACTTAGTTAATTGAAACTTGAAAGTGTTGTCGAATGTTTTAGGTTTGGATGCACTATAATATCAGATGGTTGGACCGATGCAAGGAGGCGGCATCTTGTGAATATATTGGTGTCTTCTTGCATGGGCACCATGTTTTTGAGATCCATAAACATAATGTTGTCCAGGTATGCCACTTTCAAGTTTCAACTTTGAAACTTTCGACATTGAGCTCTCAGCTTTGAAGTTAGAACTTAGTAAGTTACAAGTTACAACTTACATTTTGTGAATCGTGATTATTGTTTTGAACGTTGCAATTTGCAGTGTGCACTTGCCATTTACATTTGCAATTTGCATTTGGAATGCTCAATGGTGAATGTTCATTGTTCATGAGTTATGATTTGACCTTTGTCGGAATTCCAATGCAGGTTGTCACGGACAACGCGTCCAATTGTGTTGCCATGGGGAAGATGGTGAATGAGAAGTACCCTTGGATTTTCTGGAGTCCATGTGCTGCACATTGTCTTGACCTCCTAGTTGAAGACATTGGGAGATTACCCTGGGTCAAGGAGGTTGTAGACATGGCACGATTCTTGGTGAGATCTGTCACCAAGAGACAGAGGGTCTTGAGCATCTTCAAGTCCTATTCCACCTTGGATCTCTTGAGGCCTGCCCCCACTAGGTAACCAAGTTCCAACTTCCAACCTGACAACCTGTTTCCAATTTTTTGATTTAAAAATTGCAATTTTGTTTTAGCTTCAAGTTTCAGTGCTCATAGAATTTGAATTTTGCTATATAGTATAGCCTGCTTGTTGCCTATAGGCTATGACCAATCACAAATCTTATTTCATGATTGTCATCCTAGGTTTGCCTATATGCTCATTGTTTTGGAGCGGCTCATAAAAGTGCATGGAAGCTTGAGGATGACAGTGGTTTCACCCCATTGGGCAGAGTGGGGCCGATCACGAGAGGCCAAGGCTAGGAGATTTGAGGCGATCGTGATGGGGACTTCATCTTGGGATGATGCACGCTCCATTGTCATATCCATGCAGCCTATCTATAGTGTGCTTCGCCTTACTGATAGAGAGGGTTCCACCTTAGGCCTTCTTTATGAGTTTATGGATAAGCTGGGAGAGCAGCTTCAGAGTTGCACCACCATGGCTCCTGACACTACGTTAAAAGTTTCAAAGTTGATTCTTGAATCTTCAATGTTCATTGACATTCATGATTAGAATTTAGTTAAAACTTAATAGTTCTTGAATCTTGAGACTTGAATGCTCAAGCCTCAAACTTCACTCCCGAATCCTGATTGTTTGCAGGCTGGAAGAAGTAAGGGGCCTATTTCTAGGCAGATGGCAGTGGTTCCATCAACCTCTGCATGTCGTGGCTTGCTTGCTTCATCCACTATGGAGGACGGAGGATCAATTCCATGATCGAGAGCTCAGGCAAGGATGACATTCCTACGTCTCCTCTATCTATCTTGATCCCAGGGATCAGGATGCACTCATAGATGACTTGAATTTATTCAGGTATGTACTATGTAATTAGTAAATTGTAATATGTATTCAGGACCCAGGTATGTAATATGTATTCATCTATGTAGTATGTATATGTAATATGTATGAACTTTGAAGTCTAAGGCTTAAGCTAGCTGCTAGTTAAAACTTAATAGTAGTAACTTGTAAGCATTTAGTATTTTCTTATATATTTTGAAATTTGAATGGTGATGAATGTTGAATGTTTAGGACCGAGCGCCTCGATTTCGGTTGTGCAGCTGCCATGCTGAGGGAAGGGCAATTGCGCCCTGTTTCATGGTGGATGAAGTATGGGAATGATGTTCCCAAGTTGCAGAAACTTGCCATCCGCGTCCTCTCACAAGATTGCGCAGCAGTTGCATGTGAGAGAAATTGGAGTGTGTTCTCTCTGATTCATACGAAGAGGAGGAATAGACTTTCTACTGCGCAGCTGGAGAGGTTGGTGTATGTGCATGCCAACCTACGGCTTGTGAAGAAGCTGAGAGAGACTGGGGAGCCCATATAGGTAATGAATCATGATTCATGATTAAATCATTAATCTGAATTCTATAGAGTCTAGTATGTACCATGAATCATGATTTGTCTAGATAGTAAAGTCTAGACTCTACACTAAGAAGTTAGAACCTTCAGGCTTCAAGTTTCAACTTTCAACATTTACATTTCAAATTTGCTATTTTTTTCTAATCGTTTACGAGTACTTACTATTGAGAATCGAAATCTTGGTTTAATTTCAATTTTCGTAGGTTAATCCCGATGAGATCGATGTGACAAAGGTTCTGGACTTGCCACCAAGATCACAAGAGGAGGAGGATGTCTATGCTCTACTCCATCGGAAGGCCTTAGCAGCTGCAGGTTGATTTCGATGCCCAATTCCCCGATTCACTGCGTTACATTAGTAGGCTTTTAGTACTTCGAAATTTTGTAGAAAATTGAAATACTAGATAGTAGATTACTAGATTGTAAATTGTAATTACTAATTTGTAATTTGTAAATTGTAAGTTAAAACTTAAAAGTAATATGACATGTCGAGACTCGAGAGTCGAGCCTAAGTCCTGATTTCAATTTCCTTGTGTGCATTGCGCAGGGCCTACCACTCGAGCTGCAGCACGCAGGACCAGGAGCGCAGGAGAGGGCCTGAGCCATGCAACAGTCTCAGACACCTTTGAGAGTCCCTCTAGCTCTGACGCAGATGAGGAATCCGCCACTGAGGGTGAGGGATCGGATGAGGAGGATGAGGGTGACTCTGATGATGGGGAGGATGACATTGAGCCTGAGGACATGCCAGTGCCTCCACGACGACAGCGTCCGAGGCGGGCAGCTAGAGGCTAGAGCCTGGATGGGCATTGGGGGGGGGGGGGCACTCACTGCTCAATACTCACTGCTCAGCATAGATCATAGATGATAGTTATTAGTAGCATACTCTAGGCTGAGGGCTCTAGCATAGTAGTTATACATATTACTGTTTACATATGACAGTTGACTTCAGACTCATGGGGCCTCAGGCTTGAGCCTTGAGGGCCGAGGCCACGCTTGACACTCTTGTTATTTATGCAGCATGATAGCATCATTGTTTTTACAGTTTACTTTAAACTTTAAAGTTTAAACTTTTGACTCTTGAATTGTAAATTGTAATTTGTGTTTCACTGAAGCCTGATTTGTAAATTCAAAATTGTTAGTAGTTACTTAATACTAGTTAGAACTTACTACTTACTACTTAGAAGTTAGAACTTAGTGCCCACTGCCAACTTGAAGTTACTTCCAAGTTAGTGGTCAGTGCATTGTAATTTGTAATTTGTAAGCTGTAACTCGTAACTTCAAACTTGTAAGTACTAACTAGTAACTTCTAAGTAGTAAGTAGTAAGTAGTAAGTTGAAAGTTGAAAGTTGAAAGTTGAAAGTTCTAACTTCTATAGATAATAGTTATTAGTTTGTAAGTTGTAACTTTACAATTACTGTTTAAACTTTACAATTTTTGGAAGTTCTTGGATGTTTGAAAATTGAGACTGTGATATGTATGATGAATGGTGACAATATCAATAATTGACTGAGGAAAGTGTCAAGTGAGCACCAAGTCGTGACCAGTTGGCAGTGACCACATACTGAATCCTGATACTACAGCTTCTCCTCATGAATTGCATTCTCTAGAGCATTCTCATGAAATTGGATGTATCTACTTGTTATCGGACTGTCTATGACATGTGTAAACCCTCAAAAACACATTCAAAAAAAAAAAAACCTAAAAAAAAAATCCCGTTTCGAACCAGAACCAGTTGTTTCAAACGCGTTTTGAACGCGTTTTGAAACGACGTATGAAACGAGCCCTCGAAACATTGATGCTAGGATCTTTCTAGATGAGTGTACGGGGATCCTTCAATCTCCTTGTGTTTCTACATCCTGCAGTCCATGCCGATGCTATGGCTATATGGCATTCCTGGTTATTACATATAGCTTGGTTTTCATCTGGAACTATTGATTGGTGCTGGTTTTTCCATGTTACTGATCGCCTATGGTGCCGATATCTCTATGATTATGCATGTGGCTCTCTATGTGTTCCTTGGATTGTTGCTCATTGTCAGGCTTGGCATATCCTGATGGCTTGGGTTATTGCCTCCGTTCCAGCTACTCTTTGTTCGGGTGATCTTCAGGTTCCCCGTCATTTCGGGTTGCTCCATATCGCTTGGTCTCCGATGTTGAGTTGCCGAGACCATCAGGGTACCTTGAGAGAGTTCCTTCTCCTCTCTTGGATAGTTTTTGGGGATGTTGCCGCCATATACTTCACTGTTGCTCATATGTGCTTTGATACTCATTCCCAGCTACACGTGGATATTGCTCCGATGCTTGCTACTGATGTTGCAGATCCTGTTCCTCGTTCCAATGCATTTCTTCTATTCCTCACTTGTGCGCCTGGTGTGTACTTTGGGATTACACTTGCGGCCAGTTCCGATGGGTCATCCGATTCTCCATCCGTTTTTGGTGTATCCTATGATGGATTGGTATGTCCATATGAGGTCTTTCTGGATGAGTTTTTGGGCTACAGTTTTTCAGTTGGGGCCTCTACTATTTCTAGATTTGTTGCTACTGTTTTCATGCATCATGTCTTTTTAGATGATGCATTGATTTCTTGGACCTCAGGGCCACGCACACAGATGTACCCACGCGAGCCGCGTACTGGTATCCCAACCCCAGTCGCCCGGCCACCCGCCATCCACCTAACTCCCAAAAGGGCGGGGATAGAGGATAAAGAGAAGCCCCAACACATATGGGAGAGTTCAAGACAAGCAGCTACTTATGGGACATTGAGAATTCTCAAGGCCTTCACTAGGCGCTCAAGCCCATGGCACTTTCCTGTGCGTGGCTTGCAACCAAACATTCTGCAACAGTTATTTGGTGGGTGACAGTCTTTTAGTTTTCAGAACTTTTGGGCACGGATCAGGTTGACTTTTGAAATCTTGGGTAATGACCTCTTTTGAAATTCATTGTTTAAGCCTCTGTGTAGTGGGTCTTAAAGACACTGAATACTTGTTCTACTTGCAGAAGACTCCAGTTCCTCTCAGAATTATTTAACTGCTCTTTAAAACTTGTGATGAAAGCATTGTCTTGGATCCGTGTAAGATTTTAAGCCTCCGATTCCCAGTTTGTGAAGGAAAGAGTGTAGCGCTTGATTGAAGCGTTGATTTTTCTGTTCCGTGTAAGTCCTTTCCGATATTGTACCATATTTGACAAGTTTTCAAAGTCTGCAAGAATAATTGAATTTGTTTTGCAAAGGAGCAAACAGTTGGTACAGAAAGGCTGAGAAAGCAGCCATGTCATTGTGGTAGGACACAGAGTAGCACTTCAGACAATCTCTACTTTTGAATGCTCTTCTCGGTTAGGATGGATCCTTTCATGTCAGTATATGAGAATAACCAAAAGGCCTCTTAAGCTTGTTTTCAGGCTTGAATGAGTAGATTCTCTGAGCAGAAATCCTATTGGTCATGGTCACAATGCACGTCTCTAGAAGAAAAATCAGGAGATTGGACAATACACTTGATGTTCATTAGAACATCCTGTGATAGCATTCTGAAAGTGATAACGTCCTGATAGCTGTCTTGTTTTTGATCTTTTCATCTGTGCTTGGTACATACACATGTACCTCTCATTCTTTTGAGAGTACTCTGCAGTGAATGTATGGAAACTTCTGTGGATGTTCATCTACAACTGCAGACTGCCTCTTCCCCAGCGTTGATCAGATGAGCAAAGATCTTGTCACATCTTGTTCAATTGCAAGGGAAGAGTCAAAAGTTATCGCCAGACACAAGGGCACATGAACCCTAGCATAGCAGGTGTTTGTCCTTGGCTTGTTGTGCGATTGGTTAGAGTCGAAGATGACATGTCTTATCTTTATTATGTTGGAGATTAAATTTTGTTTTAGCATTGATATTCTGCATTTCTCTACATTATACTCTTCTGTGATTTTCAGTGCGTTTGATTCCATGCATGTGTCACATAGCTCAGTCATTCAGCCCATCTACCATAGCATGATTATTGTAACAATTTGTTGTTAACATCGAGCAGAAATGTGCGAGGTAACATTTTGATACCTTCAGTAGCCTTTTGACTGCATAAGCAAATTGCAGGTAAATGCTGAGAAAGTGGCAGTGACAGGAAAAAAGAGGACACAGAAGGTTTACAGAAGACACTCTGGAAGACCTGGTGGACTGAAAGTGGAGACCTTCGATCAGCTGCAAAAAAGGATTCCTGAGCGAATTGTAGAACATGCAGTTCGGGGCATGCTTCCAAAAGGGAGGGTATGGTTTCATCATATTGTTGTTGAAATCATGCTAGTTTAGGCTACTAAGCTAATAATTATGATGTATCAGGTATTCTGTTTGTCTTGTATTTCCTTGTATATAATGCAGGCCTTAGGCACATATATGTATACAGTCATCTAGTAGATTATTGTGCATCTCAAAGTTTACTTCAACATAAGCAGGTTTCAAAATTCCAAATACATTTACTATCTTCATTCCATAAATTTCTAATATTCTCTGTGTTATTCCTCATGGTTAGTTCTGCAAAGGAAGAGATTTCTTTTTTGAAGTTTCAGGTTGCTGCATTGATATTGTAGATACAATGTAAAGAGCAGATGTTGAGGACATCTGCTGCATATCCATGTATAGTGATTTCAATTTTTATATGCATTTACTTGAAAAGGAGAGATTTTGAGGCTACGGATGCAGTAAGGTCACACGCTTTGACTTGGCTGCAATCTTATTCTTCAACAGCTTGGAAGGCGGTTGTTTACACATCTGAAAGTGTTCAAGGGCCCAGAGCATCCACATATTGCACAACAACCAAAACCACTGCCCATCATGGACAAAAGAATAAACATTGTGCAGTAGAAGGAGCTCATGTCTGTCTAGAGAAGTTGCAGCATCCAAAATGTCACTCTCTTTCAAATGCCCAAGCATTCTCAAACCTTGCCATTCTCCAGTGGCTGCCACTGACAACAGGGAGAATATAATCGATTGAGGTTCTTGTAAGATCCCAGTGCTATTCCTGGCATTTTCTTATTGAAATTGAAAGATATGAAAGGAAATCTTGTCAATTGTCCAGTGTTTTTTCTCATTATGCTGAAAAATGAGCTACCCTGTTTTTTTTGGTCAATGGTGTATTGTAGATCAAAGGCCATAACAATTTTTTAAGCATGTGAAGGATGGTGTGTGTCTGTGTGTGTGTGTCTCTCTCTCTCTCTCTCTCTCTCTCTCTCTCTCTCTCTCTCTCTCTCTCTCTCTCTCTCTCTCTCTCTCTCTCTCTCTTTCTCTCTCTCTCTCTCGCGCATGCACACACGTACACCCACCTCAGTGACCACTATTTATCTTTTTTTTTTTCTGTCTAGGAACCTTAAAAATTCTAACCCTATTCATAATCTGCCCACCAATATACGATCTAGCGACATTAATAGTCCAATTATCTCAAAAGTTTACTTAGAACTCATATATATCAGAATCCTAAAAAGCATGGATATGCACCAAAACTTGACACAAAATTCTTGAACACTAATCTGCTATAGCCACCATTGCTGCTCTTCCATCAACTCCTGCCGCCCCCCCCCCCCCCCCCCCCCCCCCTCTCTCTCTCTCTCTCTCTCTCTCGAATATTCCAGGAACTGATGCTCACACTCCGGAATTTTCTAGAATGTTAACCGGCCCATTCAGTTTCTACCTTGGAAAACAGCCAGTTGCAGGTCTCTCAAGTTTTGGGGCTTGTGTGGCCCAATCAGCTTAGACAAAACCCATTCTCTCTCTCTCTCTCTCTCTCTCTCTCTCTCTCTCTCTCTCTCTCTCTCTCTCTCTCTCTCTCTCTCTCTAGCAAAGGTTGTGCCCTTGGCTGGGAGATGATGAGTGCTATAATCTTTGATAGTGCATTAGATGACGTCTTGGTATGTTGAGTCAGAGGAGTTGGGGCTGATGGTGCTTCTGTTTTTAGTGAGACTAATCAAAAGTTTATGCTGGATGCTCTTATCAATTTTTGATTTACCTTGGAGTCAAACCTTGCAGCATGACGAACAAAATTGAACTAGTCAACCAGTTAGTTTTTATGGACGCTGAATTTTAACTTATCTTCACTATCAATCATGTGCTAATCTTGCCACGAGCTGTAGGTGTTGCATTGAGCAAATACCTGAAAATACACCCCAAGTTGGCATGATACAGGCTCCTGTAGTTGGGGGAAAAAAGGAAGCACTTGCCTTGGTGAGGCTCCATGGCTTAAGTGGTAGTTGTATGTATATCCACAAGTGCCTAGGAAATCTTTTATCATTCATAATTAGCTCATTCAAACATTTTTAGTCTACAAACATGGGGCACCAAGACATGCATGAAGTCAGTATTTGGTCAATATTTAGAACATGAACAGCTAGGCAACATGTTAACTGAAAAGATTGTTAGTTAATTGTAACTTCCTAAAAGCTAATCCTTTTGGTTCCTTGACTTAGCAGATTTTCAGATGTTTTTACTCACAAATAGTTTAACTCTCACCATGGATCTAAATGTAACATGAAGTTAACTGAGTAAAGAATGTGGATTAGCCATGCAAATTACCAAATCCAACCGTGGAATGGACCGTGCCCACCCTTGAGTAGGGAGTTATCATGCACATATCCTAGATCTCTCTCTTAGGAGATAGCCATGGTGCCTCATATCATAATGGTCAAACTTCTTGCACCTAAGTGCAGGAGGATCTGCAGGCTTATTCCGTGGTCTAGGTCTCACATCAAAGAATTGATGTTAATAGATGTCCAAACCCACTCATATGTAACTACATGCCAAGCCATATTTCCAAGAGTGCTTATGGGACCAGCAACTGCCTATGCATGTACATCAAGATGTAGGCTTTAGAGTTATACCTTACCACTAAGGGCATCCCTTAACATAGGTCCAACACCAACTATTTTATGCTAGGCTCATGTTAGTTACTCCTAATTGATCCCAACATAACCCTAGGCAGCTAGGGATGTCACAAACAAATAGTAGGTGATATCTTTTGTGGAGACTTGTGGGAGAAATGTGAAATTATTTTATCATATCGATATTAAAACTTTGAAGAAATGCAATTACATTTTTTTATACCTATATATCATATTTTCAGTGTTCATTCTATCTTGTTGTTTTTATGTCAATGTATGAGTCTACATTAAAAAAAATGAACATGCTATGGCTGCTCGACTTAGCAGGAAAATGATATTTTGTCATCGTCATTCCTTCGTAATTTCTTACTTTAACCACAAAGTCTAGCTCAAGCTTATGATGGGTGACACAAGGGTAAACTTAAACAAAAAATTAGATATAAATATTCAGTTTTGAGATAAAGAGCAATAGGTCAATTGTAAGGCAAAATAGGGCCCTTGTGTACTTCAAAGTTTTTATTACTGTTTGTTGTAAAGATATTCAAGGCTCTTATTTGATAGCTGAAATTCGAGAATTTGTTTCCTAGTGAAAAGTTCCCAAGTTCGACCCATGGACTAGACATTTAAGGCCTTGCTTAATGCCGCTAGCTATGCACTTATCATTTTTTCCCATGGAACACACTCCATTCTTGAAATGTACATCTAGTCCAATTGAACAACTTGGAAGTAGATCCTCCATCCTTTGCCTCGGCCTCCTTGCCTTGGATCTTCTTGAAAGGATGAGTCTTCTTTTTGCCTTTAGATGTGAAATTTGCTTTCTCATCACCATTATTTAGTGATAAGGACCCCATTCTTGTTTTGAGGTGTAGAAGCCTACTCTCCTTGGCCACAAGAACATTATGCAATTTTTCATTTGATGGAAGTTGGTCTTGAATAGCAAAAGATTGAACTAGATCAGAGAACTCATCTCCTAATCCATTCATAATTACTTGTACTAGTTCATTGTCTTGGATCTTCTCTCCTATAGATCCCAATTCAAAGATTTTATCCTTAGGACATACTCTTGTCCATTTTTTCCACTTCCCCTCATGCTTTGCAATAACAATGGCTACTAAAGTTGCTGTCAGAATTTAGTTTTGATCCCTCATATCGTCAAAACTGAATCGAGTTCATCTTCTCACTTTGACACGGTGCATACCTTTTCTTTGAGCATTGGTGCTTGATCTTGGTGTAGGTTTTTCAGGTCTTGGCCCTAAGGTGACTTTTAAGTTTTGGGGTTTGGCTCAGTTGTGACTATGTTATTGACTTTGGCTGGGTAGAGATCAAGCATTCTTGGCTTTAGCTATATATTGTGAACATGATTACTAGTTTATGGCTTGACTCTTATATTGATGTATGTAAATGATGTAACTTGTACATCACTTGAAACCATGGCCATTGAGGCTTGGCTGCTTGTAAATCTTCTTCAACAGAAGAAGCAATTTTTCTGTCCAAGTACAATGCATAGACAATGAACCATGTATTGAAGCTCAATGTTAGAGGAGATGTTTTATGATAGATTCATTTGTTGCAGTTCTCTACTTGCATATGTCCATGTTTTCAACCTGCATAAAATTCCAATATGATAAATTCAATATTTGACTGGCAAAGAAGTTCCACACATAAACAAGTTTTAAGAGCTAGTTTTTGTTATTTGTTGTCGGTTCATTTGACATAAGCAAGTTGTGCACAGATTTTTTTTTTTGCTACTTGCAATGCCCCCTTTAAAGTGTTGCTAATCAGATTTAGTAGGAAAAAATCCAACGAAATTCCATCACCCAAAGAAAGTAGGTTGGAAAATAGTTATATGTGCCTCTTATCTAGTAGAGACATGGTGATAAGTTCTCCATACATGTACTGGTGTTATTTCCAGAGGTTAAGTGTCTTGTTTAGCTAGTAATGTGTGGATAAGACGTCCATACAACTATTCAAGCTATAGGGTCATAGAACTCTATAGCATCCATAGAAAACCATGAACTATAAAGTGACTATGAGTTGTTCAATTGATCTTGGATACGTTTGTAGTGGAGTCTGTGAAAGAATATGAAAATCTATGCTCTCAGTGATTGTACAAAACACAAACAAGACAATGCTAGGCAAGAGCGCTTTCAATATAGCATAAACGATCAAATTACTAACACCAATAGATTTTAACCTAATGAACCTCGGCGATTCAAACCTCTTGAAGTAGACCAAGTGCTCCACAAAGCCTACAAATATGCCAAAGAAAGATACATCCACAATCAAGCTATATTGAGAGAGAGAGAGAGAGAGAGAGAGAGAGAGAGAGAGAGAGAGAGAGAGAGAGAGAGAGAGAGAGAGAGAGAGTAACGCAATGAATAATGAAATGCATCACACATTGAATCTTGGCCACATTCACTCATGCAAATCAATCAACTCCCTTGATTGAGATCATTGATAATAAGGCAATTTTGACTAGTTTCAAGGTCCCATATTTCACCTACACATTAGACCATTTTTATATAAGGTCTTGTGCCTCTCTTGGCATTTAAACATGTGCTAAATGGTGAAAAGGCATTAACTCTATTTTTCACAAAGACTGATTGTGTTATCATTGTTTCACGAAGCTTCTAAGTTTGAGAACTATGCGGTGTCATTGTGAGTGTGCATATAGCTATGTTAGGTCCACTTACCAGGACCATTGAATAAGAAGTAACTAACATTATGAATTACCTCCATACCTTACCATGTACTTTATTATGTAGAATGCTAGTTCTTGAAATGTTATTCCTATCTAGAGTACCAAGCAAAGTTCTTGGGACCTCGTTTGTTGGTGTTATGTTTGCACCCTCGTCCACTTATCCCTTCACAATTTGCATATTCATTGCTTGAAGATATCTTTTCAATTAATTGTTGAAACAATACTTGTCATCATCAAAAGAATTGCCAAGCTACATTGGATAAGAGAAGCAGTAGGCAAGCCTAAATTTTGTGTTAAAAAGTGGAAGGTAAGTGGGAAAACTCACTTTGTTATAATTTGATGGGCTATTGGAGTATTTAACTCTCACAAAATCTTGCAAGCAAGTTCTCATTGATCCCATTCTATTTGAGACGACAATAGCCATGTTACACTTCACTCGTGAATACATGATGTTGATGTAATGTGTAGTGGGAAAGTAGTGGGGATATATTAATAACACTAGTTGCTATAGCTTCATGTCAAGAGTTGGAAGGAGGCAATGTTTCCTTGAATTATCATCGAATAGGGGATGGTGGATGCAATTGACATTCCACTGGGAAAGGGAGACACAAATACTATGTAATTATATATTTTTTTAAGTCAATGTGTGAATTAACAAGGCCACTTCTACACGAGTTTTTTTGACCTTTATAGCAGTTTCTTCAATGTCATGCAAGGTACTAGGTAGCACATGGGCATTTTACAAAGACAAGTTCTGAGTGGATCTTGTGTGGTGAGAAGTCCAATCCAAATGAAAACATGGATGATAATAATATTTTATCTACTCGATTCATGTTGTGTCCTTTTAGCCACCATTTTTTTTTGTTACATGCATAAATGAGGATATAATCAAATAGCTATCAATATACATGTCATGAGCGATAAAAGTTATTTGAAGCAAAAAATGAGACATGGCTCAAAGAGGAAATTTTAATTACACGATAAGTCTAGTTGTCATTTGCTAATAAGGTCTTTTCCCTTTGATTACATTGTGGTATGTGACAAAGGCCTTTGCCATAATGGTGATTTTTTTTGGAACTAAGAGAATCTTAATATGAGAAAATATAGTTGAGTGAAATTGGAGATAGAACTATCATTTAAATGTGCAATTATGATTGCCAATTTCTATCCTTGCCAAACAAGGCTTGAAATTTGATATGAATTGTTCACAAGGAGACAAACATATATTCAAATAAGACCTCTTAAGAAAGTATTGAATGATTCATGAAAATACATTGATAATTCTATATTTGATATTGATATTAATAAATGTGTGTTTAGATGATATTTGGATGATTATTACAAAATCATTACATCAATGTGTGATGTTAGTCTTAATCAATAAGATAATGGACGCATTTTGTTATTTTCAATGTTGGTTCAACTAAGTGAATGAAACAAAAGCAAATCATGTCTTTAATAACTATGTAATCTAGTTGAATCTTTCACTAGCATTTTATAGTCAAATATCAAGTATGATAGTGTGAAGTTAATTGTTTGCAATAAACATTGTTTGGTGACTTTCATGCTATAGTAAATGTATATTGACCAGATGTCTGATTTTTTGATATCGTCTCTGCTCTTCTCTTATACTAGAATAGGGTGCCTCTACTCTTCTTGATGTTGAGAATTGATCTGTTGGCACTAATATTGAATCTGGAGTTGGAGTTATCTCTTTGCATTTTTGTGCTCACGTAACAACTAACACCAAAATGTTGGAATATGATAACTGTAAGCTTTTGTTTAATTAAAGCTTTGGCCAATCAAGTGTTGGTGGACTTCATAATCAAAATTATACATAAGTTGATTGAGAGTACTACTTTTGATCATTATAATTTGGAAAATGTATCATATGAAATTGCAATAACATCATTTGCTAGCAACCAACCACATCAATCATCTCTCAAATTGTAAACATTTGACTAGCTGCATTTATGATTAGGATGTTAAGATTTTAAAAGCAAATGAGCATGTTATTATAATTATAAACATCTAAAACTTTGTGTTACCAATGGTATATCATTGGACCTTCAATCTATTTTGTATCACATTTTAATGCATTGAGGTGCATTGGCCGATGATACGATGATTTGAGCAATTGAATACTAATTTTATTACTTGGAAGAATATCAAAGCACAACTAATTTAGCGTGCATGAAACCATGCAATTCCCATGCAAGTCAACTGTAAATAGATCACATCTCTTCATGCAGTCCTCCTATCTGTATTCGTCACACAGACATGCAATATTCCATATGTCTCAATTAGAGTGTCTGGGTCCTTTCAAGATTATTAGTCACAATCTGGCCTTGATTGTGCGCTTTTTATTCTAGAATTCTATCATGTTAAAATGAGTATTTTCCATTTGATTTCAACATTACAATTTTTAAATCAGAAAATAATTTATGATTTATTTCAAATGCAAGATTTCATTCATGATTTCAATCCATAGTTTCACTTCATGATGCCAAATTTTCATTTTGCATTAATAGATCAATTGTAATGATTATTCTATATATACTTGTGTAACTATAATTTTCAAATTTATATTTTGAACATTTTTAATTTTTAATGCATATACATTTATGTAGAGATTTATTATTGTACCCTATGGTGTTCATTAATTGTGTTTTCGATATTCACGATTTCACAAGCAAAACTTCAAGTTCACGTGCAATCACAATTTCATATTGCAAACAACATTTATTGCAAACACAATTAAGTTACAATCTAATATTGCAATCATTGCATAATACACAAGTTCATTGACATAACATAAACATATCAATTCTCCTATTATATTTCAGCATTCTTGCAAAATCATTAAGTTTGTGTCTTCTAAGAAGGAATACTATTATTTGTTCTTCTTCTTGATTGATTTCAAAGCACCAAAGAATTTGGCAAAACATTTCAAGTTTTGTAAATGCTTGAAATGGAAAAATATCACCAAGTAAGGCTCGATGAAATGCAATAGTCATTATGCAAGACACACATGTCATATAAGCTTTGCGTAGTGCTTGACATTTTCTTCTTATGCATTCATTTTAAACCAAGACTCAGGCGCATACTACCCATGAGAGAGAGAGAGAGAGAGAGAGAGAGAGAGAGAGAGAGAGAGAGAGAGAGAGAGAGGAGAGAGAGAGAGAGAGAGAGAGAGAGAGAGAGAGAGAGAGAGAGAGAGAGAGAGAGAGAGAGAGAGAGGAGAGAGAGAGAGAGAGAGAGAGAGAGAGAGAGAGAGAGAGAGAGAGAGAGAGAGAAGAGAGAGAGAGAGAGAGTCGGTCGGTTAAATGAATGGATAGATAGTTCCTGATTGAAAGTCAATGTATTCCAAAGAACACCACTAAAGCAAACCATCTCTAGGAATATCCTAAAAATATATAGCCAAATATCTTGATAGTAATATATATTTTTTAAAATATACATTTTTAGATATTATTGGGATGTATTACAAAAAATGACATAGCTTTTGTTGTCTTTATTTTAGAACAAGCATGAGAGGCCGATTTAGATCTCTAGAAAGAAAACAATGGATAAAGAATACAACTCGCTGCTGAAGAACCATACATGGACTATCACCAAGTTGTCAACAAACAGAAAGATAATCGATTGCAAATGGATCTTTAAGATCAAATACAAAGTAGATGGCAACATCGACAGAACAAAAGCTCCACTTGTGGTAAGGGGATTCTCACGAATTCCCAATATCGACTACTTTGAAACCTTTATCCCAGTGGTCAAACATTCTTCTATTCGAGTGCTACTATAATATGTTGTTGCAGCTAATCTTGAGGTACACCGGATGGATGTAGAAACCGCATTCCTCAATGGAGTTATCGAGGAGGACATCTATATGATCCAACCATTAATGGTCAAGAAGACTAGGTATGCAAACTCATAAAGTTGTGTACGGTTTGAAACAATCATCCAGAGCATGGTTCCATTAGATCAAGACATTTTCTGATCGATCATGGATTTGAACTTAGCTCTACAGACTGTAATGTTTATTTCAAAGCTGCCAAATAGTTCATGATTAAACTTTACGTGGATGATATGTTGATGTTAGCAACAATATTGAATTGAAAAAGTATCCTAAGAGGATGCTATCCCAAGAATTTGAGATGACAAATATAGGAGAAGCACATTATTGTCTCGAAATTTAGATCACAGAGACAGAAGCAAAGGACTTTTCTACATCCACTCAGCAGAGGTACTTCCAAAATTCAATTTTATGAATTGCAAGCTTGTGCATAATCCCATGGACCCAGGTTTTAAAATTATCAAAAGAGCAATGCCGTCAAATTGATGAGGAGAAGGCCAAAATGAAAGGATATCCATATCAATCAATTATTGGATCCCTTATGTATGATATGATCTCTACCAGGCCCGATCTTCAATACGCCATTAGCTCTTTAAGACAATATCTGGCAAATCTCAGCATGATCCACTGGAAAGCTCTTTTAAGAGTAATCAGGCATGTACGAGTTACCATTGACCTATGCATCTACTATGGTGATGTTGATCCATTCGATATCCATACACTTCCTGGATATATTAGATGCAAATTGGGCTTGTGATGTCGACACCAGAAAATAAACTTATGGATTTGTCTTCATGTTCAATAATGGTCCAATTTCCTAGAACAATTGAAAGCAAACCTCCATTGCAATGTCATCAACAGAATCAGAATACACTGCAGCCTCTCAAGCTACTAAAGAGACAATTTGGTTATGGAATCTATTGTCTACCATTGGTCTCAGACAAACTGTCCCAACAATTATTCAATGCAACAATCAGAGTGCTATTGCATTACTGATCAATCCTATATTTCCACTCTAGGAACAAGCAAAGTACCACTACATCAGGAGCATATTACTCAACAAGGAGTTAAGTATGAAATTTTGTAGAACCCTATACATGGCAGTTGATATATTTACAAAAGGGTTAAATCAGAAAGCGCACAAGAATTTTTGTACTATCTTGAATATTAAAAATTAAGGCATTCAAGGATCCAGATTAAGGGAGGAGTGTTGGATTTCTATCCTCTTCATCCCCTTATCTCATTGATAATCTAGAGCCATTCATGTGCTATATGTAAACATTTGTACAGTCGCACACTCTACAGAAATACACTTGTTTTCTAACAGTCTGTAGAATACAAAAGAATCAATGACAAGTTCTGTCGACTTAGCCGACCTCGACTATTCGGTCGACACCGACTATTCGGCCGACATCGTCTATTCAGCTTCACCGATTAAGTGCCATATCAACCCAAATAGTCAAAACAAACATTTGGTGACTCAACAGTACCATCATGCACGTCCTTCCGTGGCATAACCTCTAACAAAATCAGATATTTTCTGAAGGTGACTGCTAACAGCACGTAGGTTGCCTTAATCCTATTTGTAAAGTACCTACTAAGCATTTCCTTTTATCAGTTATATATCCAACAACTTATCAGTTGTTCGGTTAGCTCAATCATTCATTTAGTCAATCAATTGAACATTTAGAGTGCGATTATTTGTTCTCTCTTATGTTATCATAGAGTATTATTTCAGAAGAATGCGAATCTGTCTACATTCAGACTTGTATTCCTTCACGATTGAATATGTTCCATAATATAGGTCATGTATGGTGTGTTGAATGCTTTTTTATTATGTTCTGATTGATTCATGCTTGCAGATAAATTTATTCGTAGATTAAATTGTTCATGTGACTAGTAGTCTGTGTCGATTGTAATGCTCTAAGTTTCGCACTAATATGCTTCCGCAATCAAAACTATAAATCAATATAATTTCGTGCATGGCTACGAAGTCAACTATGTCGACCCAATGACTTCGAAGCTGTGATCAAGTAGAGCAGTCTTCAAACTATCGAAGTCGGCCTGAATCCGATAGATGTAGTTTCATGCACCAAGGATACTCGCCTGTCGCGACGCGTATCCCGACAATATGTATTCTTGAGACTGAGCTCTTCCTCCTCAAATATTCCTCCTCTCCACTCGCCATGGCTAAATGTTTAGAGGTGTAATTGCCATCCCTTCTCTAATACATGATTATTCCCTGGCTAATCAATAATCCTAACTTGTTTTGTACGAGTCAACTTTCTAAGGGGTGATAAATTCTATGACCAACAATTTTTTTTTTTGAATAAGTCCTTCAAGAAAATCCGTTGGGATATTAATCGTATTAAGTTACGTTGATGCAACACATATGATATGACTTTTTTTTATTTTAGAGATTTGCTTAGAAACTTTTCCTAGCCATATCTAGAGTGATATGACACCTATTAGAAACTCCTAGAGTTTCCTATTGAAAGAGGGAGGAGTAGGGTGATAGAAAAGTTTTCAAAGAGAAGCATCTATAGCATTGATTCAGGAGATATCTATATATGTATGGATGAAGGCTTATTTAGATTCATGATTGGTAGCATATTTTTGATTATTAGGATCTTCTAAGATGTATGAAAAAATCTAGTTAGAAGACGGACACATAATGCAAAAATGATACAGATAGCACGTAAAAAGTCCAATGTGCCTAGGATAGAGACATATATTATGCTAATTTGAAAAAATTACCTCAAGATTTTCAAGAGAGAGATTGGATATATTTACGAATCCCAAAGGATTCAAGCATAAAATGTGTGCCGACAAGCATTACAATTCTTCGCTAGGTATAGGGGACTATATAAAATCCTACAGAGGATAGGATCCTTGGCTTACCAATTGGATGTCTCAGAAGGAATGCAAGTACATCGGTATTTCACGTAGGTGGACTTAAGAAAAGTCTATGTGAAGGATAACATCTTGGTATTGGAGATCAATTAGACCTATCAAAAAATCGTCGAGTGTGATTTGACTTAAATAGAATACAAAGCTTGGGGATCCGATCATGAGCCAGGAAGATGTTGATCTTCTGATCTCCTCTTGTAGGAGCAGCGAAATTACACTTGATAGAGTAAGGTGCTCCTGGGTAGAAATTGCCATTACCCATTTTCGTAGGCCTCAGGTAGACTCGATAATAGAGTCATGAGTGGCATCAGAATCTTCTATGTCTGAGCCAGTTGCAGTCATATGCTCCATAAGATTTTTGAAGTGTTGAGGTGGCTCGAAACACTATCTGCATTAGACATTCTGAGGGTGAAGAATTTATTCCTCAAATGAAGCTTGGACGTAACGTCTCTGATGTCGTAGAGAGTTGCTAGGATGT